>OZ022228.1:3074046-3404858 GCA_963978835.1 Tenthredo scrophulariae | reverse complement strand
TATAGGAAAAGCTCGAAGCCACTTTACATAACTGCAGTTTTATTTGTTAACTTATTTATTTACTTTTCGAAAAGAAAAGCTCTCGCGTATCTTATGCAAACGTATATGCCTCCTAAAACGTTACACTAGATACTTGGTAGCATAAAATTCGCGTGTGTGCAGTTTTACTGACTTCCGTGCTCCCCGTTGCATATTTCAGAACCATACCCCGAAGCGATTCGCTCTCCATTAAAGAGTACCTTCACCGTACTGCTCCAATTTAGTTTTTTTAAAGCTGCAGCTCCTCCGAATGATCCCTAAGGATTTTTATCGCTTCATTAAACACCGAAGATTTCATGTTATCTCGAATTTAAGAAAAATAAAAAGAAAATGTGAAATTAAATTGAATAAAATATTTCGCATTTTCTCTGTTTTAGGTATGTGAATCTGAAACTCTATCCAATCATCAGATATTAAGGCCTCATTGTCAGGAAACGGTGAGTGATTAAAACCATCCTTAATAAATAGCTTGAAAGAATCGATATTCCCTAATATATGAAAAAATTATTGAAAATCTAATATCTCAAATTTGAAATAAAAAATGATTAACAAATTAACTACCCTTTAAACATTTGACATTTTCGAATACCGGGTTATTAAGGGTCTCCGGGCTGTCGTGTCGTATCAACTCGAGTCAGGCCGGTAGGTCGATGGTACTTGAGTAGTATAGGCTAGCTAGCAAGATATCCCCTTGTAGGGTAGGCGCCTCTACCCACCCTGAGCTTTCGAAACCGTACCTGCAGAGACGGCGATCGGGAAAGCTTCGTCGGGTCGGAGAGCTCCGGCATGGCATCAAGATACTTCTACTTACAGCTCCTCTCGTCTCTCATCGACAATGCACTCCACCTCCCTCGGCCTCAATACCACCTCCTATAACTCCAGACCAACGAATTTAGAACTACCTTAGATAAGGGAGGTATTAACCTGCAGACTCACAAACCGATACAATACATTAAAAGGATATAAAAAATCGTCGAGCTTTTGAATCGATGTTAGACTTTATTACACGGAAAATTTTATAGCCATAAAATTTCATGATTCTATATAACAAATCGAGTCACGATCGTCAGAATTTATAATCACAAGGTGCACATGGGTTGGATCTATAAATCTGAATTTTGTATTTCGACTTTTAGGGGCTGAGGGATTTTTTTCGGCACATATACCTGCCTGGCTGAATTCATTTCTCCTTTAAACATCCCGAACCCACTTTGAACTATTTTTTTATTTTTATTTTTTTTATCAATTTCAACTAATTCCGTCTCTCTGTAGAATTAAATAAAAAAAAGTTCATCCCCGCGGGCTGGAGTGAATTTTTTTCTTTTTTCTTTTCTTTTTTTCTTTTTTTTTTTCTACAACCTGAGATAAAAAGTCGAAATTTATGGAACAAAATTTTTAATTTTCAATTTTTAATTGAATTATATAATTCTGGTTTAAACGCGTCGGGATTTTGCTTGACTTTTGTTGAATTCGTGTAAACTAATGATGGAGAACAATCCCGCGAGTTTGTGGAGCGAAAGTAATGTTATTTACACTAATTAGCAAGTTCTCTCGTCCCGGCTTACTAGTTGACCTTTTCATAACAATATCGCAGTTTTTTATACACCTATTCCAATTTTTTTTTTTTTTTTTAATTTTTTTTAATTCTATTTTTATTTTTACACCGATCGATAAAGCGCAGCAGGTATTTAAATAATGCAATTTGTCAGATAGGGTCAGTGTGGCAAACCGAGTTAAGAGAAAACCATTATTTCACTGAATTAGGCGGACAAATCGAGTGCGAATTTGACGAGGGTAAAAACCGATAACCGCTCTTTACTAAAAGAAATAAAGTTGTACGCGGAGCGAATGGAAAAATTCGTTTCATTACGTTAGCTCACTTCATTTGTCTCATTCTGATTTTTTTTTTTTTTTTTTTTTTTTCGTATTTTTTTTCACATTCAAATAATTCATACCCCCTGCGACCCCTGAAAAAGAATTAAACCTCAACTTTAATCACTCGACAGCTATAGTAGCCGACAGTTGTCAAAATATATTATTTGAAAAGGAAAGAATTGAAAAATGAAATGAACGTAAATTCGAATTTATATTCATTTTAAAAATCCAATTCTATATCCGTTATATGGTGTTGAAATATCAACCCCGAAAAATACCGGGTAGTAACTAGCGGTGGGCTAAAATATGACGCGTATATTCTATATACACATATAGTATAAATCAATTTTTGTCGTTATAATTATTATGGTAACAGAATATCGGTGAAATAATTTTCATCTATCGGAAAAATTTCTTCCCGCCAGTCATAACAGATAATTGAATCCAAGAGTGAAATTTTTTTTTTTAGATAAAAGCTCCTGCTAGTCGAGGGTGGCAGTGCCAGTGGTAGTGGTGGTTGTGTGGTCAGACGCAGGTATTAAATTATTTTTAGTAAAATATTGGAATGGAAATTTATGCCCCCTAGAGACGCCATATATTTGCTGCTATACTTTGAACTCGAAAACGTGATTTTTTTTCTTCCCTTATCTTTTTTTTTTTTTTTTTCTTCGATTTTTTTCTCGTTTTTCGTTTTTATACTTTTTCACACAGCTGAATAATTCCCCCGGTTGAATCAACTTGCCATGTGGCTAATCTCCCGCGATATTTACACAGTGAATCTCGATTTTACTATACGTATATATATATATGTATATATTATATAGGTACAGACCCACGTTCCGCAACTAAAACTGGTAGAATTGGAATTATTCCCTTCCAAAACCAAAAAATTTGCAACCACCGAGCAAGCGATATAACAAATTGCCATAATTATTGTCAGCTTTTCATACAGGTACACACTACTACTATTATACTTTGAATAATTTTATGCGCACAAAAGAACAGGGTGAAATATATTCCACCCTTGTATATGTTATGCCTGCCTACTTCCTCTTGTATTGTTTGCAAAATCCTGTATTTAATTAACTATCTACGGGTAGAAAAAGAACCGAATATAAAAATTAGAATTTTACTTTCAGTATGGGGAAATTTTTGAAACTGTAGGTATAATGGAGCGTAAAAGGCTAAAGAAATCTCGTGAGAATGGGAAAGTCTGATTTTTGAAAATTATCTAATTGAAAATCGCATCTGTGATGTGTTCTGGTTTATTATTTACTGCATGAGGCGAAACGCTCACGAAAATTTTCTATAAAAAATGAAAGAAGCCTAAAGACTTGGAGAAAATAAATGAGGGTCAGGTATAACACGGAGTTGGTTAATCCATCAGAATGACCGATGCTGACAATACGTGTTGCGGAAGGCTAGGACCGTTTTCCCGAGGGTGGATCTTAATGTCATATCTCTCCGGGTGACCAACGTCCAGCGTCCATCCTCTACCGTGCTTTTACCTTATATCCTATATGCTCTGCACGCGAGAGGAAAATCAAAAACCCGGTAACTTACGCAGATGAATCGTAGCAATTCCGAAAAGCGATAAAACAAAAAAAAAAAAAAAAAATCAAAGGGAAATCTTACCTGAAAAATGCAAACCGCATAGATCTCGGTTAGAGCATCGTAAGGGCGCTTAGTTTTCCTCGAGTTTTTTCCCCTGCGGCCCTAGAAACTCTAGAATATATGCGAAAACGGAACGCGTTAAGGTATAAGCTTTCAGGTAAAACTATAATCTAAATATCGCAATAGAAATTAATTTTAATTTTTATTTTATTCAATTTTTTTTTTCATTCTTTTTAACAGCTCGATCGTGGATATCTACAGCTAATATATTTCCCAGAAGAAAAAAGAAAAAGAAAAGAAATTCGTCATTAATTCTGAATCATTGGGTCATTAAATTATTATTAGCTAAGAGCCGGGTAGACGTTTAAACCTATTTCTCTCTCCGCGCATTAGGTACGCACCGTGACGTACCTAATACCCTACAGTGACAGTGACAGATTTAAGAGACTCGTCGGACCGTAAAATCGTTCCCTTTCGTCCAGACGGTACGGTAGTATACGTACTTATTTTTATCCTCCTTCCGTCTGTTTTTGGCATAAAAATTGACATTGACATTGAGTGTCAGAAAAATGTCAAAATAAATTCATCTTCGCCCCGAGGCAATTGCTTCAATGTTCAATTTCCGTTTTTTGTGATTTTTTTATTTCTTTTTTCCTCCATTTTACTCGCCAAAAGAATTTCTCTTTTTTCTACCTTTCTTTCCCACGTTTTCCACATCCGTGTAGTTCCTAAGCTTTCCTTGAGCCCTTGCTCCTCCGGTACTATCAGCTCGTCCATGCACCGTCCAATCATGAAGCTTCAACCCTCTTTTGACCTGGTTGACGGGGTCCCCGTGGTCTCCGATGTTGTCTTTCGACGCCTCTTTTTGCGGGTCGTTGTGGACTCGGGCAATTTCATTTGAAGAGTCCTGATTTATTAACAACCCCTTCGTCCTGGTTTCCTTCTTCTCCTCTACTTTTTGCGGATTTTTCCTTTGATTTTAATCCACTTGAATATCGTACACAATTATCTGCGTCCTGTTTAAAACTGTAGTTAAACAACCCTTATAAAAAAAAGAAAAAAAAATCAGTCTTTTCCGAGAACCTACTTACACCCTTTTCTTCTCGACTTCAATAGCTTTTATAAAATAAAACCCCATTCCCACTGAGGGATGAAATATAGAGAGAAGGAAAAAACTAATCGGAATCGATCGCGGTTCAATTTGTCACCAAATATCATAGAGTCCTGCGGAGAGATTCGGTACGGTACAGCGCGTTAATCTGGCAGGCGACTGCTTTGATTATTGTTACTGCAGAGGCAAAGCAGAGCAGAGCAAGCTAGCTAGGGGTTGATCGCGAGAGATTCGCTATGGTGATTTGCATACGTTACTCCGAATCCGCGCTTTGAGAATGAATATATTGGGGGTTTGATTTGCACTACTGGTCATATGTATACGAATTTAAATATTTTATTGCAATAGGACGTGGTTTTCTTTAAAAATAAAATCATGAACCTCTTGGCTTGCGGATCGGTAAAATAAAAAGAAAAATGAAAAAGAAAAAGAAAAAAAGAAAAGGTAAAGGTATATTTAAATCGTCGTTAATTATTTGTCGGAAATAAAAACACCCCCGAGTATATTAAACGGGCAGCTATCGCTTGATTTAACTAATTGCGCTTTGTTATTATCCGCGTAGGGATTAATTAAGACGGTTTCTCGAACTTTTGAGCAATGCTGTGCGCGGGAATTAAGGGGTTGGAAAATTTCTATACCTTACACTTTTACACACATTTCTACACCCGCTAATATATACATATACATATACATATACATATGCAAGTTTTCGTAGCCATATAAAACTGTTGAAAAGAAAAAACGAAGCCAAAGCCGAAGCCCGTTGAGGTGGATGCAAAGGTGGTGCCAGCGGGCTAGAACGGGTAGGTAAAAGGGGTGGGTATAGGGTGTCAGAGTAGGGTAAACCGGGTTGGAAGTTCGCACCACTGAATATTCATATATTGTAATCAACTCCTTCAGACTGCACGGCGAGACGCGGCCACTTTTACCACCGCAACACTCTATCTGCTCGTCCGTTTCAATATTTTCATCCCTTATGCTGTAGCTAGTATGTCTACGTGCGTATGTTCATATATATATATATACGTACGTATGCGTATCATTTCATCCATATGACTAAGGGCGAATGGACTAATGCGAATGTGACGCGTGAGGAAAACCTCTTAGCTGAAGAAAAAAAAACCCCCCATCTTCTTATCTGAATTCTTTTTTTTTTTTTTTGTCTAAGTGCGTTTTCAACGCCTTCAAACATACCCCTTCACCTAACTGCGCCGTGTGATACGGAGCATCCGCATAAAAATGTTTCAGCATTCGCACGAAGAAAAATGATGAATTATTTCCGTGATTCGTAGTACCTGTACTGGAATTTTGAAATTTAATTTTACGAAAAATAAATCATTTCTTTTTCAACCAAATGATAATAATGATGATAATAAGAAGAGTGAGAATAATGATCGAGTTCTTTTTTATTTCGCGATTCTCAACCACGCCGGATGAAAAAGGAGTTTCGATGTCTGATGTGAAATATTGTTCTTATACTAAGCATTCGTGCGAGAAGATTTTTATCACGCACGTATTATATATCACACCTCCTTGATATGTAATGCGTAAAAAAATGATAATAATTTTTTTTTTTTTTGTTTTTTTTTTTGAGGGAGGAAATGGTGAAATATATTTATCCGACGATCTTCAATCTCGCGGAGATATTCACTAGATATTAAACTCGTTATATAATTGTATAGAATTTTAATTAATGTATAATTTATAATTGCATAGAGGTTCTTCCGATATCACGACGATGAGAGTAATTAACAACTTTGTGATAATGACCCGCGAGTAATATATATAAAGTAAAATTGATATATAGAAAAAATCTAATAATAAGTAAAGCAAAAAATAGTTGGTTCATAATATGTAAAAATAGGTAGTAATGAACGAGCGACATATCACACACTGTAGGGAATGAAGCCAGGGTATCATCCCCATGTTATAATAGTCACTGGCTTATAACAAGCCGATATCTGTAGAGCACTTGTGTATTAATTCTGTCGGTAGCTGAGGTTGTACACGAGAATTGAAGGAGTCATATATATATATATATATATATACTTTGTATGTATGTAGGTACCAGTACTTCTATTTTACCCCGAAGCTATCTATTCCGCGATCTACACGCCCGCGGTATACATATTCTCACAGATGAAAAGAATTAGAGATATAGAAACCGAGAGGAACAGAATTCATCGACTACCCACCTACCTATCTACCCACCTAGATTCAGAACTTGAAAAATTCAACCTGCCTACGTTAGAAATTTTCTCTTTTTTTTTTCTCCTTTCCTCCTATACGTTTTTTTTTCTTTTTTCTCCTTTACCTATATCCGACTAATCGCAAACTGCATTTACTGGGTCAAGTGTCATGCGGTGAGGGTATATCGTCGTTAACGTTCAGCTAGTGCGAATTAATCACTTTCAAATATCCTCTTCTTTCTTCTTCTTCTTCTTCTTCTTCTTCTTCTTCTCGCTGATTTTTTTCTTTTTTCCTATTTCGCTAAACATTTCCATGGGAAAATTTCATCCCCCAGAACCCGTACGACATTCGACTTCAATCTTCCCTTTGGGGGTCCAGTCTCTGGTGATCCATTGTCCTTTTGACTCGTTATATTATTGTCTATCAGAGAAACCTGATGACTTAGATCTGAGTGCGAAAGCTTTTGAAGTACAATGGTTTTAGTAGGTAGGTAGATAGCTCGGTTCCTCGTATTGTCTTGTACCTCCTAAGATCCTTTATCTTTATCTGGTAGAGATCAAAGGCTGGTTTGTAGATTGAGAAAATTAGAACAACAGTATAGTAAGATGAAAAAAAAAAGAAGAAAAGTAAATAAATAAAATGATAAGAAAAATTCGAAATTTGATAAAACCAGTTTTATCCGAATAATTTTTATCAAACTAGACTCGAAATACGCGAAATGAAACTCGGCTAAGGGTCGATTCGAAACCTTTGACTCCATATTTTCTAGTTACTAACTTCTTGTTTCTAGTTTCTACCTCATAGCACACACTTAAGCTTTCCGCACAATGAGAACAAGACGAAATGTCTACTCTAGTACATAGAGCGGAATTGTATAGCACTAGCTCTAGGTAGAGGTACAGTGAAAAACTAAAATAGCTTAGAAACGAGGAGGTTGAGCTTCGACCGCAGACCCCTAGTTACCCGAGGCAAGCAAGTACGAGTACTCACCACTGGTAAAAATGCTGGTAGTATTAGAATTAGTGGTACTAGTTTCCAGGCCGGAGGTAATCCGCGGTCTTGGCAATTCCAAAGCGCAAAAAAAAAAAAAAAAAAAAAAAAAAATCAAAAAAAAGCAATCAAAAATAAAACAAAACAACAAAATAGAGGAGACAAAATCTACCCAAAGTAGTTTACGTTAACTGAAAATTAATTTACTCACCTCCTTTATGTGCACTTCAGAATTGCAATTGCCGCTGTTAGAGTTAATCCATTTAAACCCCATTCTATACATGTAATCCAATTTTAATTGCGAGATAATTTTGATCATCTGATTTTAATTACTTCATTTTTTTTCTCTGTTACAGGTATGGAATTTTTTTTACCTCTATAGCGGATATTGATTGCCCATTCATATTCGCAACATGGAAACGTGAGTTTTTTCATATATGTGTATGCTTCATATTTTATATGTATATGTGTTAGAATTATTGGAGGTTTTTAATTACTCGAATCGATCAAGGCTCGATATTTTTAATTGCGATAGTGATGTCTAATGCAGACTTTTGCCATTCTAACGTACGGAATCGGAACACGACGTATGTGAGACATTTGAACAGATGCAGTAGCTGGATACACATGCAAAAATTCTTTATTAGATACTGAGACAAGGTTTCTTAGAATTACAAGTAGGTACTGATAAAATTAACAATCCAATTAAAACTGATGATTAAAAATTCAAATTATCATATCGAGTATTCAGAGTGACTTGGGGGTACCATAAAATCGGAATAAATAAAACTGCGACGATTCTCAGTGTGCTTAGATTACTTTCCAATTAGTTTTATGATTAGTACAACGAATTTTTTTATTCAATAATTTTTTTCACCATCGCAGAAGCCAGGCGTCATTTTTATTCACCGTAAACGAGGTTCTAGCAGAAAGTCGAACAACTATTTATCAAAATTTGACATGTTGCTTAAAATGCACAAATTGGACCTCCGCAACATCCCGGAAGAGGTTTGCTGTTGTCTTGGCTCTTCCAGCCCGATATTCCTTTCGGTCCACACAGAACCTGTGGGCAGCTAAAATCAACGAAATTAATATTCAGGCTTTTCATTTACGGGGTTTATCAATTTTCGGGTATATCTTCGGGACTATTTCACTCTACTCACTGTACGTCTTCAGTGCCCTGACAGTTTCCAATATCTCCATCGGAGGCTACGGAAAAAAAGAAATGAAAATCGAGCATCGTTTGGGTTAAAAATTCGTCGTTATTTATAAAAGTGAAAGAATTTTCTATGCGGTATTCATTCGAAGAACAAATCCAAGCGCATTCAGACCTATAAATTTATCCCAATCGCGACGAGGCATTCGAGCGGAATTGACAAATTTATCGATCAGAAATTTGACGACGTTGAAAAGTTACACGTATTTTATAGCAATGTGCAAAGATCAGCCGAAACGGAACGACTAAGTGTTATTCCTACTTCTGACACCAAGAAAAATTGTATAAAAAATAACAAGCAATCGTAAAACACCGTATTCTATGCATGTACTTACGATGGCTCTCAGCTCCGATATCGGAATAAAGTGCAAAGAGCACTAGGGCCGAAAAAACTATTGAGGTTACTGGTTTCATGGTCAATTATCGTCGATACGTAGCAATTGGACAACTTAGACTGTTCTGCTGACCACTTTTCGACTGCATTTATACATCCAGCACAATATCTCCCGAGGTTATCATCGTCAAGCCCATGAGCATGATATCAGCTCATGAACTAATAACATGTTTGTCTCACATCGTATTCTCGGCTTTCCTCGCAAGCTATGTAATACTTTTTCGTAATAGATTCTAGAACTAATTTATTTTCGTGTGATATACATCATGATCGGCATTATTTGTAACGCATAGGCGATAACTGACATGATAAACTCATCATGTCTTTTTTATTTTTTATTTTTTTATTTCATTTTATTTTCTCGCCCACGTATGCGATTTGAGTATATTTTATCAATGCTAATATTTATTTCAGTCTCAGTTTTTATTTCACAGTATCTACGACTTTTTCCCTTTAATCGATCAATTATTAAATTCTAATTTTTATATATTTACGTATATTTTATGTTTTTGATTAAATTCAAAAATCTCGTATGCTATATCACTGACAACCTTTTCGTCTAGTTTAAAAAAAAATCTCGGATAAAGGAGAGGAGGATAAATATCATTGAAATTGCATAAATGAGGTTTTTGCTAAACTATGAATTCCAATTTATTCAAATTCCACATTTTACATGAGATTAACATATTGGGCCTCCGCAACAACTGGGAAAAGGCTTGCTGTTGTCTTGGTTTCTCCAGCCTTTCGGTCCATCTGGCCCGCACATTCTCAGTGGGCATCTAAAATCGAGAAGATTTATATCAGGCATTGAATTTTCCAGTTTTTTCGACGGTTTTATAATTCTGATAATATTCCTTCACGTTACTATTAATTAATTCTGTACTGACCTTGAGTCCTTAGTACCCTGACAGTTTTCCGAGGTAGCTGAAAAGAGGAGAAGATTTATTCAAAAATCAAATTCGGACATAACTTTCTTTCAATCGCGTCTAGATATTCGAAAGCGAATTGATAAATGAATGATAGAAAATTTTGTCGACGATGAAAAGTGAAACAATCTTAGAGCAAAGCCCGAAAGTCATCCAAAGCAAAATTCACAGAGTGTCATCCCTACTTCTGACACCAAAAAAAATTGGATAAAAAAAAATAAGAAAAAATCTGAGGACATTATATTCTATCTACTTACATGGTCTCGCAGCGTCGATTTCGGAGTAAAGTGCGAATAGCACTAGCACTGAAAAAAGTACTGAGGTTACTAGCTTCATGATTATTTTTATCGTCTATTTGTTGCGACTGAAAAACTTGGACTGTTCTGCTAACAATTTCTGACTCTGTATTTATATCCTGTAATATTCGCAGACATGAGTTTATCTCCATGTTCTCATTAGCAAATCTTGCGCAAAAACAAGTACCACTTGATGTTATTCGCGAAGTATTGGTAGGTCGGTGAGCTACATACATCGGGGATCTCCCGTACGTTCTAGTTTCTTAATCGTCTCTTACTCATCAGAACTTACATATATGATGAGACATTTACTGTTCTCTTTTTCCCAATGTTTAACCATTATTTCTCAAATAAAATAATATTAGTTTAATGAGATACTAAAAGCATTGCATGTACGGTACATAATGAAAGTATGACCAAAGTACTCATTATTACTACCGCATTAACATATGCAGTTCATTAACGAATTACACTCTGACATCGCACCGCATATTTACTACTTTTCTTTTGCCTGTTCTGAAGTTATTCTTTTTTTCATCACTTTTTTGCAAACGGTGGGTTCTGAAATTTATAGGAATTGAATGTCGATAAAATTGCATAAGGGCAATTTATTCAAATTTCACACATTACATGGAATCAAGCACATATTATGGTTGCGCAACAATCAGGCCAAGGCTTGCTGTTGTCTTGGGGATTTCCGCCTTTTACTCCATTTGGCCCGCATCCCAGCTGTGGGCACCTAAAATTGTAGAAAATTTTATATTCAGCATTGAATTCTTCACTTTCTTCGATAGTTTTAAATTACTCTTAATGAATTCTGTGCCAACCTTAGATCGAAGACGCCCTGACAGTTTCCAGAATCATCTGAAAAATATGAATGAAAATGAAGCACCTTTTGTGTTAAAATTCTTAGTTTTATCACAGTGGAAGAACTTTTGATCAGATTTTATCCAGAACCGAAATTCAGCCATAAATTTATGACAGGAAATTTTGACGACGGTTAAAATTGAAACTAATCTTATAGCAAAGCTCGAAAATCATCCGAAGCAAAATTCACAGAGTGTTATTTCTACCCCTGACACCAAGAAAAATTGGATGAAAAAAAAAAATTAGAAAATTATACTCCGTCTACTCACGAGTACTCTGAGCGTCGATTTCGGAGTAAAGTGCGAATAGCACCAGCACGGCGAGAAGCACCGAAGTCACCAGCTTCATGATCACTTGTCGTCGATTCGCGTCGTAACTGTTCAACTGATATTATTTCGTCAACCGCACTGTATTTATACACACGAACCTCTGCCGATGATATCTCAATGCTATTAGCGTTTCTTGGGCAAAAAAACAACCCATTACTATTTATTGTTACTATTATATATAATTGCGTTGAGTCAATTAACATACGAGATTTTCTATCTGTCCACAATTCTTAATCGTTTCCGTGTAAATCTATTATGGTAATCTGCCTGCGCTATCATTAATCAACTACCTACCTGGTAGATTATTATCAATTTTATTTTCTTTTTTTTTTTTTTTGTTTTTTTTTTTTTTACTTGAAGACTCCATCAATCTGACTACACATTGTGGCACTTATCGATCTCTAAATCATCTCAATTACCGTAAAAACACATCATTATTATTTTCATCAAATCAAACTTCGAACACTACCACGTCATTAATTACAATCGATATGATACCAGGCTCGAACTCGGACAATATCTGCACTTAGTTAACGCGTGTGACTTATCACTCATTACTTCATATACCCTGCCATATCGAACGTAATAAATACGCCATTTTTATGCCAAGAATTCACAATTTTATATGCAACGAACTTGCATCGTAGGTAATATCGGTAGATTGCACATTCTGTAATCGTAATTAATAGAAAAAATTATATTTCGAGAAGAAAAAAAAAAAAAAATTTCCAATTATTATGGTCTATGGAATTAATTTTTGATTTATCGCGTCGAAAGCTCAGTCTATAAACCGTTGGAAAAAATTGAGTTGAAGGATTACGAGTTAGGGGTGAAAAGATCAAGGCACTTGAATCTCTTTATTAATTAAAGATTTTTGTTAGCTCTGTTGATATTCCGCAGCTTTGAAACGAGGGGAGCGAAAACTGCGGTAAAAAATAATACTCCGAGACAGGACAGGTTTGTAAAAAATTTTTAACCACACCTTCAAGTTAAAAAATGAAATTACACGACTCTGGAGCTTTTTCATTTAGGGCAATTCAAAGTGAACAGAAAATCCACGGTTATGGTATACCGGAGGTATCTACCTCCTGGTTTTAGCTGCGGTAAGGTCGAAGAGCGTGCGGCCTTAACGATAATTACCAGCTACTATACACCACCCATCGTACTCGCACGTATACCTATAACATTTAGATCTTATAATACGATAGCCAATAATAATATCCTCCGGTAATAGCGTTCACCTATTTACAAAAGTAAATTTTGAACTCTTCAAGGAAACTCCGACTATATATCTGTCTGTAGATTCAAGAAAATGATAATAAGGGATCATATAGGTATAGTGGTAAAAATCGATCCTCGTGTACAGACTTATTTTTTATTTCCTTTCGACGATTTAGAGAGAGAAAAAAATTCCCCTGAAAACTAGCGCCACGGGTTCTTTTTTTTTCTTCTTCTTCTTCTTCTTCTTTCTCTCTTTTTTTTCAACCAATTGTTAAGAAAAAAAAGAGATGCAGGAAGCTGGATCCAGTTCCGGTTTGTCGTCCTTTAGAGACGAAAAATATTGCTCTCTATACAGTTCCTCCTCGCAACTTCCCCTCGCGTTTTCCCCACTCTTTTTACCTCTCCAACTCTACTCGCATGTATATGCATGTTATACATATATAGATGAATGCATGTATGTACGAAACGAAACGAAACGAAACGAAACACGCACCGAGTCACGCAAGCCTAGTGTATATGATGTATCAAACATTTACCTCGATATATACCTACGTGCAATTGTGATGGTGATGGTGATGGTGATGGGATACATACACAACTTTAGTTCAGAACCGAAGGTCTCGGTACGACACACATACGTACCTCGGTCGTCTAGCTAGCATCTCGCGGTAAAGAGTGTAGGTACAACCCGGTCGCCTTCTCCAGAGACGCGACAACAGAGTACAGTACATAACCGTCTATTCGCGACGCTTGTGCACCATCTCGTTATACGGCTCTTGGGGGACCTCGGCGAATTTTTACAGTGCGTTTTTTCAAGTGTAACTTTGACATCTTGTTTTACTCTCATACAAAAGTGATATTTCACAGTCTGATAGCCACGGTAAATAACTTAACAGTTCACCATTCGGACGTCTGGTATTAATCCTAGTGCACGAATTAAAAAAACCACTAAAAACACCTCAAGGATTTAACCGGGATGTCGAATCCTGTTCTAAAGTGTCAAGTGATCGATACGGGGATGATATTGAAAAGTTTGAAAAATTTCAACGTTTCTAACGCATCCTCTGATCGTCTGATTCCAAACCCTGAACCAACCTTCCATTCAAGTCCGATAGCCTCGATATGTCCAATCGTTTCTCTTCATTCTCTGATCGTTTGGTATGGATGAAAATGATCCGTATGCGTTATTTCATTCGTGATTACCCTTGTCCATAAAACGCTGAGTATATTGTGTTTTGGGTTACTTGATTCGATTCGAAAACATCTGATCAAGATTTTCTACGGTCGTATAGTATACGAGAGAGTTGAGCAACGTGGTTTTGCAATTGAGAAACTGTTAATTACTGAAGCCAGACTATGCTACTCGATGTTGATATAGTAGCACGTAGTAGCACCTACATCGCAGTACAAGATCTGCTGTAAACAACTCGAACGGTTTCTACCGTTCTCAGATTGAATGAGGCAACATGCTTCTATATTATACAAGAGGAGTGGTACCACGGTCAATTCTGAACCCAGTCAACCGAGGTTCCTTCCTATGGTGTGTTGTAATCGGCAAGTTGGTATACCGAGCACCGAGCCTTGACCGAACCCATAAATCGATATGCCGTTACGTAAAACCTCGAATTTTCACTTTGGAGAAAATCGATTCCATCGAACCCGATGAGCGGCTAATACAGCCGTTTCTCATGATTATCAAAGATCATTACCTACGGGGGTTTGATACGTCGATATCACGTCTGCCACGGTTGCGCTCAGACAGACCCTAACAACGAACCAGACGGAACCTTTCTTTACCTTTTTTAGTTTTTCAACTCTCCTTCCTTTTAACTTCCTCTTTCTCTACACGCGTACGAGTTCCATTGTAGAACGAACGGGATAATTATGCCTCGTTAACAAATAGCTTCCTTTGAAGTAACGCCGCGTATAGGTGCTACCCTACGTCCCTTATACTCCAGCTAGGGTCGATGGAGGCACTATGCGATATTTCCTCGGTGGATGAACCGTGTGACAAAGGGATGGGGCAGGAAAACACCAAGCTTTTGGTACGACAATATTTTGAGTCCGGTTCATGTGGTCAGAGATATTTAATAAAAGACAAACGTTCGAAGTAATCTTATTGACGAAATTTCATTCTTCATCAAAATTTTAACACTTATTATAACTACGTTCCGATATCTCAAACAGTCATTGAATCATTTTTATTATTATCAAATATATACAGATTCGGATGAAGAGGTTGAATTTGATTAAAATTGCATAAGTGATGTAAAGCTTGAAGTACATTCATTCAAATTTCACGTTTTATGTGAAATCAACATATTGGGCCTCCGCAACAACTGGGAAAAGGCTTGCTGTTGTCTTGGTTTCTCCAGCCTTTCGGTCCATCTGGCCCGCACATTCTCAGTGGGCATCTAAAATCGAGAAAATTTATATCAGGCATTGAATTTTCCAGTTTTTTCGACGGTTTTATAATTCTGGTAATATTCCTTCACGTTACTATTAATTAATTCTGTACTGACCTTAAGTCCTTAGTACCCTGACAGTTTCCCGAGGTAGCTGAAAAGAGGAGAAGATTTATTCAAAAATCAAATTCAGACATAACTTTCTTTCAATCGCGTCTAGATATTCGAAAGCGAATTGATAAATGAATGATAGAAAATTTTGTCGACGATGAAAAGTGAAACAATCTTAGAGCAAAGCTCGAAAGTCATCCAAAGCAAAATTCACAGAGTGTCATCCCTACTTCTGACACCAAGAAAAATTGGATAAAAAAAAATAAGAAAAAATCTGAGGACATTATATTCTATCTACTTACATGGGCTCGCAGCGTCGATTTCAGAGTATAGTGCGAATAGCACTAGCACGGCGAAAAGCACTGAAGTTACTAGCTTCATGATTACTTATTGTCGATTCGTTGCAACTGCACAAATGAGACTGTTCTGTTACCCGTTTACGATCCAGTATTTATACCCAAACTTATTTCAATGTTATCTTTATTTCATTAACATTTCTCGCGTAAAAGCGGGTCGGTATTACTCGTTGTTCTTATAATTGTGTGGCGTCGGTGAGCATTGGGGTTCCCTATCTTTCTTCGCTTCCTAATCGTTTCCGTGTAAAATCTATCATGCCAATCTTGACTCAGACTGTTAATAATGAACTATATAAATGACACGTTATAATTATCATCAACTTTACGTCTTTCAATTTCGAATTTTACCACTTCCATTATACATTACGTGATACTTTACGACTTCTAAATCATCTCAATTCACTACCAAAATATATCGTTTTTATTTTCATAAAATCATGCTCTGAATAAAATCGTCATTAATCACAATCGATGTACATAATATGAAGCTTGAACTCAGACAATTTCGCACCTACTTAGTTAACGAGTATGACTTATCACTCATTACTTCATACACCCTGCCATATGGCACATAATAAATACCCGCTTTATATGGCAAGAATTCAGAAAATATATGCAGCTCGTATCTTTGTCACAATTTTACAAGCAACGAACTGCATCGTACGTTATATCAGTCGATTACACATGCCACAACGTAATTAATTCACCGTTTATATAAACGGATACACAGGTGGGCAGCAAATATGATCTAATTTCCAGCCTACATGCAGAGTTCTACTTAGTGGTATTCAAAGTTATTATATATCGGCTTGTAAACCGATGAAAACTCTTATTTTCCATTCATCTACATGTGTGCATCATATTGCATCCTCTCTATCACGTATAAATAATTCATTGATAATCTGTAATAAAACGTTATGCTCGTGCTAAGCGGGGATCCATTTCATCCGAAGAGACTGCAGTAGTAAGATTGCTCTTGTTTAACAGAAGAATAACTGGACTGGATTCTCGAACCGAGATTTGCATCCTTCCAAGGACTCTGCATCTCGTATATATACGTCGAGGTCAACCTACTCCGATTTATGTGATCTTTTTTTTAATCATGTATAAATTTTTTTTGAACATTACGGTTGGATCCTAAAATTATACGGCATGTTGTTGTATTGCATGTTTTTACTCCCACCTAGTCAAGTCATGGCCCTCTTGTCGCCCGTCACAAATCCCCTTTGTCAATTTTCAACCCTGAGTATATAACTATGTACAAAGAAATTCCGTAGTTGTTGTTTCACTGAACAACCGGAATTCCTTGGATCCTTGTTCCTCAGCGATGGGTAGGTGGGTTTCCCATATTACTGCATACCTATCTTGATTTTATACCCTATAAGCGGAGAAAATTAGCCTCTAACTTCGCCCATTCAACGATCAAAGATCTTGAGGTTGAAGTTTAGATGAAGTGAAGATGTTTGTAGGTATACGTATCCCCCACGTTTCCACGATACTTACCTAATTTAGTTCGTATAACTGTTTTTACACTTCTCGTGTTACTTTTCAATAGAAAAGAAATTAAACGAATGATAAGATCGATCTTTAACAAGCTCGCGATTTTCTAGTTTTTCCGGAAAAACCGAAAGAGACGAGAATAAAAAAAGAAAAAAAAAAAAATTTTAACGAAACTATGAATTACACGGAAGAATTCACATCGCGTGCCCGTATACATTCACCGTACATTTCTTTACGTCCGAATGATCCCAGCGCAAAGTGCGTTTCTTTACTGCGGAGAGAGAAAGAGAAAGAGAGAACTAAAAAGAAAAAAAAACTTCATTTTCTCTTCGCTAAATTACATGCCTGTTGTTTTTTTTTTCTCTCTCTCTCTCTCTCTCTTTTTGATAAAAAACGAAAAAGCCACCCTTCGATTCACTTCGCTCTCTTTTTATCGCAGTATTCCGTAGAGAGGTGAAAAAAAATAGAATAAAATAATGGTTTACACATGTCGAAAAAGGTCGATTTTTAACTTTGAAAATATACGTTCATATTAAATTCCCACGAGAAATCAACACACGGATTGTCAACTTTTACTTACGGTACAGCCTCTGGGCCCTCTGGACCCTGAGCGAATACATACGTCAGATACGTTAGCCAAACGAACTCGTAGTGTCCATAACGTAATTGGATAGCCTCAGGACCAAGCCTTGGATTCATTGTGGTACCTTCGGAAAAGTCGCGTAACGTTTCATCGTAAATACCTTTACGATCTCAGCCTGATACCAGAAACCATAATTAAAATTCTTATCGGAGTAGAACGAAGAGAGATCGTTGTCCACAGATAGGAGTAAAATCATCTAATCGATGGTCATGAACGGGCTACAATTTTTCAAATAAATTTTCCATGAATATATTTCTCCGTCTTTTAGGCTCTTCCTGTTTCCTGTATCCACTATCCAGTTTTCAGTTTCCAGTTTCCAGTCCACGATTCTCTCTCGACACTCTTCGACGTGGTCGCGGTTCTCCGCTCAGGCATTGTGCCACATCTATTGTTTGGCAGTCATTACGTCACGCAAAACTTTCACGTTGTTAGCTACTGTGCCTATGTGCAAATCGCCTATATGTGTATGTAAATGTGGTAAAATTTTATACCTCATTATTCTTGTGTGAGTAAAACCAAGTCCCGTATATCCTATACCCATACCTACCTGCAGTGCCCGTCTATACGTATACTGGACACTCTGTCCTGTAACGAACGAAGCAGCAGCCCCCCCATAAAAAAAAAAAACCCACCATTGTTACTAAACTACTACAGAATCTCACGATTTATTACACTTTTTGTTAACCATTGTATACCTTGTACTCTCTGTACTTGGTACAGCGAAATTTAAGCTTCCTGTTTTGTCTTCATTATATCTGATTTTAATTAGTCATTCGAAGATGTGTCAGACGGGATTAGATATAAACTCTTCAATTTATCATTCACGAATTTATTCCCGTTAAGAATCCCTGTTACAATGGAATAAAAAAGGTCCTTACCTCTCTCGGTTTAATCGATTCATTAATAATTGATCGCAGAGATTCATCTCCTGTCATTAAAACTCCAATGCGTGGGTTGAAATTACGAAATTTCTCTCATATCGTCTGTCAGAGGGACCAAGTCGTGACGCCTTATAAGGCGAGGGTCTCAGCGGTTGAACTTCGCATGATAAAGTGTGGAAAATCTATTCGCGTAAAAGGATCTTAGTAGCACCAATGCCCACTAAAATCTCTTAGTTACAAATGTTTTTTGAAAATTAGCACCCCCGCAATAAAATTTTTACTGAGACCATAGCCGATACACGTGTATTTTTTATTGGGGTTGGAGTTCAAATAAAAATCTGGGAATTGTTTTCGAATTATTTAGAGCCGATTTGGGGAGACCTAAATAAATAAATATATATATATATATATATATATGATCTTCATGGTATAACGCACCTTTTACGAGTATAAAGATATATGTATGGGCCGTGAACAATGCCGTCTGGTTACAGCCCTAGTGCGAGCCACTCATAGAGCATGAACAGCATCCCTGACGCTCTTGGGAATCTCGGTTAGGTAAAGGTAGAGGTATTATCCATTGACCGTGGGTGACTAACAAACTATAGAGTATCGGAGTCTCGTGGTGGTAGACGTCACTTTGATGGACCCTTCCGAGAGACCCGGGTCCGGTCGATAGTGGTGATAGTGTCTTGAGGTAGTAAAAAGCCCGGTAAAAAAAAAGGGAGAAGAGAATAGAGAAAACGTTTTATGTGGGATAGATAAGCTCTGTCGATGCGTCTTTATGAAAGAAGAAAAAAAAGAAAAAAAATTACGTGGGTAGAAATTTCCAACGAATCGATATGAATGAATAAATAAAAATAAAAAATAGAATAATTAAACATACCGTATAATAATTGTTCGTTTCCTAAGTGATATTCTCGCTTTGTATTTTACCAACGGGGGTTTCGTACCAACAACTGACGCGTAAATTCACGCGGTTTTGAATTAGATTAGAAATGGCGTACCTACACCCATTGTTCACCAGACTCTCTATTCATACCGATGTTTAGGCAGTCGACTCAAGTGCGCTGCACTTAACTCTAATTAATAAGGTCACGAATGCCTGTAATGAAGAAGCGTCTACTATACTATATACGCTCTGATATAGTCGTAGCACACCCCAACGCGTTGTATATATGTATATTAGCTCCATATATACGGTCTAAAAATATTCTCATTTCATTTCGTTAATAAAAATCAAAAAAGTCTACGGATACTATTTTTTAAAAATATATATGTAGTACCTGAGACGATCATTTGTTTCTTATTTTATTTTCAAAAAATCGAACCCGTATATACCCGCGTATAAAATGTGGTGAAATATTGTCCTCCAATATATAAGAGCGCGCAAGTTATAGTATAGCCATTAACTATAAAGCCGGAAAATGTTCGCTTTTAAGCTTTGCGGTAGTTTCCTGACGGTAACTACGCGCGGTGGGAACTTTCTCCGCTCGATTTTTCCTCCCGTGATTCTTTTTGTTTTCATTTATATATATATATATATATTTTTTTTTTTTTTCCACTTATTTTTATTTTTTCCCGGCAATTTCAAATGAAGAAAAATAACTGAAAGAGGAATCTATACCCACACCTGTATCTCTATAGAACTCGGAGTTGGAAAGATTTTTCTGCGAAAATAGACGAAAATAAAATCGTCCACAGATGCTTTTCCAATTACCCATACAGCTTCTTCTTATTTTTACTCAATTACTTGGAAAAACTTTGGTGATTTTCAATCCTTGAGGAAACTGCGATGTATGGATGGGGTGGTAAGGTGGCCGATATTGTACCACCCGCGCCACTTAAATCGTACCGTTTCAATGTGGTCGTTTTTTCGCGATATTATCTCCCCGATTTTATTAATTATGGAAATGGTTACCATCAGTAGTGAAAAATTCGCCAAACATTTATATTTATATTTATATTTATTACGTGGGAAATAAGACCCAATCGTCGATGTTTTAGCTGTTCAATGCAGGCGTCTCGCGCTTGCCTACCTTTTAGGCGCGTTACTTTTCAGAGAATCGCTCTGTATATACTATATACCCCCGGCTTAGCCGTGCGCGTAAAAATTCAGCGTGGATATACATGTGTGTAGGGTTGGATAAAAATTGTGAAATGTCGAAAATAATATATATATATAGGTACGTGCTTTGCGAAAGCACGGTGTAGCAGCCAGTCTTCTATCAACGCCAACACGATTCTACTTTTTGAACGCGTCATTACTGAGATATTTCTTCTTTTTTTTTTTTTTTTTTTTTTCTCCGGACCTTTCAACCCCTAACGCCACTGTTCCCTGCACCCTAATATATGTATATATGTACGATGTTATATACTCGCCCACCATAACCGAGGATACGTTCGCTTTTTATATATTTATAATACCGCAAAAGCATTTTAGCACTTTTCGCCTTATGCCATACGCCCCTGCCACCCCTCATTTTTGCTTTATCTTTTTCATTTTTTTCTTCCCTCTCCGTTTTCCGATTCTTTATTCTTCTCTTTCCATGATATTACGAATCGGAGAATTGCACCGAGATTATTTCAATATGTATAAGATACTACCTTCATTCCCACCCTTTCTCTCTATCTTTTTCTTTTTTTTTTTCTTTTTCGTCTCAACTGCGGACTGAATATCGAAAGAGACTTTAAGACGACGTATATGAAGACACGTACTATAGGTAAGAATTTTCACCATGCAGATATCTGCAGGTGATTTTAACCGGTGTGCAGGTATGTATGTAAGATTAACGAGCCAATATATGCTCTGCGACACTCGCTAACTGTCGGATTTTCCGAAGACCTTATCCAATATCGGATAACTTTCTTATTAACTAGAGGTAGACTCGCACCGCAAATCATATCACCGCGGTTTACGTACTGAATTTATATACTGAACCCGTATATCTCAATTTTCTCGTATAGTATGCATATTAGAGATTTGAAGGAAACAAATTTTGGAAATAATTATTACTAATTTTTTTTTCTTTTTTCTTTTCTTTCTTTTCTTTCTCTAGTATACGAATATGAGAAACGTCTCTATGAAGCTCCTTTATTTTAGGTACTAATTTGAAAAAAAACCCTAACAGGATTTAATGTCCTTTAAATTTTAGCGAGCTTTATTTCAAAAGGTTTTAAACCTCGGGCTTTATACTTTATTAAATTCATGAGTCAATTTCATTCGACAAACTTCAACGGTTTATAGAATAATTATATTTTAATATTACCTACCCTACCAACCCACACCCCCCCGTCGTGTAGAACCATGCCTTCTAATATTGTAAGTAATAAATTTTGAAACTAATTGTGAAAGAGAAACAATTTTCGTTTTTTTTTCAATTTTTCTATATATAATATATTATATATTATATACGGTATAAATTATAAATTATATCCTATTAAATAGGTAAATAATATTTTTTCCCCAATGCTGATACTGCATAAGCAGGCTAGCAGACTCGCGTTAAAGAGTGATTTATATTTAAAAAAAACTGTAATTATCATTTCTTTATTTCTATTTTATTATTATTATATTTTTTAATTAATCTCAACAGCCGGCGAATAACTGCAGCGATTCACTGCAGGTTGAATATAACCGAAGGTATATACATAGTAGCCTTGCATCGCGTCGTTTCTTATGCAAATCTTCTATAGCGTATAACCGGATGGAAATTTCATCTTTTACCAACGATTTTAACAATCGGTGTGAGAATCTTGTTAGAAAAATTTAAATTTAATTCATTTATAGAATAAAATTGCTCACGGCATTAAATATACAACAATCACTTGAACTAAATCCATATATCCATATCTGTATACGTTCTACCTACCTATATGCAACTCGATTTGCACTAGATATATGTGCCTTGTCGTTATCGCCGAACTACTAAAAAAAACATTTTAATAATAACAAAAAATTTCAAAGAGTCTTTCAACTACGATCCCGCAGAAATATTCTTGCATAATTTTATAACTTTTAAGGATGCACCAATACGACGTAGGCGTAGCTGATACTTTTATAAACGTTGTATCTGTATATGAGTAAGGTATAAGTATTTTAAAGCACGATTAAAAATTGATTAAAAACTTTTTACAAATTCCAACATCTTTTTTTTTTTCTCTCTCACTTTCTCTCTCTCTTTCTACATCTTCTTCTTTTTCTTCTTTTTCTCGCTTTCACCCTTCGGAATAATACTTTTTAATCAACTTTTCTTATTTCTGGATCAAAAAGTTTGTTAAAGTTACTTTTTGTATTAATTTATACTTGTATAATTTATACTCTCACCGAGAGTATATTCTACAGACATACTGGCCCATGAAAGCATTGAAATTCGAAAATGATCAAACTAAGGACCTCCCTTATATACATATATGCTCGTGAGTAAGAGAACAGATACTTGACAATATAAAAAATGAGGGAACGTATTTCTATGTGAAGAAAAAAGAAAAAACCAACTCCAAAAATGTTATTTCCGCAAAGATTCCGGAGAAAAGTCTTTCCCCAGCTTTATATATATGCAGTTGTCATTATTACAGTATCGATATAATTTAACGACAGAAAATTTTATCGGAATATGCTATACGCCGATTTTATATGGCTCTAAAATCCGGAACTACCCCAATTTCGCCGGGTAATTGATAATAGAAAATACGAAATATCCACCCTTAGAATAGAACAGGATACGTGTGAGCTTCTGTTCCAATATGGCGTTCCATATCCTGGTGCGAAACACCTACTGAGTTTACCAAGATCCCCTATCCCCATGTAATCTAGAAAATTATCCAATTAATAACAATAACGGTGTTTGATTAGGCTCACGCGTGGACGGACAAAATTAGATTATGATCAAACTGCCCAGTGACATTTACCGCAGGGATGAAGAGAGATATACCTATACGCGTGTGTGTAGATCCCTACAGTTGTATGTAGGTGCTAAATTTATCCAGGGTGGTCCGGATTCGGGGTCTTTTTCAAATTTTCTGCGGAAAAGGCGGAAAAAGTTTGCAAACAGATATAAAAAAACAACTTATGCGGAACTTGGAGCTTTTACAAATAATTGAGCGATTTTTTCCAAAATACCTGTACGACTACAGGGACGGCGTATGCCAAATTTCACCGCCTTGGAGGGGCTGTACTTTGAGTTGACCTACAGGCTCGAAATTTCGCGTACTTTTTTTTTGAATATTCATTTGCGAACTTTTTCCCGAATAAGAATCACCCTGATATATGTGGGTGTGTTATGAAATTCTTCGTACTCGAGGTTTAGAGTGAAAATCTATAATTGATGAAGAGAAGAGGTAATTCATTCGGGATTATTGAATACTAAAATTTGTCATTTTATTATCGTATTACAGGTGCTATACGGTTGTCACGAAAATTTAACACGATTTTAAAGCACAATTTTGGGGTTCAACCTAGATTAGGAATTCCCTAGTATACGTATACGTATATGACCTACCTACACCAGCTGCACGACGACTTAGATGGCTTGGAATTAATTAAATTACCTCTCTCGTATTAATTGACTTTTATTGAAGCTAAATGAAATTCAATTAACCCCAATAATCCCCGCAACGTGTTAACTGCTGACTGAAACTGTTTCAGCTACCTCAACAGTTAGGACGCGAAGATGGAAGAAGTAGTAAAATCGACTCGAAGTGAAAACGAACGAAAAAAACAAAATTAAGAGAAAAAAAAAAGAAGAAAAATTTTGGTTCTTGAATGAAAGTAACGAATTTTTGAAACGTAACTTCAAAGTTATATATACACGCCGTTATTCCGTGGCTTCAAACCACCGAGCATAGAGTGTATATATGGGTGATATTCGTCGTGAAATTAGTGACGGTAGAGTGACCACTGGGAATTTTGGTGAGACCGTTTCCCCCGGTACTGTAGGAATGTGTAAACTTGATGACATAGGAATTGTTTAATTGCTTGGTGCCAGTTCTGTCAACAAATACGACATCCTACACCTACAGGATGTGACGACTAAGTTGGAAAACACCTGAGCAAATCCCTCCTCTCGGTTCTGCGGAGAGAATCCCTTGTGAATTCTATCCACGAAATTACCTACCCTTCAGAAATTCGTGTACCATGCAATTGGATATTATACAGTAGGTACGGGATGGGGTGGATAAGAATTAGGAAAGATTTTTCGGGGGATGAAAAAAAGAAAAGAAAACAACCCCTTTTCGGAAATTATTTCATTTTTTTTTTTTTTTTCTTTTCTTATGCTACTAGAATTAATCGTGGGAAATAATGAATAAGAGATTTCCCTTGTTATTTATTTATTTATTTATTTATTTATTTTATTTGGAGCCGGAAGTTCGTCGCATCGAATAACGAAATGGCTTTATTTCCTGACAAAGAATTCCTATCAAAGCGAGCAGAGAAGCGAAGCAACAGCAGCAGCAGCAGCAGCAGCAGCAGCTGCTCTATATTTCTTTACGATAGCTGATAACCCGTCGACTTTAGAACGCGAGGAATCTTTTCTTGTAGTTATTTCCGCAATCTTGTCTCTGTGAAAAGACGGGAAAGGTAAGTCAAACGATCAAACGATTTCGAAAACAAAATATAAGAAGAACGAAGAATATAAGAAGAAAAATAAGAAAATTTTCCAAGACACTTTTTAGCCAAAGAAAAGGATAGCGGTGGATCTACTGTTATCCCAATATCTTGAGTTGGCTTTTTTTCTTTTTCTTTTTTCTAATTTCCTTCTTTTTATTATTTTATTTTTGTTTTAATCTAAAAATCTCGGAGAAAGAAATTATCCGCTGAAACGTACATACACGCGGTATAATAACTTAATAAATCGATCAGGGATATTGACTACATTATGGGAAAAAAAAAAATTTCAATTTAAAATCAGCATATCACCAACGTTTCGTAAATATTAAACATCAGCAGTTATACAGAAAACCGTTCTTTGCCTTTTTTTTGTTTTTTTGCGGCTCGGCGGGGGGAGGAACTTAATTGGAACTGGTAGTTTTTCTGTGTGTTTTTTTTTTTTTCTCTCTTCTTTAAACGAAACAGTGTATATATATACTCGATATAAATTTATTCAAAAATTGTAATCGAATACAGTAATTTACTCGTCGATGTGTAATAACCCCTGTGGGAATATAAAACGAATCCAAAAAAAAAAAATCTATCCCTGCATATCTGTGGATTCCCGTTCCTGGGGATGAGAAAAACGGAAAAAGAAAAAGAAAAACTGAAACAAATCATTTTTTAATACGAATACGGTTATTTTTTTTTTTTTTTTTTTTTGATTTTTTACTGTTTTTTTTTCTCTCGTTTTATTTCGTGCAAATCAAACCGTGTGTACGTATGTATCCAAATATACCTAAACGATGGTCATACTCGGAGCTGTTTACACCGTATGAAATTATGCAGATTATGTAAAATTAATTAGAGGTTACTACCGCAGCGTATGTACAATTAATCCTAAGCAAGCGATTATTAATTACTATACGAAGCTTAAATAGCTGTTTACTCTATTCTCTATTCTCTCTTCTCTCTTCTCTCTTGGTCCTGAAACAGCGAGTCCGTAAACGGTGAACGGTAAATCGTGTAACCAGTTGAACTCGTAAATATATGGGAAATTGAATGAAACTATGGTTACAACTCAGAACCGTGATTTGTGGTGGTAAGGTAATGGATAAGGTAAACTTGTATGCCTTAAACCTGAACCAATAAGCTAGCTACGCTATATATATATCGCTGCTAGTTATACGATTTACCTACCTAGACCCTAGAAGCCCTTGGGTGCAAGATCTCATATAACTATACCTAGGAATATCGATTCATCTATTTATCCCCTACTATACCACACTTTGGAAATTAATTCCAAGTAAGCTGACCCAAAGTAAATGGAAACTATCACGCAACTAAACCATCCAGATTTCAGATCTCAGATTATTATTATTTTCATTATATTTATTTTTTTTTTTTTATGATCTGACCATCGATTTGACCATTCGATTATACTATAGACCTAAATTTTTCGGAGTTTTAAGCCCGAAAAATGTATTTCATTAACTTATTCGACATTTTTATATTATAAACTTCAACGCCGTTTAGAAAAATTCGATAAAGTATCTAAAACAAATTCGGAATTTTTTTGTCAGGTAACGAATGCCAGTCAGTTTCCACTCAGATATCGATATCGACTAATTCAGGTTTTACTGTTTAACGGTTAATACATATATATGCATATATGTACGGCATAGAATATGATAATGGACAAAGTTACGGCTAAATATTAGCATATCGTACCTACATATTCGCGGTAGCACGTCGCTATCTCTGCTGACCACATGCCGAGTATAATCTTCTTCGTTACATCGGCTGGCCGTTTTGCTGTTTTGCATTTACATTAAACGAAAACGTTTTTATACGTAATAGGCGTGTGTGAAATTTTTTTTTTTTTTTTTTCTTTTTCAATTCACTTATACTATACCCCTGTTATAAATAATGCGTTAGGATTTTATTTGCTGGAATTTTTATTGCATAGCTAACGATTTTTTTTTTTTTTTTTTAATTCAATTTTTCCAATAAAACTATTCGGAAAAATTTATTACCTCCGATATTTTCGAGACTATATATATAAATTATCACCAGCTCGCCTCATTAGAGGCACCCATATCTTTCCATGCTATACGAGCTTTTATTTCCGGCCATTTCGATCGAGAATCTCATAAATTTGTGAAAAACTGCGCAGTTGAAAGTCGAAATAAATTCAGCGAATAAACGGAACACACCTTATTTCACGGATTCAAATTTTCATTCAATAATTTTTGAAAATTCGGTTCTATTATCGGGCCGAATTTATGATGAATCTACTTAGATCTGGAATCTAAACGGGTCTTGTCTGCCTATAGCTATACATAACAATAAAATAGATGATAGGTAACTCCGCGGATTGAAATCTACGCGTATATCATAGACGCTGATTATACCGTATTGTAGTGATTGTCAGAGGCGTAATTATTTCGGTTGATTAATGTGCTAAACACCTGGGTACACGTAATTTTCAAACTTAGTCCTCGATCCTCCCGAATTCCCATATCTTCATATTCAATTGATCTAATTTCTTTGAAAAAGTATAGAAAATTATGTGATTAATTATCGAGAAGGTAAAAAAAAAATAATAGGGAAACAAAAACCGTGGTATAGGTATCATTGCGTTAATTTATCTATCCTGGTTTTATTGAATTTTTTTATACTTTCATTTTTCAATTTTTTATTTTTTTTTCTTTCATTATTTTATATGAAATTCTCTGTCCACGAGACCATCGCCGCAGGTTCGTACAGACCGAACCACCCGTCGATATTTAATCTTCAATTTTTCATCCCCTGAACGAACCCTGCGAAACAGATAGTTGAGAAATTCCAAATAATCAATATTTCATATATAAGCTTCGAACATGGGTTAGATATCGAATAATTATTTTTTTTTTTTCTCTATTTTTTCTCGCCGTGATCCATCCGTCACGGTAGATATTTAACCGATGTATCAAACGCGGGAGTTACATTATCGTAAAAAATCTTAAGAATAAGAAGAAAAATGATAAGAACGGATCTCGTCGTGTCAAATTAATCATAATCAAAGCAACGTCGATCGCAGATGGTTCTGATATCCCACAAGCACATGGGACACTATAAAATCTATACGAAAGTAAGACGTAATGGAATCCACTGTACTCGTGGTTAACAAATGCCGGGTAAGAACGAGCGCGCCGTCGTTCATCATCCAACTTAAATAAATCGTCCTTTAGGGTGTCCATGAACTTACTCCGATAATTCATCAGCCCGGAAAATTCTCCCTTGTAAAGTGTCCATATACCATATCCACCTACCCGTAGACGAAGAGATACTGATTTGTCTCCGGGCACCAAGCAGCTGCTATTACGCCGAAGAAACTCGTTATTAATTATATTCGTAACAAGTAAATTAACATTTATCATATATCTAATATCCAGGGGGATCCCGGATACGGACTACTACAATGATAAATTCATTAGAATAATTTTTACGATGATTAAGCGTGAGTTTATTCAAACGAAAAAAACCAAGGAGAAAAAAAAAAACTACGTCAATACCTTATCAAATCAAATGAAATCCGCAAATTAGAAAGAGAGAGAAATTTTTAACCCAATGAGCTTTTTCGAAGCTCAATATTACGAATTATGATCAAAGTCATACTTTACATCACAAATATTGAGTTTTTGAATTCACATTTATTTCAATCATTTAAAAATGTGATTTAAACACATTTTCAGAGCTTTTTTGAATTCGGAAATTTTTGGATTCAAGTCATTCGTCATGATATAAATTTTGTTTTTTTTTTCTTCTGAATTTTTTTCACATATCATCCCCACTACATTTTTTTTTTCTCTCTTTTTCTCTCTCTCTCTCTCTCTCTTTCTCTTCAGACCTTTTCCGGCGGTAGAAGCAAAGCATTCCCGCCTCGTTTGTTAACTGAATTTGCATACATCGTTGACTCCACGTACCAACTACTGCCTTGATATTTTAGTGCACATTTTGCCCCAGTTTTCTCTCTCTTTCTCTACCTTTCACTCATTCTATTTTTCTTTTTTTTTCTTTTTTTTTTTTTCGTTTAACTTTTGAATTTTGAAAAGTAAAAACTCATCCCTTTTCCTACTAATTGTACCTGCAGTTGTTTTAAAAACCATTTTTTCTTTTTTTTTTTCCTTTCATTTTTCTCGTTATTTCACATGGAGCAACGGGAAACACGAGACTCTCATCATTTCCCTCTCTGTCTCTCTCTCTTAATCTCACTCTCCAGAATTTTCATATATCACAGAAAAATATATTACACTTAATATAAAATACTATTTATACGATACTAATATTGACCAGAATAATTTCACACGATTTTCTGCCAATTTTTTATTCGATTAAATTTTAATACATTTTTTGGTTGAAGCCCCTTTAAATATTAGTCAAACTCTTTCTCTCTCTCTCTCTCTCTCTCTCTCTCTCTCTCTCTCTCTCTCTCTCTTTTTGAACAACGTTGGATATTTTTTCTCGCGAAACTAGTGTCTATAACTTCAGTCTTTAAAAACGAGATATAGCAAGGGATTAGATCTGTTGACCCATGGCGAAAAAATTATACGAATTGACCTTTGAGAAAACTCGAATGGTGTAAAAAGTTGAAAAAAAAAAAAGGAAAAAAATAGAAAACGAAAAGATATAAACGTTAGAAATAAATTGCAAGGTATGCGTGTATACATAGGACTGGTTATGGCGGTTGCAAATGGACAGTGAATTCCTTGAACAGTGATCCCGCTGACCCGTTTTGACCCCTGAATAGCCTGGTCGGGAAATGGCCGAGCTGGCCAGTTAGCGGTCAACCGCTGCGTAATCATTTGTGGTATCAACGAGAAAGGGGTTTGACCATTTTCGGCCTTGAATGAGGTGCCCTTTGGGGTGCGCTTTTCGCTTTGTCTGTGTACTCGGTGATCAGCTTTTAGGGCTTTGCGTCGTTAAGCTCTCACCCCCTCACCCCCCCCCCCTCCGCCCCTCGAAACAGAGATCGCAAAAAAAAATAAAAAACGAAAGAAAAAAAAAAAGGCAAAAGGAAAGAAAAAAAATCAACGGAGAGGAAAAGGTATAAAGGGTGAAAATTAAGCTCTCCAGGAACTTCGAGAGAGGAATTGACTCGAGAGGAAAGAAAGAGCGATTTTAGAGAGCTTTCGATTCGCGAATATGGGATGCGGAGGTTCTCTTAACACGGTTATGTACAGAAAGATATTATAATGCTTGAATTATGATATACTGTATACGATCTCGGAAAAAAAAAAAAAGTTACCTAGTCCGTAAATTTTTTTCAATATTTTTTTTCCTTTTTTTTTTTTTCTTATCAACCAATATTTTTGGAATTTTTGTTATCCTCCCAGTAACTTTTAGCCCAGCAAATTCATCTCCTAGTTTAGTTTCTCGCGGGATACAAACCCCTGATGAAATTTCAGGATAGTTTGGAGACGGGTCGAACATTAGAGAGATTCAAATGAGCCGCGGATGGAGGGGGGAGGGGAAGGGGTCAAGAGTTGGAATTGCTTTTGAGCTTGACCTAAAAATTGTGAAAACGGATGTGGGGAGGAAAAAAAAAAAAAAAAGAAAAAAAACAAAGAATTCTAGAAACTGAAGATGATCCCCTATCGTGGAGATGCGAATTTAAAAAGAGAAACCGTGATTTTTTTCGGTGAGGAAATTTGAAAATGATTCCGCGATTTTCAAAAAACTTGCAGACTTTTTTTTTTTGTTTTTTTTTTTTCAATTTTATAAACTCCGAAACTTCGGCTGGGACTCCCAAAATTTTGGAGCGAGGAAAAAGGAGGGAAATAAAAAGAAAGAAAAAATGGTGCATCGGACAAAAGTCGATTTTGCCTATATTCAAATCGATTTATAGAGCGAGTAAACTGTATATGTAGAGAAACAGAAATTGGCCAACCCGCACGAGGTAAACTGGCTCGTTGCCAATATAACCCTGTCTGGGTGGCCCTTTGGCGAACTCCATCCACTAAACCGCTCTCCACAACTGCGTGAGTTTTAATTACATTTCCAAACTCCTCCGCCCGCGCCGTCAAAAAAAAAAACTTTTTCCTACCTATATTTTGCTTTAACTTAGCCCCCGCGCGGGGGTTTAAATGCTCGATTAAATACTACTATCGTATCGTATCACTATATCAACGATACAATCTCCGAGCATTTGAACCGTTGTTAATAATTAACTAGCGGAACTTCTGAAAAATAAAAAAATAAAATCGCAAAAATCGAATAATTTTCGGCAGTTAAATTTCCAGAATTTCGGACATCACGTATTCCCTCCGATCGTCAAGAAAAAAAAAATGAAATAAATGAGGGATGAAAATTTCGTAAGAAAACTACACGTGTCTGTTTTATGAATTATCATGTTAGTAATTTTTTTTTTTATTTTTTGGTTTAATAAATTAACCCCGTCGTAATAACGTAAAGCCTTTTAATTAATTTCGGACAATTTATTTTTACCTCGAAAGCGTTGAAAATTAAATTCTCTCTCCTGCGGGCAGTAACGAATAAAACAAAAAGTTTGAAAAGTATTTAAATATTCATAACATCGATTACTCTTTGTTACATTATACATCTTTCTTTTTTTCATCATCATTCTTTTCTTCTTTTTTCATTTATTTTATTTTTTTTTCTTTTTTTTCTTTTTTCTTCTCGGTAGACAAGGGAACGGAAAAATTTTCATGGAAATTTTTACGATATTTACTAAAATTCAAATCGCGAGATTTCAGAAAAAAAAAAAAAATTAAATCATCATTTTATATTTTATATACTTTACCTACCTACTGTAAATTTTCTCTCGTTTCTGTTTTACTGACGATGATTATAGTCGCGCGATATATATCCTACTGGTTTATATTACTACAGTATAAGCCGCAACCAGGCCAAATTTCGAATTATTTCATCGATTTTTATCGGAGTTATAAGAAAAAAAGTAACTGATTGGAACAATTACATTTATATTTTTCGAATTAAACTTTCCGAATTTTGGGCACCGTGTTAATGTTAAAATTAAGAGCTAAAATTTTAGGGGAATTTTTTTTCTATATATTTGCAAGGCATCCAGGGGGCGTCCCGATTTTTTTTTTCGAAATTCATCGAAATAAGGACCACCCTAATACCTACACACATATATATATATAGATATATGGATATGTACGTGGAAATTTAGACAAAAGTCTGTAACGAGGAAGAGCGGAATAAAGGGCAATGCTGCTATGGTACAATGGATAAAAGGTTGATGCAGCCGTTCCTGTCTGCTCCGTACAGACTGTTAGTTATCACGTAATCATGTAATCTTGTTAAACGTTCCCATGCCAGACTGAAATTACAAATTTAACCGACGCCGAGTCACCAGAGCGTACGACGTTCGCTAATTAATCAAATTAACTTTCGTTTAGATTTTACCGAAAATCTGATGACATTTCCTTCCGTTAAATTTTTTTTTTTTTTTTTTCTTTCTTTCTTTCTTTCTTTCTCTCTTCTTTCTTTATTCTTTTTGCATAAATGTTTCGCTTAATTTTTTGAAAAATAGTGATTTTTTTTTTAATCGAACGAGCGGAATAACGTCGGAAAAAATATAGCGGTAAACCGGAAGGAATTCCGGCACGATGTGTTGATTATCATTTATCACACGGCAGGAGTCTGCGGAACGGGAGCAGGGAGGTTTGGGCTTTCTCGCACCCTAGAGAAATATCGGGTAAACCCGAAAATCAGGGTGTGCTGACAGCCTGTAGTATAGACACCGACGCGTACCCAGGCAGGCAGGGCTGTATACACTTAATTAATTAACGGGCAACCCGAACCTTGGGTTGTGATTAAAACGTGATATAACCACGCTCTCGAGCATCAGAGGTCAAAAACTGATTTAATATAATACCGGAAATAAAAAAAAAGTAAACGTCCGGGCAGAATTTGCCTTGAATAAAGGCGGGGGGTTCGGGGTTTCGGGTTTGGGTATTACTTTTTCACATTAAATTAAAACCACTTCTCTGACACGAGCGCAGAGCTAATTACTCTTTCAATTAAAAATACATAAAATACGTCAGGGTATATGATTGAATACCTAACCGTATACCGTTGATGTAGAGGAAAAAGAAAAAATAACTAGGGAAATCGAGAAAAATGAATTGTTCATTCAGTCAAATCCTATACCCATCATCTACGAGTTCATGCAAATTCCCAATTTCGTACTTGGAATTTGGAATTTGGCATTTGGAATTTTCCGCACCGTCAAAAGAGCGAAAGTTAACTTTGAATTAGCATCGAATATGCCGTCTATCTTCCCTTGTTTCCCGTAGGTCCATATTGGTAGGGATTGGTTCGTGTTGGTCATACCTACCCATTGCACTGGGCCAAACCTCTGCAAATACCAGTGACGTAACTGCGCGCTGTTTGCGTACCTAGTTAATTGAATGTACGTGAGCAGGCGTCGGATTGAAGCTGTGTCAAATTTGGGACAAGTTAGGGGTTGGTACTAACTCGTCATTTTCATCACTCGAACCTGCACCGTGTGTTTTCCCTCGGGAATCAAATATCCTGTTTTCTCAAACAACAAGTACCTATGTCCCTACCCCAATCCCTACCCCTATTTCATATCCTACTGTTATCCGAACGCGTCACACATCAGAACCCTATAATACCCTGAAAATCAACCCAATACTCTGATTACATGGGAAACCATAGGGTTCAGGGCTCCGATCATTAAAGCTAGGAAAATCTTTCTCTGATAATGAGAATTGTATTAATAAAACTCGATCGCAGAGCATAATCACGATTCAAAATGATATGTTCGAAAATCGCAAGGGTGAAGATATCCGCGATATCAGATCCGTCATCGAATCTCTTGACGATTAAAAAACGAACGAAAATCAATTTTGGCAAAAACTCTGAGCGAGGATTCCAGTTTTTTTTTTTTTTTTCTTGTTATTTTCATCTTTTCGTTTTCCTCAAGAACGAGGGATGTGATCTTGGATACGATACTCGAATGTCTTAATCCTAGTGCTCTGAAAATCACCCTCATACACGCCAAAGCAGCATTTTTAAACTCTCTACCTTCTCACGACACAATTTTGAATGACTTATTTATTTTCGATCGAATTTTTAATCTCACGGTAAAATTTTCTCAGTTTCAAACACCACTTACTCATTATCTGAAAGTACCTATAATTCAAAGAAGGATTTCCAGTTTCGGTTGGATTATATCTGAAGGATGGTTCATCCATGTCGTTCTTTCCTCTTCTTTCTATTTTGCGGAAGGAACCTTGTAAATTTTTATCGATTAGAACTAAATTGATGGATCTGCATCAGTTTCTATTATCCTTTCCCCAAATTATAAAGGTTTTCGACTATAGCCGCCTGGGTTGCATCACACCTAGTTAACTCGACATGAAAATAGCGGATGTAGCTATACCCATAATCCGTACAACGGTAAAGTTACGTAATCATATTTAGTTCCGTGTACTGCATGGACGATTTCAGCTCCGATTTTCGTACCGCTATAATATGTAAAGCGTGTATTTAGACCGCGGTCGTATTTTTAGTAAAAAAAAAGAAGGAAAGAAAAAAACCAAGAATAAGTTTGAGACGATTTCGAATTTTTAAGAAACGTCGATTGAAATCCCGAAATGTCGAAATGCAGCTTTTCGGGTAAAATTTTGAGCGCTTGGTACTTTCGGAATTCGGAGATTAATTCGAACCTCACAAAGAAGAGGAGAGAGATCCAACGTAAGGAAGATAAATTGTATTCGAGCTTTTTAGCCTCGACGATAATGATCGTGGTCAAAAAATGAGCTTCTCTAATCTCCATCGTTAAAATCTCCAGCATAATATCTCTGACCGTAGAAACTAGGCTGGGCTCTTAGTAGCCGATTACCTTAGTGGTCAGAATACTATGGCTTGAGATTACCCGGGGTAACTGATTCACTCTGAATTACAAACTTTAAACAAAGACGTAGTAGTACTACTACCTACTCTAAATCGATTGAATCTTCCCTCAATCAGAGCAGACATACCCAATACCCCCTAAATCCCGGAGAAATTTGATTGTAGATATATATGTGTAGAAGTTGGTAATTCGGTGATCCGATTCCACCAGCTACAGTAGTGCAATCGATTAATTGAATCCGAAAATAAAGAGAGACTAGGTCAACGAGAATAAAAATGTTTGAAATAAAAATTCAAATTTGGATACCGTTAACTCACGGAATAACGATAAGAGTTTGAATATACCTACCAAAATCTAGCTCGCTCTTCCATCAGCTACTCGAATGTAGACTAACTTCGTTTGAGTTGGTCAGTTAAGCGGATTGTGGCCGATTACTGCCCACCACAATGTCAAATGCGGTACCAACCACTGCAGCAGGAAGACCGAAGAGATTTTTCTCCCGAATATATCCTGAGCTGGCTCTTGTCCAGTTTGTCCTTAAACTTTATAACTGAAAGAATGTTTGTCCGGTTCAGATTTTCGGACAGTAAAAATCACAACGTCGACGATAGGCGCGGCGTCGAGGAAAATCACTCAAGGATTATGCGCTTCCTATTTTCTTTCTTTCCGTGTCCGTATCCGTATTTTCCATTTTCCATTTCCCATTTTTTTTTTTTTTTCTTCGCACTTTTTTCCCCGATGTGATATTTAATCGAGCGAAAATCTATACTACTTGATACTGCATCGTAATATTGCTAACTTCTGTTTTAATCAGAGCTTTTTGCCCCGTAGAAATGTTCAGCCCGTGGTTAATGGCCTCTGGAAATACGTAGCTATGTGTTAGGTATATCCCAACGTTAGTCCACCATGGTCCATGATACAAGTACGCCATACCACCCGCAGTGATATGTATCAGATCGCTATTCCGTACAACGTGACGAAAATAAACTTTAATTAATATCCTATGTACATATAGGCATATGCGAGCTTATATGTATACTTTTATTTATTTTTTCTATTTTATTTCGCATCAAATTTATCCAGTCGAAGTAGTAATTGCGGAAAATTTTTTATACGAACATAATTATCGACGAAACGAGAAAAGCTTTTCTAGAATTTCATTTTTTGTTTATAATTTTATTATTCTATGAAATAAAATTGTAATTATAAATGTACAGGAAGCAATAACGGGGGTTGGCAATTACCGGCTTACAAATATATTCAATTGAATTATTTTTCTATTTATTTTCTTTAATCCTGTCACATTTTATTCAGATATGTTCTTCTTGTTTCCTAGTTATTTCTTTACCTGATGCAGTAACGTAGACTCGGATTTTTTTCTCCTCTTTTCTAGCTCTTCTTCTTCTTCTTCTTCTTCTTCTTCATTCAAATTTTTTAGCGCTTTTTACTATACATTATAAACACAAAGCGTGGGAGGCGAAAAGCTTGGGAAATATTTTTTTCTTAAAACCGCGAAAGGTGGAAAATATCGGAACGACACTTTCAAAGCAATCACGACGGATGCAACACTCTCCAAATGGAACCACGCAAATTGCAAAAAATTCTCTTTCATTTATCTCGTATTCTGTCTCCTATGTATCTTCATTATATATTCTCGGGGTTTATATTTCACCTCGTTTTAAAAAACAAATTTTCAGGAACTACCCTGAATCTTAGAAACGTGTAAAAAAAAAAAAAACAAAAAAAAAAAACAAAGAAAAAAAAACGTCAGAATTGTAAGCAATATCTCAAATTATTTGTGAAAAAATTAAACAAAAAATAATTCTATTTACATTACAAAATGAATTATTCAACCCCTGTATTAAAATTTGTATATTTTTTGAACACCCGGCAAAGTAGTCGACTCGTGTTGTGTAATTAAGAAATTGGAAAGTCTAAAAGCCTGTCACCCCGAATCTGTTTTACAGACCAAATTATATCTGGGAAAAAAAACAAAATAAAATAAAAATTTGAAACAAAAAAAAAAAAAATGAGAAATAAATATGTATTCAAGTTCTATATATAGTATATACACTTATATATATCTCGTCGTACAGGGTGGTTTTTAAATTGTGAGACTTTGAGCTTGACTGTTACTTCTGACCGGAAGCGAAGCACTTTGCCATTGTTGTAAGCAACGAGAGAGGAGTATAGTATATATCGCAGGATTTTAATCTCGACTTTTTTTTTTTTTTTATTCTCTCCTTATACCTATATAAGGAGTTCGACAAGTGAGCTAAAATGGCGTCTCTGAAATGGGGGATGAAAAAAAAAAAAAAAAAAGTAAGAAGAAGAAGAAGGAAAAGAAGAAAAAAATAGTAACAATAATAATAATAGTAGTATTAATAATAATCAGCTCAACGTGAAGAAACTTTACCTGAATATACCATATATAATATATTACATTAACGTATATACATACATACGTATAGATATATATATATACCTGCAGTAAGATTCAAGTTTCGCTTATTCCCTCGTGTCATTTTTACGATCGTCTAAGGTATTGCCTCTCCTTACTATAAAGAGAAAAAATAGTAAAAATAGAAAAAAAAAAGTTGGAAAAAAAAAACAAAAAAACATGAAACCCACCCCTAGTCTTATTTCCGGACGAACGATGTCGAGGCATGAGGTATACCTATAATAAAAGTTTACTGCTTACGAGTAGAAAAAAAAAAAAAAAAAACAAAACCAAAAATAATGACAAATATAACGAGGTACGACTATAACGTCGAGACGTCCTCAAAATATACTAAACTTTTCATCATCTAACTATATATATATATATATATATATATATATATATATATATATATTATGTATTTGTATGAGAAAGTCGAGGATTTTTGAAATTTAAGCAACAAAGATATAACAGCTAATTGAAAAAGCCTCGAGATAATAAAAAGAGGAAAATTCTTTCTCTTCTCTCTTTTTTTCTTCCTGTTTCTTTAAACTTTTTGACTTTTAAAAAGTGACCAGATAATATAAAAGACTGCGGGGTTTATCGGTAAACCAACTCACGTACACGAGATGAATACATATGGTTTTTGAACTCTCTATATACTAGCGCAAGGGAAATCCAGCTCTAGGTATGTATGTACGTAAATTTTCAAGCCTTTGGTTGATTCGATGAAACGAATTATCCTACCCGCTGGATCTCAAAATCCTATTAAAAAAAAAATATATATATATATATACCTTTCTATATCTATATATGCGCTAGAGTCAGAGCCTTTTTTGAAATCTCCTGCGGACAAGGCGGAAAAGTTTTGCAAATAAATAAATAAATAAATTCGCGAAACTCTGAGCCTGTACGTCAACCCAAATTACGGCCTCCAATCACAGAAATTTTTTCGTAAAAATATATACGACTATATGGAGGATGTATGCCAAATTTCAGATTTTCCGAAGTACTATTAAGGCGGGGGAAAGAATAAAAAAATAATGCAGTGAGCCCGAATTTCTATTCAAATTGAATTTTTCAAGTAAATTAAATGAGGTGAATAAAAATGACGCGAAACTGTATAGGGTGGTAAATCGGCATACTCCTCACAGACGTGTGTTAAATCCTTTTCTTTTTTCGTTTTTCTCGTTTTAGTTTCAGTTTTCATTTCATTTTTCCTTCTTCCGTTTTCCTTTTCCTTTTTTTTTTTTCTTTTTTTTTCCCTTCTCACGATCTGATATTTCAAGTCTTATGTACTTATACCCAAGTGAAGATTTCTCGCGTGCGTAAAACGCGGCTTCTCAGTTCCTACATAACTCAGGATTATCGGATAACGGATGATATCGTCTTCCAAGCGACCCTAGGTTATCTGGTTAGCCTGTGGTTACTGGCAAGTATGATTTTTTTTCAAAGTCTTATAACCGGTAGCCGATCAACAAGACCGCTTATATATACCTCCATAAGTATACATATTCATTAATGAACATTACCCGATCATAAACTGGGACTATAAAGTATAGTTCTTTCCCATTAAAATGTGTATTGTTAATTAATTGAAAAAAAAAAAAAAAAAAAAAAGACTTTACTATAATCATTCTTCGAAGTGTTGTTTTTTTTTTTTATTCCTAAGTAAAAAAATTGAAAAAAAAAAAACCGAATCGAACTGTGATATTTCAATGATGACGAGTGCAATGATTAAAAAAAAAATCGGAAAAATTTCGATGAGAGTGGAGAAAAGGAAATAAATAAAGAAGTGCTTCGTTAAAGGACCTTGGAAATAAAAATATTAAATTGAAAAAAAAAAAAAATCAAAAACTAAAAATCTCAAATGGAGAAGATCGGTGAAGAAAAATCTGTGATGCGATTGAAGTAAGATAAATATTACTATCGTGGATTATTGCAGTGAATTTTCGAAAGGGGCCACCTGGCCCGGGGGATCCCTACGCGGTTTGGGATCCCCCAGGAATAAGGGTCTGAATTGTGGACGCAAGAGAAATCTTGAAGATGCTCGTTTCATCTACATTTCTTATTCTCTACTTGCCGATCTTCGCTACTTCGAACAGGTAAACAAACTGCTCACTTTACCTCGGAGCTTTCTTATACAAATAGTCGATATCTCATACTTTAGGAATTTATCATCCCCTAGATCGAGGGATTTTAAACGACGAGTGAAATATCGGTTCTAGTTTGCGAAATATTGAGACAGATAGGTCCCCATGCATTCAAGATTTTTTGTTTCTTGATTTTCAATCGAAATTGAAACAAAACGATGAACAAAACTGTCTGATAATAACAAAAAAAAAAAAAAAAAAACCAAAAAATCATCCCTTTGGTCTAAATTCAGAAAAAAAACGAAAATTTCGCCTCCAATTTCTCGTCACGAGTCACCAACTCGTATCTACGACATTGATTAAAACGTTCACCGCGTTTTTACCTCGCACCCTCTTCGCTAGCCCCCCCCCGGTATAGTAGCACTGGCTGCGAAATTCTTCCGAAACATTTTAGCCAACGCAAAGTCTGCAAAGAGTTCGATAATGCTCCAAAGTCAAAACTTTCGCACTTTGTCTCTGACCTTTTGAACCAAGGAGTGAAAAGTGTCTAAATTTTTTTTTTGACGCACTGAAATTTTTCTTTTTTTCCGGAAAAAAAAAAAACAAATTTGGATTGAAAAAATTACGAGAATGGAATTGAAATTTTTTGACTAATCCCATATAGGTATATATTTCTTCATAAAATATAGAGAACTTGACATTTCGCCGGTTAGTGAAAAATTTTGAAGAAAACGAGGCACTCTAAAATATGAATAATGAAAAAAAGGAAAGAAAAAAACAGAATCCTCTAAATATGGAAAAAAAAAAAAGAAAACGGGGCGTCGCTTTTATATATATATATATATACACGTATACCTCTTTCGGCATATGATAAAGTGGAAAGATCGGAATTCCCCCGATACCAGCTGGCTTGATGAGGCATAAAGACGCTCGAAATCCTTGCCGTAATCATTCATTCGTTCCCAAAAGGAGAAAAAAAAAAAAAAATTCAAGGTGAAGAAATAATATTCTTAGGCATATATCAGGGCTTCGTGTTTGACGAAGATCTTCGATCGATTCCAAAGACAAAAAGAAAGTAAAAAATGTATACAAATTTTGAAATAAAAAATCGATGGAAACTTCGCTTCTCTTCTCTTCTATAGTCTCGTATATACATACCTATGTACTTTATGTACTATGATTCGAATTTTACCTTATACTTCTCGTTGTATGAAAACAGTGAGTTATGCATACATGAATTATTATTTTTTTTTTCTCTCTCTCTCTTTTTTATAAAAACGCGAAAAAAAAAAATTTAAAAACGAATGAAACCCAGCGCGTTTCGCTACGCACCCACACACAGATATTATTATGTACCAAGGCACAACGACGCGACTCGAACAAATCCTGTCATCGACTGCTGCTGCTGCCTCAACTGGGGCAGAGAAATGATGTATTAGTTCGCTTCGATCAGTTCGAACCGAACATTTCGAAACGGTAGGTACTGGTATATCGTGTTCGATTTTTGCTGCGCTCGTTTAGAGAACCACCCACGCAGTTCGAAGGCATATATACACATACACATATACCCATACAGCTATACGGGAATGGGAATGATTTCCAGGGACCACGCGACGCGACGCGTCGACGTCGACGTCGCTAAACACGCACACAACTCAGATATATACGTGTATACCTATACGTATAAAATCGGGTGTCATTTCCGTCAGTATAAACATTAATGACGTTGGAGTTATACTTTTAGAGAAACGCACGGGTTTCTATAAGCTTGCAGAATCGTTAACTAGAAAATAAGGATTCTTCGGATCGGTTTTTAATTATTCCTGTTATTTCGATTAATTGCCAAAGAGTTCGTTACTTGATCTCGTAATTTGGCCAAAGGTGCAGCATCTGTTCAATGCATGTATACACACATTTAAAATACGTAATTAATTAATTTGACGTGATAATTAAGGTCAAAAATTCGAAAAAAAAAATTTACCAAAATTTTACGCTATATTTATAATCGTTTTTGATATAACCCTGTAGGATATTGTCAACGCATCTGATTCCCAATCTTTAAATATAGATGGATCGACATACGTCAATCAAATGGCGGCTAATTTCAGTAGTAAAATAAAGTAGAGTAAAGTAAAGTAAAGTAAAGTAAAGTAAGTCGTAATGGCAGCTGCCAGCTGTTGTTAACCGGCAGTAAATAGTCCAAAAACAAACCTGTCTATTCCAATTCTAACAGTTTCCCAACAAACCTCGAGCTGCAAGCTTCTCTGCGTTTAGTATACCGCGAGCCGTGGTCCCGCTAGCCTTTAATCTCGAGCTTTTCTCTCTTTTTTTATTTTTAATTCAACATAAAATCAAAAATAAAAAATCGAAATTACTTTTCTATTTCTCGTCGTTATTTTACTTGTCAATAAATTTTTCTTCGAAGTAATGATCAACGTGTATTATCGAGTGAGTATGAAGCGATAGGATAATTTTTATTTCTTTTTTTATTTTTTTTTTTTATTTTTATGGAAAAGCTCACGTTTCAAAAAAAACCTACGAGATCCTTGGGGGGAATGTGTCTCCCTCGAATTTAGTCGATTTACTTATTTCTTTTATCTTTAATCGCAGGATCTTCAGTCAGAAATTGAAACTCATCGGGATGTATACGCCTCGTTAAATGGTACGGGGAGAAAACTTCTAAGCTCTTTGGCAAGCCAGGATGATGCCGTTATGCTCCAACGTCGTCTTGATGAAATGAATCAACGATGGCATCACCTCAAGGCAAAAAGCATGGCTATAAGGTAAGCGGTTCAAATAATTCGTTTGAAAAAAGTGGGGAAATATATACTTCAACGATCGAGTGTGTAGAACCAATTTTCTGTTACAAATAGTACAGATATTAATCTGAAAGGACGATATAATATAAAAACGAATAGCAGCTGTTACCTATAACTTAAAGAAATACCCATTTTTGATCTACAATAAAGTTCTATAATATTTTATACAATTCGTAACGGATAATCCGAAGTTCTCTAGTGAGGCGAAAAATTGGATATTGATTTTATACCCTATAATGTTACTCCGATATTTCGCTGTGAAGAATATAGTCCGTTATTTTTTTTTTTTTTTTTCGTTTTTAAAATTTTTTGAAATTTTTTGAAATTTTGAAAAGAAAAAGAAAAGAAGAAGCTCAACGTACCTACTAAGTACTGTAAATAGCTCCTAATTCCTTGTATTAACTAAAAGTCTTGTTAAATCCGTCTTCTTAATCCTCGCGAAATTAAGATCCGAGCTAAAAATATACCGTCAAAAAACCTTGTAAGGGATGAAATATATATAGAAACAGACAAAAGGCGAAGGGAAGTTTCAAGCGAGCTTAAAGGTTTTTCTTTTTTTTTTTTTTTTTTTAATAATTTTTTTGAAATTTTTTCTCGCTTTCATCCCCTTTTCCTTCTAACTAGGAACTAACACGAGGGAAGAGAAAAACGAACGAGTAGCATGTTTTAACATGCGATATAATATGGGGAAAAGAAAAAGAGAATAAAAAGTAAAATTAGGGAGAAAGAAAAAAAAGAAAAACGATCCTTGTGAAACTCAAAAAGCTAAAAGCTTAAGTTTAACGGAAAAAAACGGTGTAAAATTATGAGTGTGGGCATATTCTCTCAGAAGGATTTTAATCTAAATATCTTGTAACGATAGCCGTGTCAGCACTCGGGCAACCCAGATGATGGCGAGCAATCAGTCTCAATTAATTAACCGAACGTTGGCCAGAAGTTGAGCCTGATTGCAATCAAGGAAGGAATAAGGGGGGTTTCAAATCGGGGGATGAAGTTAAAGGGAAAGGGAAAGGGAAAGGTAAAGGTAAAGGGAAAAACTCGCTACGGTTAGTCAAAAAGAATAGAATTGTCTGATAGAATTCCCAGTTTCACTGTACGTTCGTACGTTGAATTATCGATTATTTTTTTATCTTTTGATTTTTATTCTATTTTTCTTTTTCTATCGTTTCTTTTCCTCCCTTTTTTTTTTCTACTCTATCCCCGTTTACTTTTTTCCTGAATCTTTTTTTTTTCAAACTGTACGGTTTATCGATAGCTTTTTATCTATTTCCATTATATTTAATCGTTGGCAACGTTTACCAAGATAATTATCGAACTTCTACTCTGACCTGCAGCGATGTACAATTCATGTCGATTTTAGAAAACCAGGGTATCGTGGTCGGAATACAGGACTTAGAGACACACGTTATCGACTTTTATTCCTCGATATTGAGAATCGACGGTATTATAATGAATTGATGTATCGATCACAGAAACTAGAAAAAAAAAAAATCTAAAAAAAATTTAAAAGTTAATGAAATATGTACTAAACTTGATTAGACGATGAAGTTTCATCTTCACTCGCATGTAACTAGGACGACAACGAACTTGAAGACACGCGAGCTTCGTGACTCTGAAATTATATAAAAATAAAAAAGGGTAGTGAAAAATGAAACCCAGAGTGAAATAATCTCCGTCATAAATAAGTAAGATCCTTTATGAGTTTCGGTGTCGGGGGTTATAAATGAAGGTATATCAATTTAGGGAGTTCGAGGTGGTGGTTAAACTATTAACGTATACGTGCGTTGAAGGATTTACTTTAATATCCGCGTGTACCTGTCGAGTAGCAAAGGTGTGAACAGCCGGTACCTGCCGATCTAGACTCTGACTATTCGCATTCTGCCTGCACGAAAACGGCTTAGCGTAACGTTTAATCACGCGAAAACGACCCTTGGTCGTTAATACGACAGTTTCTGTACTAGAACACCGACGACTACGACTATCACAGTGCGGCAATTATCGGCAGGCGTAAATTAGGAGGAATAATTTATGCGGCAAAATCGTTACGAATTTTCGCACTAAGATAGAAGAAAAAAAATATGGCGAAATTTAATTGAACCGTTTATAAAATCCCAGGACTTTTACCGCCACATTTTCGTTAACCCAACGTTATAGAAATCTATTTCTGTATATTATAGATCCCAAAACCTTGAATAAGTGCCAATAGCCATATACCCAGAAGCGTAAGCCACTTCCTCCATACGCGATACTGAATTATTATATGTTTTGCCGAAAACTACCCCCCGGTTAACTAAACAGATATAAAACAAACGGAACCATGTACGAAATGCAAAAAATAAAGAATAGAAAATCGAACTAAGTAGAAAATAACGAAGGACAGATTGAAAAGCTTCGGCATTTTTATCCCTACTAATAAACATCGAGGAGAGGGTCTGTTCTCGGATTTTTCTACAGTGGGTGCAGAAAATTTTATATATCGGGTATTCCACGTGAAAGGTATCGGTTTTTGACCGATGGTCATCGAATTTTACAATATGTATCGCCATCGAGACTCGAATTTTTTTTCTTTTTAAGTTTGAAGCAAGTAAAAGTTTGGAAATATGTGATTCATTTTTTTTTTTTTTTACTTGATGCTTCGAAATTAAAAAAAAAAAAAAAAAAAGGACCGAATTCACAGCTTGCCCTTTTCCGATGACCTCCCATCAAAAACTGATCCGTTTCACGTGAAACAGCTCATATGCGAATATATGCTAAAAACTGACTATTATCTGTGAGTAAACCGTCCGTCAATCGTTCGAGTAATTTTCCTGCGCAATTTCCGATTCCCAGATAGATATATTCCGCCCTTTTTCTTTTTCATTCTCGGTCTGGAGGCTGGCTCGTTAACCCAGATATGAGACAATCGCGAGCTGCTACGAGGCTGGATTTTGGCTTTAGTGAAAATTTTTTCACCCGCTCAAAATCCGCTACATATCAAACGCGTTACGTTTTCGGTAAAGGGATATCAGGGTAGGATTTCTCGGGAACGGATCTCCGTTACACCTCGCATGATCCTACTGTAGGAATTTCTAATTTCCGGTAGCAAAAGCTGGCTGGCACAGGGGGTCCAGAGACCAGATATAGAGGCTAGCTAGAGGCTCGTACTCAGAAATTCGCAACGCGGTGTTACCTTATGAGACAAAAGTTTAGGACAGACGAAGAGACGCGGTTGTGGTTGCGGCTACGGCCGCGGAATATGACATGGATTCAAAGCGTCAGTCATCAGAGTAGGTGTACCCAGGAAAATGAGTTTTTTGGTTGAACAAAAGCGCCCGAATCGTAGTCATCACGTTCTCCGCAAATTTGGCTACCGGGTCACTGGAGGTTACAGCTGCTTCTCGTTTTGGAAAAAAAAGAATTCAACACGCTGTGCGTGAAGTTCGATTTTTCGCACGCTGTTGAAAATCGAAGTTTGATACACGCGCGAAAGATGATTCGCGACTGGTGTGATTGTCACATTGAATAACTTCACCACTCGTCCGAGAATCAACACTTTCGCACCAGTATCGAAAAGTACTATTATCTCGTGTCTCATTTTTTCGCGTCAAAATTTTCCCGGATATAATTTTCCCGCGTATAATATATATATATATATATATATATATATATATATATATATATATATATGAAAATTCCATTAGTCTAAATCGTCCGAACGATAAGGAAAATCAAATGACCATTAGTAAACCACACGAGTTCGTATATTCCTAGCCGGTAGTTAAGACGGACTTTGGCTGTACGTTACACCGTAGGTGACCACTAATAGTCTCATTATTTACGGGGTAAGTTTGGATAATTTTACTCAACTTTGTGCTCGGTTCTTGTTGAAATTGAAATAGTGGTGTTAAATTGTCTGCAAAGTTGAATTTCCCGCATTATGACATTTGTAGTATAAGCGATATTCCATATACCATATACCTATACGGGCACAACTTCCTCGTTTCGTATCATACCTGATGTGGATTATCAGAGTAAGAGGAATTCAGCTCTTCTAATATTAATAGAATTCCATAATAGATCGTTGATCATTATTATCACTGTAAATTTTTTTTTTAACCATCATAACCGTATAGGAAATTTCAACCCCTCGTTACGATCAGCTTATAATAACAATTGCAGATAAAACGGGACGTAGGCCAATGATCGCTGTCTAGGATCAGAATAAAACGAAATGATATGCGAAAAAAAAAAAGAAAAAAAAAAAAGGAAAACAATATCGATATCCGCGAATCGGTCGGTTATTCGCGAATGGGTAAATCGAAGGGGTATTTTAAATTTTTGTTTCAAATGATTGAAAATCGAAATTGACACCAAAATGAATTAATTTTTTTTTCGATTTCTCCGCTCGCAGTTATAAAAGTAAGTAATTTCCATTCCTCATTCTTTTTACTGTCTGACATTTTTTTGCGGATACAAAAGAAAAAAAAAAAAATCAGGGAATGGGGATTTTCAGACATAGAGCTAGGCGAAGAATGAGCGAAAATTTGTTCAAAACTATCTTTCCGAAGATTTAAAACCCATAATTCTTCAATTCGGAATCCAATAAGCTCCGGTTCGGATGTATGAGTACGTAATCCTGGTAAAGGGAAAAATAGCGGGTACAGTATCAGATAGGTACGTAGTCGGTGAGGGCATATTCACTTTGTCTACTTTGGCGTACGATTCAGACAGGAGTATTTTAATTATCCTTAATCTCTAGCGAGTCGTAAACGAGTCTCTGTTATAATCAAAAAGTTTCCTCATCTTCATTCTCTCGTTTGAAAATCAGACGGCTGTAAAGTTTTTTTTTTTCTTCTTTTTATTTTTTTTTTTTTTTTTTCTTTCGCTTTATCTCTTCCTCCCTTTTTTGACTTTTTTTTTTTTTCTTCTCTTTTCTGTTATCACTGATACGTTTTTAAACGCAGCTGGTTATACCGAACACAACGACACCGATGTATATAGGTATACTCGTACGTATTGGTTTGTGACTGTAACGATAAAAAACAAAAAAACGAAAAGAAAAAAAAAACAAAAAAAACAAACAAACCGTTTGAAGTCACAAAGACGACACTCGTCCCTTTCATCAACATCAACTGTGTCCACCATCCGCAAAAGAAAAAGAAAAAAGAAAAAAAAAAAACGAAAGAAGGGAAAGAAAGAAAGAAAAAAAAAAAAAAAACATGCAAAGAAAGGAAATTTGCTGCGTACAGTAGAATATATTGCAAATTTTCTTTCATCTCTTCGAACGTGGATGATAGAAAAAGAAAGAAAAAAAAAACACGAGAAAAAATAAGTACTCACAGGATTCTGATTTTTGATCACCTACAAATTTTTAATTTTTTAATTTTTTGTTTTCTCACCTTTTTCTTTTACTGGGTTTTTCATTTGTTTTATGTTGTTAGATGAAAAGGTGAGGGGTGAACTTATGAGACTTTTAGGAAAAAATAATGAACATATAATATATCATAATTCAGATACGTGGGTTACAGTATTTTTGAAATATTTTTCAAAGCTGTAAGTGAGAAAATGTTGAAACAACGCGGTATTGGAGTTAGCCGAGGGAAATACACGTTTAGAAATGTTGAAAAATAAGAAAAATACCTATCTACTATATCCAACTCGCAAGTTTTCATCTCAGTGCAACGCGGCGTGTTTATCACCGATATGAGTATCATACCTGTATACAGGATATGGAATATCCCACAACCACCCGCCACACAATACTCGAATATAAATCTAGCCACCCATATACCTGTATAATAGGTTTATTGTGTACCTAGACGCTAGAAAATGTGTATACTACTAGAACAAGAATTCACTACGAATATAGAGTTGGTTTTTTTTTTTTTTTTTTGTTTCCAACCCCTATTTCGCGACAAAAATTATTGAAATTTTTATGATGAATGAAAAAAATGAAAAATCCCATGTAATTCCCTAATAGAATTACATATTATACTTTGTTACAGAAATTTGTAAGTTTTTTTATTTTATTTTTTTTTTTTTTTTCATTTTTCATAGAATATATATCCGTATAAACAGAAATGAATAATTGCTGATAAATTCAATAGCTTTCATCCCTACAATATGCGGATAGATTTAGAATAATTATTCTTTATTCAATTACGAAATGAAAATAATTGAAAAAAAAAATAAAAAATAAAAAACCGAAAACAAGAAGAAAATAAATAAATAAACAAACTGTCAATATTGTTTCAGAAATCGATTGGAAAGCAACACGGAGCATTGGAACGCCTTGCTATTATCACTTCGAGAATTGATCGAATGGGTAATAAGAAAAGACACCGAATTGACAGGGCTCGGTCCAGTCTGCGGGGATATAGCAGCCTTGCAAAAGCAGCAGGTTTGTTCTTTTGAAAATAAAATGAAAAAAAAAAAAAGAAAAAAAAAATATCAAAAAGAAAAGGAAAATCACATTTCTACCGAACGATTTTCACCCTCAATCCATCACCTTTAACTCGAATCGTGTCGAATCCTTCCATGTAGCCAACGATAACGACGAGAGAGAATGGTTCAACAAATGACACGACGGTCAGCAATTTTTTTTTTTTTTTTTCTTCACTTTTTATTCTATTCTTTTTCTTCTCTTTCCCAATTTTTTGTTCACTTTTCTTTTTCATATACCAGAATATACTTTATACCTTAGCCATATATGTGGCATAGCATCGGCAGGAAACTCGCTACCGCGAGGTGCGGACAATTATACGGGTAACTAAACAGTAACTAGGTGCTTAGTACCCTTCGAACCGGACGTTCAAGCCTCCGATATTGAGTTACCATCTCGGTCATAACGTCGAGGATCGTTGTCCCCTGGACCAGAGGAACCTAATTAATGCGCTTGCGCCCCGATGCCATAAAGCGAACCATCTATCGATGCATAACATGCAAAACGCTCTTAGTGACTCCTTCCGGTAATTGCTTATAAGTGGCATTCAAATTTCCATATCAAAAAAGGACATCGATTTTCCAAACTTCGAAACTTCAGACTCGATACGTTCCTTGTCTTTTCTTCTCGTTTATTTATTTATTTTTTTTTTTTTTCGGGACACCCAAACCCAAACCTGTACAGTTTTCTTTGAAAATTTTTCTCAAAAAGGACCATCAATCGATCGGATTTGATCATGGCTCTATTGAGCCGGCTGTCAGCGCATTGTTCACGTCGAGTATAATCACGATAGTCCCTGAGTGTGGCAAACAGATAAGGACATTGAGCCCAAGGCGTGTAATTGGTGAGGTAACAGGTCAACGTTGTTAGGTGAAGGTATTAAGGTGTACAGGGTGTACAGGGTGTTTGGAGACAAGGAACTGGTGGTATAACGTTGTGTTTGAAATTTCGCACAACAATCGTAGGATAGATTAGGATTGAGGCATACATACATGTTGTGTATTGAAATATTGATCCGTTTGTTAAAGAGGAGAGATTCAGGTGTAGGGTGATAGGGACGTACGTTTGATATACATCATCGGAATAAGGGTAGGCGAAGTTATCCCGATATGATAAATCCATTCGGTATGGAGTTTCTCAAAGGTTAATGAGATAATTTATTTCAAATTATCTATATACCCTGTTTTTACATATATATATGTATATATATACATATCAAAACCGCTAGTAACTAGCCAACGTTAATTTATCACAACCCCTAACTCCCTCTTTCTAACCCTCCAGGGAATTTGTTTGCGCAAAGATCCCTTGTAATCTACAATAAAATACACTCACACCTCCAGCATGGTGGGTACCCAGGTGCTCATTGTTTTACCGTTTAAACACCGAGGAGCTTTATTAATAATATAGTATACACCCTTATAATAAACCACCCTTTACAAGCTACATTCATTTCCTAACTGTTCTCTACTAAGTATACATTTGATTGGGTATTGGCTTCGTTGTGTTAACTGAAAAAGGGAAATGTCTTTTCATTCATAAAATTGTCGATTGATGTTTTTAGACAATGAAAATAGAATGTGCTGTTTTATGGGTAGAGTTTATAATGTACGTGTGAAGTTTAGAAGAAGAAGAAAAAGAAAAAAAAAAGTTCCTTTCAATTTGACGAAGAAAAAAAGATAAAAAGGTAAAAAGTAAGAAAGAAATGCGAAGAAACTGTGAAAATCGTAAAATGAAAAATGCAAAGGTATATGAAGGAAAGCGTGAGGGATGGAATAAAAGCTACAAGCCTCCTTGATCGAGTAAAGTGTTGTGCTCAAAGACGCCTAACGCGCACTTACGAAAACCCTAAGCCAGAACCACCTGCGGGTAAATTTACCCCCGATGGTTCTCGTGCACTTAAACCATCCCCTACTACTTCCTTACGTCATTATTGTAAACCAGTATTATTTGAAGCCTGGGGGTTTTCGCGGTGGGAAGTTGCCCTGAAATATCTCGTTTTTCTTTTCGCAACTCTTACAGCAGGTAGTACCTTATACTCGAAGAGATTCTAGAACTCGGTAAGAACTGAGAACGGAGAAAGAAGAACGGAGACTGTGATCCCTAGGGTACGGTTGAACGGAATTGATTCGTGGCTTCAACCGTCAGCCAGGATTTAAAATACACCTTCTCTCTATTTCTCGCCCTCTTTTATACTCTACTTTATTTACTGTTTCTCCGATTTAACAAGGACTTCTTACATACGTTGGTACATGAATGCGATTGCGATAAGGGTTGAGGAAAATGTGTTCATCCGCCACTCTTAGCTCCGTAAAGATAAATAGATGTGAAAAATCTGCACTCGTTAAGAATCGTGATATACTTTTTTCTTTTATTTTTTTTTCAGTTTGAATACATAAACTTTGAAAGAATTTAGGGGTGGGTGATTTTCACATCCACAGATATCCGTATAGAAAAAATTATTCCTCAGCATTCCACCAGGTGCACCAGGGTGAAACCTAGCCGTGATGGTGGTGCACCGGGTTAAAAATTGCGGTAATTTTTTTTTCGTCACGTTTTTACCTGCTACGTTGTACATACATACATACATACATACATACATACATACATACTACTATAATATCGTCAAAGTACTTTTCCCTCTCGAGCTTTCCATCTCGACATTTTTCTTGCTCCGGTGCTCTTCTAAGTTTAATTACGAACGCGCACGTCCTCGCGTGGTAATCCTGAATTATACAGTGCTCACTTACCCCGAGGTTCTCAACCCCCTGAAAATCGTATTCATATGATATTTCGGGTTTATTTTCACTTTCATCTCTCATATTTCCTCAGATTTATCATCGAATATCTCCTTATATCATTTCAGGATGATCATCGTGGATTCAGAAGACAACTCGAAGACAAGCGACCAGTAGTCGAAAGCAATCTATTGAGTGGACGTCAATACATTGCAAACGAACCTCCTCTTTCCGACACATCAGATTCAGAGGGTGAGTAGAAAAACAAAAAAAAAAAAAACAAAAACAAAAAAAAAACTACCATTTTTATTCCTCATCAATTCGCTTTAATCCATCATTTTTATATTAACTACATATAAGGAAAAAGTCCTTGGTATTCGGTTCATTTCACCCTACCCGGGTCAAAGAAAGGTTTACAAAAATGGTGTGTGTTTTTTTTTTTTTCTTTTTTTTCTTTTCTTCAACAGCCCGACCATTAGTTACGCTCAAGTACTCGAGGGATTATCAAACTTTTCTTTTTCCTCACCCATAATTTTTCACCTTAATTAAATACCAGCAAGGATTTAACGCGTCATTCAGTCAAGGAACTAATCAACGTTTTTCTCTAAAAATTTAGTCAGATTTTTTATTTTTTTATTTTACTACCATCATCTTAATCGGTTCAAGACACAGAAATTCATTTGTGATCGGGGTAGAGTGATTTAATAATTGACTCCCATACAACATGGGACTCGTATAATAGTAATTGTTATTATTTAATAAATTATATACGCGGTTATCAATAGATTATTCAAAAAGTTTGAAATTTAAACGTAAGGACATTATTTAAGTTCCCCAGGAATATTTTCCACTAATATTAATCCCGTTAACTAAACCGTTCAATTAGCTGATTAGCGTGACTTTGATCAAACCCTGAAACGAGGCATCCCCCTCCATCGTTGTCGTGAAAATAAATTCAGGGTAAAATTTCTTAATAATATTATATCAAATTACGAAAATGAAAGATAGAGGAAATATATCCCTGTGCTCAGCATATACAGTAGGGATATATTCTCACTTTTTATACACCGTCAGTTTCCAATATGACGAACCGCTGTCTCCAGTGATATTAAATTCCGAAGAACCTTATATATTGGAAAATAAAAGAAAAAATAAAAAAAAAAAAAAGAGAAAGAAAGAAAACGAAAAAGAAGTGTAAGAAAAACAAAAATGAAAAAAAAAACCGAGTTTCAGGTGAAATTTTTCTCCGATAGATATGGGAAAAGAATTTTTTGAATTTGTAAAATATAAATCCGTTAGAGAGGATTCTTCGAAATGCGGAATGATGGGTATACAATGCTGAATTGACTGTAACACAGCCTAGCGTCGTTTCTCGGAAATATAAATAATATAAAAAAAGAAAGAAAAACCGCCGTACGTTATGCAGCCCATTGTACACGCTAGTGCTTCGAGTTGCTCGAACATCTGCGTTTGTTACGATCTATACGCGATGTGCATATACGGGGTGTGCCGTGTTGCGCCTGTGTCGAAGCAACTTGCATGACTTGAATACGATCATATAGCCGATCACCGTGGGTTACGGTAACTACTTCGAATTTAAATTGGAATCTTCATACAGCAGCTGGTACGATAACGTAAAATACAAATATGTCACTACTTTCAAGAATTCCTTGTATTTTCAATTTGTTTTTTTTTTTTTATATTTCACCACGGATAATAGAACCTCTATATCCGTTATAGCGCCCCGTATAAGCTTACTCGTATGTGAATATTCCGGTAAACAAGAAAAACAAATGTAGAAAAAAAAAAAACAAAAAAAAAAAACGGAAAACAACAACAGTCCCGATTTTTAAGCTCCAACAAAAAGCTCGCAGAACGCGATTTCACTCAAAGAAAGTAAAAGTATTCGAATTCTCGAATCGTGTATGAACTAGCGTGTGCACGAACATCGCTAAACCATCTATTCAACAGTTTCAATTCTGCTTGTAAAGCACGTACGGAACGAAATGCTTTTCCAATCTTTTATATGCACCTATATGTACACATATATATATATATATAATATAGTATAATACAGAAAGCGGGAGAAAAATGCACTATAGAAATATACCATACCTCAGTACGTAAAGTACAATGCAATAGCGAATTGGATATTTTCTCACACTTTCTATACGCGTCTAACTATCTTCAACGAAATAGCAAGAACCAAGTGTAACTCTGGGTTCGAATTTTGTACGAAATGATAATTAGGCTGTTATATCAACCCCCTAGAAAAATACTTGCTTTGATATTCTCGACTACGTATATCTACGGACTCCGTAACACAAGATAGAACTTACCATGTATGTATATACCTATGTGTAACGTAACAATCCAGCGAAACTAAGCCGCAAACCAAGCAGCTATATAAGGGTAGGTTACAGTCAAACAGAAACAGAGCTTTGTACGTATGCAATCATTCCAGGTCCTGGCATATTTTCAGATGAAACATCTTACTCGGATATTATATGTTCACAAAGAAAGAGAAAATTTTTATCAAAGCTTACACCCATGCATATATACGTGTCAAAAATGAATCAGAATTCGCACAAAAATTAGGTTTATTTAGCTACGAAATCTTCGGGGTTGGGTTAAAATTCAGAATTTTAATATTACCGAGTAACAGTTTCGAGGAAAAGTGTCTCTCCGAAAATCTACGTAGAAAATTTCGATAACTTTGACACGAAGAACACCAAGGGTTCAAAATTCCGAAAAGTAAACTTTCGGAACTTTAAATCCGCGCATGTATTCATTGAGTGTTTAATAACTCGGGCTGTATTGATCGTATCGAAACCAATATAAGTATGGACGAATTAACCGCCTTGAAATTAACTTTTTGGAAGAAAAAAAGTTTCGAAATCCTATCAATTATTCGTGACGTCATGGAGCAGATAAAATCGTTTTCCGTAAAGAAATTCTTGATTAGACTGAACTACTTTTCCCAATCCCCATACTTTTTGCCTTCACATACTGCGAAATAAACCAAAATTTTCCGATTTTTGGGCCTCTGTGGTCTCTGACCTGTCCGCACTCCGACCTTTCGGAATTTTAGTCTACTGAACTTGAACATTTCTGAAAATTTTCAATCTCCTCATACGAATTCGTAGCTTCAACCCGGCCTCACATATTCCGATCAGAGCTTTTCCCTTCTATTACTAGTTTCTATTAAAAAATGAGTAAATCTTTCCGCCAGGAAACAGTCCAGTTCAGATACACATATGTATCGCAGTTGATTATGTCAAAGTGACGCGTTTGTCCATGCCGATCCATTATCGTTTGAAAATTAATTGTCTCATGAATCAAGGGATGGTATCGGCCCATAGAAACTTGTGCTTTTTCCCTGTTCGTGTTTAGCATCGATAACGTTTTCCCATATTCCTCTCCCGCCTACGCATACATGCACACCGCTTCTCTCACTCTCTTGTATGCTATCTGCTTTACGTTATGTTGATTTATGAACACTGTGCGAACCGCGTAGCTATGCGCTTCGCCACACCTACCCCTCAATCCCCATACTCCGATATCTCCGGCATGGTATATATATACTGTATCTCATGTAGGTAGGTAGATGATAGTTAGGTATAGGTATCGCGAATGCGGTTTTTGCCCGCAAAAATGAACCGGTTCATCCGCCGATATTCGATTTACGAGAACCCCCACAGCTACCCTTTCCTCCTATATCCCACCCACGCCTATGCGATTAACTTGCTGGTATTTAATGCAAACGTGCAAAAGCGAGTTTCATTAGCTTAATGAAAACCAGATGCATATTTTTTTCGATACATAGACTCGAATCACAGTTTTCAGCATTCAGTAATCAGCGTAAATCTGTGTCGACGTAAAAGTCGACTGCAATGTAATCAACACGTTTTCAACATTTTTTTTTCTTTTCTCTTCTTTCGGACTATATTTTTTCTCTTCGGTTTATAGCTGGCAGAGAATTGGACGGTGATTCCAGGGGCTATAGAAGTGTCGAAGAACAAGCACGCGAATTGACAAGAAGCATTCGAAGGGAAGTTAACAAACTATCTGAACAATGGAACGCACTTATCGAACGAAGCGATGCTTGGAAACGAAAACTCGACGATACTACAAACGTGAGTGAATATTTATTATATAATATATAAATTATATTTTATTTATCACACTAGCAGTTACGCTGCGTATTTTCATTCTATAAAAAAAGAAATCCTGCAGCCGCAACAGATCCAGAGATATGATTTTTCGAACAAAATAGCCAGAGCTCTTTCCCGAAAATTGCGTGAAATCTAGTTTCGAACGTATAACGGATTTGAAACGGTGTTATCTTCTCCGAAATGCGAACTATTTCGAACAGATTTTTTCAATTGGATATAAAATTTGTCAATCTATCGTTAGATCTGGATCTACATCGTTTATTTTGCTAAAATTTAGAAAATATTTATGGTGAACCGCGAAGCGAAATAGGTAATAGACTCTGACCATCGTATCGCATCGCATCGTTCTAACCATATGTATTTCTGGAACAATTCTCTTTATTGCCATTGCCTAGTTCCATTTACGAAAACGACTTTCTCGAGGCTTAGGGCGTGCCAGAGGCCCAGACAAGAAAATAGAAGCAGCATTTCATCGGAAAGGATAAAAAGGAAGTGAAGAGGGAAAAAAAGAAGTAAGAAAAAATAGCGCGGAAGCTGCATTTCACATTTGCGAGAAAAAAAAAAAAAAGAAGAAAAAGAGAAGAAAAAAAACTTCTCCTCTTTCATCTGTGTGTCTCTTCTTTTCAAAAATTTGACTCTTGGGGAGAGATAGATATAGTATACGTTCGCCCTCATCGCGGAAATATATGGATAAATATTCACGACGTTACGAAGGAAAAAATAAAATCTTTGCAATTTCGGAAAGAGGAGAGAAAATCGGACGACGAACCGAGTCGAGAAAGAAAATAGATGGCGAAACAAGACAGAGTAAACACTTGAGAAGCCAGGCCTTAGAGCTTAGAGCTTCAAGCTCCAAGCTCCAAGCTTCAAGCTTCGGGCGCGAATCTCAAAAGTTGTTTTAAATATTTATAACACTTTGTTTGAACCCTGCCGAGGTACATGTGTACATATACATACATACTTCGAAACACCGTCTCAGCAGTAATTTTAAAGGCTTTTAACCCCTCCCTGCCTTCCCTCTATCTTTCGTCTTCGCTATATCAATCCACTAGAAATAACAGACGACGATGGAGTAAAAGCAGACCCAAAAATCCGACGATTTTTGGTTTCATACCGTAAAAAATAAAAAAAAATTTCCCATCAATTTCCTCCGAAAATAATCGACGAAATTCCAATTTCATTTTAGGGATAGCGCTGCTTTCTTTTCTTCAAAGCTCTTGGCCAAAGAAATATCGAGGAGCTAAATCAAAGCGTTTTTGAAATTTTTTTTTTAGAAAGTAGGAAATAGCTCTCATACTATCCCACACGTATAAACCGGAGATCATATCTGAGACAAAATGGCCCGAGGTGTTTTGTACCGCAATCTAGAAATAGCGGAGAAGAAATATTTCTCGGGATATATCCGGCACTCCGATCTTGATCGTCAGACAATTGTTCTTCGCCGCTCCTCGCTCACCTTTAGATTTAGCTGTCTCTCAATTCTAAGTTATCAAAGAAGATGAAGAAACTCACCTATGAGTGTAACGGTAATACGTGAGATAAAACTGCAACAATTTTCTACCCTGTATAAGCTATAAGATATTTTCTTCCGTATAGAAAGGAGTTAGAGTGTCACGAATTTAACTCGTGGCTTTAAAGCCAGCAAATTTTCAATCACTCAAAGACACATGAATATATGAAATTGAACTATAATATCTCCGAAAAATTGAGTGGATAAAAAATCGTACTTTACCCGTAAACCAAATAAAAAATAAATAAATAAACCAAAAAAGCTCAGAATAATTTTTTTACACATTTTTACTGATTCGTTCGGTGGGCAGGAAGCGAATAATCGAATTAAACTAATTCGCTACTAACGATTGAAAAATTTTATGTAAATCTGTAAAATTGATCACCGGATGTTTCGAGGGTATAAAAAAAATGAATTCGTACTAGTTTTTTATTTGTCTATTCATTTTCTAGCGGTTTGATGTATTTCAGATATTACAGTCAGCACCGCATTAAAATTGAGAGGGAGAATTTATTTTTTCTGTGGTTTTTTTTTTTTTTTCTTCATTTTCCCTCGTTTAAAAATTTTTACACCTATTTTCATTTCACACTTATTCGGCGCCACGATGCAGTCTGAATGTTGTGTTAACTTCGAGGCAATAATTACACTCTACTTTCCTAACGATCATAAAAGTTTATTTTTACACGGAGGGTGATCTTCCAATTACATTTCTGCCTTTGTCTGTCGACTCGCTGGCCTCCGAGGCTTAATGTATGGAAAAAAGGACGAAAACTCTTTTATTGACCGGAAGCAGAGTGGGAGATCTAAAAAAACCCACTTCTAACTACACGAAGACTCGAAATACCCATAGAGGCCATGGGAAAATCGGCTATAAATAAATAGCCATGTGACTCGCTCGATTCCAACGGGGTGAATTTTTATTTTTTTATCGAAATTAACCCGCGATAAGGTAAATGAAAAAAAAAAAAATGAAGGGTAAATTTTGAATATCGGTTAGGATAGAGAATTTTTTCTAATATTTTGAACCCTTTACGAATTTATCTACTTTCAAATGAATTGAAATTTACTTGTATCCGAGAAGTAGAATTAAGTAAAGCCAGCTCTGGCAGTCCGAAACTGTGTTCTATAGACCGAGAGCCTAGTTAGGTATGCAAAATAGACAAAGTTTGAGCTGGCTAGCCCAATCAGGGAATATATGTACTCAGTACTCGACTACGCGATGCTGGTGCCTATGCGAAATGGTGAAAACCGACTAAAACCAGATGAATGCATATGGAATAAGCCCACCGATTCCTGCAAAACTTAAACTTTAACTTAAACATTAACTTTTGAATGAATAAATATACCCGCAGTATATATATATATATGTATCGTTATCCCATATAATCCGACCTTTCACCAAAATATTATAATTCATTTCATTATTAATTTGCCAGATTCCCATGAAAAGTAATGATTAAAATTACCACATGAACTAACAGTATGATGATGATTGAATATTTTGGGAATCGCGACAGTTTCGAGGTGAAATTTCAACACGTTGTCACATTTTTACGTCAATATTACGCCGTCGAAGATAGTCGGCACAATCCGTACCGATAGGGATCGAAATGAACGGGTTCTTAATCAATCAATTATCAAGCGCAACTAATTGGTTAATTACTGGATAAATTCCTCACCATATGTCATAGCCGATGGTATTGATACCTCGAGAATTGTACAGAGGCACGTGTGTTCTAATTTTATTCCAGTGATTAATCAATTACGTAATTAATAAATACTTGTAATATGTAAAAGTTAACGGAACCTTTTCTTCGGGTTCTCCATGCTCTGTGCAATACCTACACCGAAAGAAGACATATTAATTATAAGAAACGATCTTTCCAACGCTCTTAAATATCAATTAGTCCAGATTCACGTAAAACTGAATTAAACGATTTACTAAACTGCCATAGAGCGGTCTTTTTTCATTGTGAAATTATGTGTACATAAACACGCGATGTAAACTAATTAATTGTAATAATTCTTCCTTCTTCCTGTAAGCTTGGATTTACGTAAGGTCGGAGGTCGCCGTGAATGTGTTTTTGGATTTTTTTTTAACAAAAACGAATACGTATATACGAATAAGCAACAAAAAGTGTAGCTAACTCGTTATAAACACATGCCGCGTCGTAATTATCGGCTAATTTACGGTGGGAAAAGTTTATAAGCTAATTTAAATAAAAGCTTAGACCGGAAGTCGCCACTTAAGCATTTACTCTCCACTCCTGTTCCGCTCTCAAGTTCAACTGACCGTTAAATTTACCTTTATTTCATCATTAAGCGTCTCGTTTCTTTGTTCATTTTTTTTTTGTTAATTGAGTCTTTTGAACATAATTTGCTAAATTTTCTATAATTTTAAGTACCTAAATCGGGGTCACTACACCCTCGAATACCATTGTAAAACTCGTTGCATACAATACAAGACAAAAGTCTTGATATTTCATCTAGACGCTCGGGAATCTAGATGATAAATAATTCATAAGTTAAATCGGCATTCTAAACTATATATAGGAGGCGTTTGGGTAAATTTACATTATTTTTATATGTATATGTATACACAGTAGGTAATTCTGAATGTACGTCATAGCCGAGGTGAGGTATCATACCGTATGCATATTTTGCTGCAGGTATGCAACTCCGGAGCTTAATTTATCATTTTATTAAAGACAATTGTTATTCCAAAATTTATAACGATTTTAATGAACGCGGAAATATCAAAGCCTGAAACAACTGGAGAATAAAATATTTTCGAAAAATCTTCGTATCGAGATCCTGCCTCTTTCGTATAGAGAGACTTGCGCGAGGATGAGAAGAAGAGATCGAGGCTCTCATGCCGTTCGCTTTATGTATATACTATGCAGAGCAGAGCTGAGCTGTATATTTAAAGATAGGAATGTCTTTGATTGTACTGTCACGTGTCTCTTTCAACGTTGAGTTATGAATTATTCTAGATGAGTGAAACGTTAATGAGATACATACGCGAGTACAGTTATTGCCCTAAATATTTTACCCCAGACTCTGTACAATCCCTTAGCTATTCGAATTTTGGCTAATTATATAAATTTTATAGTCTACAGTCAACTTCCTGGCAAATTATTCCCGCATATTATTTTTCCCGAAATCACAGCCTTTCAAATAACGACAGAAAGTCTAAATCGTAACTAAAGATATACCTATGCATTTTACGAACTGTCTATCATTACATATCGTAAATATAATCACGAGACTTTTCTTACTGACGCGATATGTCCGGCTCAAAATTTTCTATGACATTAAAGAAAAAAAACACAGACTTCCGGTTCTCGCATATTATAAATGTTTATATTACACATGGTTCAATTTGGAACAGCTATGTATTATGATTAGCTGTATAATGTATATTTTCATTTCGGTAAATAAAATCGTCGTACTGGTTCTCGTTTTATATTATCATCGAGACGAAGACGTTAGAGATCGCCTATGTAACAGTCCAGTAATTCTTAGTACCAGATCTGTGTCACGTATGAATGTTACTCGACTCTTTTTCCTCGGGAAAAAAGGGTAGACCGCTAACCAGACGTGGTAGGATTTCGAATCGGTCGATGCAAAGCCTTCCTCTCTTATACTCAAAAGGCTTTACTCCAACCCCCATATGCCATATGCTTTAAAAGTTTAAACCTAAGGGCGCCTAGTTTGCCTCTTGTCATACCGACTGCCTATTTATTTTACCATCATATACCCTGCACGAATCAATTATTCATTATTAATACTGGGATTGATGAATTACTTTCTCAACATCATACGAAAATTTTAAATCCATGGATTAAGAAATAATCGATGTTTAGTTAGAATCCCAGCTGAATAACGAAAAGAAAATTTTTCATTATTTTTACCATCGAAAATGTCCTGTTTCAAAAATTCACGATCATGGTACATATTTTCCCTGAAATTGATCATTTTAGACATGTTTATCGATAGGTATGATATTAGGGTAGATTAATGCGTGAAATTATATATCGAAATAATGAATCGTGATTAACACTTCCTTCTTTGGTATTAAATGCTCAAGGTTTACCTTCTCTGTTTAATTATTATTATTTTACTTCTTCTCTTCACTACCACAACCATATAATCTCATTTACTTTTTACGATATAAGAAACTCATTCCGCGGGTCTCATCAACGATACAAAGAGTCTGCTTGTATCTTCTCCCTCTTTTCGCGTCTAGATATGAAAATGACTAATAAACTCAGTCCTTTATCGTGGTTGGAAATAAAATTTCTTTTTATTAGCGAAATAATAACGAGCGATATCATTCACCATATATTAGATTCGATCTTCTATCTATAAACTATAAGCAACTTGAAATTATACCTATTATAATTAGACGTCAGTTTCATACTACCAAATTTTCGCTAGAAGCTAAATAGTTGCCATATTGCTAATCGACTAACGCCGAAACTTGTTGTTCTTGTTGTTCTCCAATATATGTGATACACATCGCGGTATACATGTATATATATATATATATATAGTATATATTATAGTATATACTATGAATGAGAAGTTCGCAGCAAAGTTTAGATTCACGATATGGTTTATTTCTGCTTTCCATTAGAGTTTATACCATGAGTTATTCATCGAGTTTTATACTTATGTCAGATGAACGTCTGCGAGGTTCTTGAGTTACTCTTTTCTCTTTCTTACTTCTTTTTATATAATATATTTTCCTCTATTATATTTCCACCATCGTTGAATCGGGTCTAGGCATCTGTCTTCTCTCTTTCCCATATATCTATCTATCTACTGATTTTTTTTTTTTTTTTTTCTTTTTTTCTTTTTTAGTTAGCGATAACCACATAGAGTATACATTCATTCATTCATTCATTTATTTGTACATCATACAGCACACATATACACAGGCATAAGTATGTCGATCGGTAATCCTTCACCAGACCTCAGGGATTAATGAGATGTATGGATTAACCGATGAAACGGTGATTACTTTAACGAGTAACTGCGTAAAGTGTCAGTGACTTCATCTATCTGAATTATATTTGAAAAAGAAAAAAAAAGAAAAAAAAAACGCTTCAAAATCTTCAATCTTCAATCTTCAATCTTCAATCTTGAATCACACTTGATCGTGTGGGTATATAGCATCAGTCGAATGAACGAACGATGTAACTAGGTACATATATCAACCAGATAACGAATCCTTAAGAAAAGATGTGTCAATGATCTCGTTCACGTAATCTAGGTCATTTCGTATCGCCTTATGTAACCAGTTTTTCACTTTTTTTTTTTTTTACGGTTTTTTTTTTTCAATCAAACATCGAGAGATAAATAAAAAAATCAACACTTCTTTTTCCCTTTTTTCCTATACGTATTTGAAGATATAAAAATTCTTGGTCTACTAGTCGCGAAACTGATCAATTCAAGATGCTAATTGATTCGAGTAGGTATAACAACGATCGGCACTCGACCATTAATTGACATTTATCAATTATTTGGCCAAATATTTCTACCGAATAAAACGAAAATCTAGATTTTTGCTAACTCGGATAAATAAATTTTTTATTTTTTTTTTTTGTTTTTTTCTCTATGGAGTAACAAAACGTCCGTAAATCGATCGGGACGAAATTATAATATCGAGCGAATATGGATATTTAGCAAATAATTTAATGAATCTAAAATTTTCTTATTAATTATTAGATAAGCATAAACCTGGCTTAATAATATCTCTGTATCATATGTTTCCGAGTATACCTATATTACACTATACGTTTTCCATCCATAACTTGTAAGCAGCAAGTTACTACTGCAGCAGAGTGTTGAGTATGAAAGATGAAACATTTGACCCATATATTCCAAGTTTTATTTCGCAATTTCTTACATCATCATAATAATATCGTACACTTTTTATTATTCATCATGTTATAATACGTACATACGTGTACGTTGTACATAAACAATATAGTATATAGACATAATAAAAATAATCGCGAGTATTCGCGATCTGTTGCGAAACTTATCATCGTTCAAATTGAAACTTTATTAATTACATGACTGACGAGAAAAATTTCTTTTTCATCATTCCTTTTTTTATTCCTTTACTTCTCTACTATTTTTCCATCGAATTTCATTACAATCGATAAAATATATTACAAAAGAAAATTTTTCCATAACGTAGGGAAAACTGCCATTGGGCTTGAAATTTCCAGATCTTTGAACAGCTCACTAGAACTATAAGGTTTATTTCGGTCCCAACTGTTCGGAGAAGCTTGTGCAGCTATATGCTCCCTGCTGCTGCTGCTGCTGCTGCTGCACTAACAGCGAATACATGGTAACTCTGACTTCAGAGTATGGAATGAGGGTGCATACATGTTGGCTATTGGTATATTATATATATACACACCTTACACCTACATGTAGCATGGTTTTAGTCCTTTATGCACATTTCTTGGTGCCCACATATCGACTAGTAGGTACGACGACGAAGATATGTTGATGAGAGACAAAGGCTGTGCTTGTGTATTGAGCATAAGATACATCTTAGATATACGGATATTTATATACATATTATGTAGGTATGTGTAGGTATATATGGGTAAAGTATATATAATAAAAGGAAGAGATGATACCAATAGAAACTCTCGTCGTCGTCGTTGTATCATCGTATGAATCTTAATTGTATATTAGCTACCTTTCATTGATGATTTTTGAGAAACCTGTGCAAGTATGTATGTATAACGTATATACGTACACACGCGTGTCTCATCTTAGAAAATTTCGTTTATTTGTCTCTCTGTACTATATTCATTCATTAAATTTCGGCGACACTGATTGTGAATCCGTCGAGACCGATCTCGTCATATCTCGGAATTTCAATGACAGAATTCTTCGCATTCTTAAATGGAGTAATTGAAGAGTCGACGAGGCAGTAATTAGTTTATAAGAAAAGTGTTAAAAACCGTTTCTCGAATCCACTCAATTTAACCCGATGTATGCATCATTCGTTATTTCATATTAACTTATCGATCTATTTGATCGATTCAATTTTCAAAAATCAACTAGGAATATCAACATTTATTTTCAATACGTGTCAAGCCTTTGACTTAATATAATATTATATTATACTTATATATTAAATTTTCTTTCAATATATTCGCAGCTGTGCAGGAAAATCAGTATACATATAATATACCTATCGATTCTATACATAGAAAAAAAGAAAAGAAAAAAGAAAAAAAACCACGAACCAAAAAAAGAAGAAAATCAAGCAATACTTGGAAGGGTGCCACACTACTGTACAGCCCTCATACGACTTCTTAATCCATTTTATTGCTATACCAACACCACTGCTTTAGCAGCCGATGATTTTTTCTTTTTTTTATTAATTTTATCGAATTGATTGGAACACGACGGAATTTTAACAACGATTCGATTATTAGGAAAGAAAAAAAAACGGAATATAACGAATGAATTGGTTTCTGTATTGAACAGAAAAAAAAAAAGAAGAAGAAGAAAAAAATCTACGAACTTTTTGTCAAAAATTGACTCCAAAAAATTCTGTATTTATTTTTTTTTTTTTTTCTTTCTTTTCAAACTTGTCGAAAAAAGCGATCATGGGTAATAAAATTCGTATTTTTTTTTTTTTTTTTTTTTTTTCCGGTAAATTGTAGATTCTTGATTTCTCATAGCTGTAGGTAGGTGTATAATCTTTATACTATGAGGGCTTATCGCAATGTAGTATACCTATATCCCTGGCGTTGCACTCTCCGGCTTCGTATGGTCGTCAACGAGAGAGTCGGTGGAGACAACCAAGCGACCAACCAACCAACGAACGAACCAACCAACGAACCAACCAACCAACCAACCAACGAACCAACCTAGCCTTATGTTATGTTTTTTTTTTTTTTTTCACGTATTCAGTCGCGTCAGTCGCGTCCCGTGGGTCATCGCGCGTGCAGCTAACATGAGCTTCGTCGTTCACGTTAATAGTCGTTTGACATTTCGTTATAGTATTATTATAAAAAAAATATTTCATATAGAATTAATATTTTCAAATATAGTTACACCGATCGATTCAAATTTGATTAAATAAATCTTTTTTTTTTTTTTTTCCAAAATTTCTTCAAATTCTATTCTACTTTTTCCATTTTATTTTTTTTATTTTTTTTTTTTTTCGATTCGTTTTTATTTATTTATGATATATATATTTTTTTTTTTTCTTTTTTTTTCCTATAATTAAAATGATGTATACAAATTTTTTATTACAATAATCGTTGATCATATATCAAAGTGTGGAAAAAAAAAAAAAAAAAAAAGTTAAAAAAATAAATACAAAAACGTGCTTCAAATTATCGAAACATATTATTACATATATACACATATATATTATATATAAACATATATATGTATACCAATGTACAGATAAACATTACTAATTAGATACCAAAAGTAAACCAACTGTGATAAGTTACTTAATATTAATAATAACAATAACAATAATAATAATAATAATAATAATAATAATAATAATAATAATATAAGTTATAAAAATATTCGTCAATCAATCATGGAGATGGTAAAAAATAGTGCAATCGAGATGTTATCGCGTAGGAGTATAGTGATAAAGGATTACAGTGCGGATGATATAAATGAAGAGGCTGCAAAGAAAGATCGTGACGAGGAAGAGGATAGCGATGCTACGTCATTAAAAATTGATCTTTCAATGGCTGAGCAATTTTATTATGAAGTTATATCGTCGTTTGAACAAGAAGAGGTATATTATAATAATTATGTAATTTCTTAAATCGGAAAGAAGAAAAAAAAAAAAAAAAAAAAGAAAATTCTTCATAGAAATTCTGCGATATACATATATATAATATATAGATATAGTATACCTACGTATGCCAGTATGTATGTATATGAAACGATACGAAGATATGGTGAATAAAAGAAAAAAAGAAAATTAAAAAATTGAAGAAAAAAAAAAAAAAATAAGGATAAGATATCGAGTATGCGCGAGAGGCAAGTAAAGAGAGTAAGTGAGTGAGCGAGGATGAGATTCAGTCACGAAGGATAGGACTCGCCTCTCTTCTTCGTGTGTATATAGATATATAGGTTTCGATTTGTAATTGTATATGAGAGAACGTTCAACACTATATATATATATAATATAAACCAGAAGTATATATACATAGTATATGTATGTATGTAGGTAGATATATGTACGCGAAGATTCAAGTTTCGTATGCGAGACGTCGCATATAAGATCCTGTGGACGAGGAGAACTTCGGGCAACATTCCTGCAGTGCAGAGTCTCGCTTGCTTTAGTCTCGATCGTAGTACAGCGTATACATAAATACTTATACCTGTGTATACCTATGTATGTATAATATTAAACTGACAGTTATTTTCATTATGGACAAAGTTTTTTTTACTCTGAATATACATGAATCGGGTTTTCAAAATAAATAATAAAAAAAAAGAAAAAAAAACGATTTGAAAAATTTTAGCCCCTAATTTTAATACTAAGGCGCGCCTACTACAACCCCATCACTTTTCCCATTTGAATGTTTCAAATAACTGTCAGTATATATGATAGAGAGAGAGAGAGAGAGAGAGAGAGAGGAAATGTATAATTTTAGCGAATAATAATGAATATAATTGTCGAGAGACAATCGGAGTAATTGATCCCGCTGGAATGACGATTATATAAACGGGTAGAAATTAACTCTTACATTTCGAATCCCATTTATCTCATCCTCAATTCTTTACGCAATTGTCTATAATAGATAGCGATTATACGTACATACACCTATATATATATCGAGTATCTCAATCCGTCTGTCAACCTCAATTTAACTTTAATTTGAAACGTCAATTAAAAGACGATAAATACTAGAAATAAAATTAAGTGGAATAGATACGCGGTGAAAAAATACACTGCTTTAATTATTATTGCCTAGATACTCCAACATCGATTAGATAAATAAATTCCTCAATTTTATAATATAGTATATATCTGTGGCACCAAAATTGCAGCGAAGTAATTATTTCTTCGATTTATTAGACTTTCTTTCTTTTTTTTTTTTTTTTTTTTTTTGACAATTACAACATTCAACTTTTTATATACACTAATGATGATGAAATTATTAAAAATTTATTCAGAATATCTTCTCGGATTAATCTTATATCAATAACGAAAAAATTTCGACGTCTGACACGTACAGCTCTTCTTCTTCTTCTTCTTCTTCTTATCGCTGTTATAATTTGTACATTCAATACCGAACACGTGTTGATTTCTTTACAACCAGTAAAGACTTCTTTTACACCACACTGACACACTGTTTAAACTCATAAGTTTGAGATGAAAAAAAAAAAACTTAGAAGAAAAATCTGGACCATAAAACAGACCAATAACTGCAGAGTTTACAGCCTCTTATCTCGATACCGATAACTTTCACGTCTCTACATTTTCACGAAGTGAAAACTAACTAAATAAATAAATGAATAAATAACGTTAAGTATGTATAATATTTATACAGTCTGTATAAAAAGAAGGATTTTTATTTTTTATTTTTTGTTCCTTCCTTTTTTTCCCTCAAATCTGTGATCCGGAATATGTATACGCGCGTGTGTGTGTGTGTGTGTGGTAAAGGGTAGCCCAGAAACCGGAAGATGTTTGGATCGAGTCAAGAGTCAGCGAACCACGAAAGACTGATCGACTCACTTCCACTTCCACTTCCACTTCCGTTTCAACCCTAATTCTCTAACCACGTGTACGTTAGAAGCACTCATCCCCCTGTAATTATCGGGCTAATTTATCAAAATCCAACCCTTCGGAGAGCTTAAACATTCACTTACAACGCTGAACGATAATCGGTTATCCACAGCTATAGCCGACATTACCAGCTGGATATCTGAAGAAGAAAAAAAAAACGATTATCACCCTATATAATATGGGATGTAGTATAGTATAGACTAATTACAACGACGAGTATATAACTATGGAGAAAGTGTAAAATTTGTTTCGGAACGTTTTTCTTTTTTCCTTTTTTTAGACGGAACACAAAAAAAAAAAAGCACCCAAAAATCTATATTTTATTTCCGCAATTCTGTCTGCTAGTTTATATCTGACGTTGGATTGATACGTGATTGACGGGCGAAAGGCAGTTGATGAATAATATTCATTGATGAAATTTCTAAACACTGTAATTCTGTAATTCATTAGTTACTCTAGTCAATAGACGCAATAATTGAGGATGTAACTTTAAACGGATGTATTAATTGATACGAGAAATAGCACTTAAATACACAATGCGATTTCTATATTGATCCAATTAAAACTGGTCTATGCTCAAGCGAAGTTTCCGCACTGATATATCACATCTACTTACACCTTAACAAAGTGAAAATAAATTTGTCTATGCATAAGTATAAGTAAAATGAACCTGTGAATTAATTTTTCTAATCGGGTTTTTTTTTTTTTTTTCTGTACATTCATAAATTCCGAAATATCGAACGAAACTCTTTTATTTTCGGCAACACGGTAGTTCGTAGCTCGATCTATGCACAGTTTAAAAATTGTTCAAAAATTTTCAAAAATGGTGATTTTCCGATTCCTCCACTGAAACCGCGGTTTAAAAAAAGATCGCGGACATTTCTCATCCATGAATAGTGTCCTTTATTTCTAAATTTTGTAAATGATGGTGGGATGAACAGACAGAAGGAAACCAACGCGATCAGTAATGGCTAATTAAAAAAAACCACGATAAACTTATCGCAAAAATCTTACGTGACATTGAAGATAGTGAAACATTGTTTTTTTTTTTTTTGTTTTTTGATTTTTTTACAATTCGAGGATTGTCTATCCCCTTGGATTTTTTTTCCTCATAAATCAAAGAGGATTCTCTATCTATACTTGACGTAACTAATTGGTCTCCCGATTTGATCCTGGTAAAGGCGAGAATCTGAGGATATAAAACAGCATTACCTAGACGTTGAGTGTAGTAACGCTATATAAAAAGTAAAAGCATGGTATATGGCTTCGAAATTTGATAAAGGTTTGAAAGTCTTGACGATGCATTGATCCCTGATCCTTATATATTATGTGTGAACATGTTACAATATAATATCTTCGAGTAGTCGAGTAGGAGGTGGAGGTTTACAGGGTAAAATTTTAATGGTAGTAGAACGAAGTGGTGGGATTTCGTCAGGGTGAATTGAATGGGGGAAAATTGTACCGGAAGTCTAAGTCGACGTCGTTTAAAGGCCCGTTTAAGCCCTTTGCGATCTCAACTGTCGACGACGACTACCTACTGGTACTATACTGTACTATATACGGGTACGAGAACCAAGTGGTTAAATTGTCGAGGAGGAGGATCAATTGTCCTTTATACTTGCCAAAGTGGTGCGGAGGGTTCAGAGAGAGAGAGAAAGGAGCCTTAGGTATACATGTTAGTGAAAAGAAAAAAAAAATTCAACGATATTTTATTGATTTGAAGCGAAAACCATTTTCCGCACAAGTATATTTCAGGTATAGGATCAAAAAATGATATTTTTTTTTTTTTCTGTGTCTATAACATTGATTCGTACGATTTGATACCTCAGCTCGGTTCAGATCAGATTATTCATTTCCTCAACAACAACAAAATGACAGATGTTGGACTATTGTGGGCTCGTGTTTAGGACCGCGAATCTATTGTCGTTTATTGTGAATTTTTCTTTTCTGATGACAATAGATCTACTGCACATGCATTGCTGAAATCAAGCCACATTGTGGACTGCAAAGCCACCCCACTCTCCTGTGTGCACAATTCGATGGGATTCTAAAGCAAACTTCACAATTTTCAATCTCATAATCTCTTTCTTATACCTACTGCTTCAATTCTCACGTTCAGCAAAAAAAAAAAAAAAAAAAAAAGCAACGTCAAACTCTCATAAGTCTCTTTCGGATCAGCTCTGGGTCGCTTGAAACTCTGGATAACCAGGAATAATAATAATATAATGTTTTACTCAACACCTTATATCAGAATCTACAGAATATGACTGTATTCCCTTATAGTATATAGGAACATGTAGTTATTTAATCTCGAAAAAGTCCAGACTTTAACATTTCAATTCCAATTTTTATTTTTTTTTCCTTTTTTTTTATAAACTTTGTTCCAAAATTTCATTTTACTTGATTTTCGAAAATTGAGAAAAAGTCGACACACGCAGCTGTATAAAGGCATATCTTTCGCTTCCAGTATTTCTCTATTAGTCATTGTATCCTCATCAGTCGTATATGTAGATCCTCAGCATATACCTGTGGGTAGAAGTCTCTTTCTTTTCTTTTTTCTTTTTCTTTTTTTTTTTTTTTTCTAGAGGTAAATTCACCGCACGGGTGTTAAATTATTCCTGGTTATTCATCCACAAAGAAATGACGTAGCCGTATCTGATTTCCTGAATTCCTTATGTTATCTTCATTTTATCTACAACGTAGGTAGGTAGGTAGGTACGACTATTTCTCTCGTCTAGTATGTATGTACCACCTATCCATATCTCTGCAACGCTATTCCTTTCTCTATTCTAAGCGAGTATAAGTATAAGTATTTCTATAAATAAGGTGATAAAGTTTACGATTTTTATCTCAAGTAAACGTAATATAATTTTAGAACGTGTGAGAGAGGAGGAATTCCATTTTCCAAAAAAATATAAAAATAAAAGAAAAAAGACTATAAAAATCAGGATTTTTGAATAGGGAAGCAATTTCTCTCCCTGTATGTGGTATATCTATAAAATGAGGAAATCTAAAGGCTGCAGGGTGTAATTCTAGGTATAATTTTTGCGATCCACTTCCGGTGAAATAGACTGGAACAGAGGACCCGGTTTACGTCAAGGATCGTTGAGACGGAGTTTGATTTCAGCACGGCTGTTGGCTAATCCTTTGTCACGATGGGCGGTGCAGAGTTCCAGGTCGTGTACCACGCGATTACTAACTCTATGCGGGTGTCGACGGTATATAACGATGTATAGATCCTACAATACATACATTTACATGTGTTTGGACCTACGTACAGATCCACCTCGAACCTTCGACCTTCGACCTTCAACCTTCGTTAACAATTGGCGAAGATATACTAGATTATGATAGAAGCCTTGCTATATTCGCAGTTTGATTTACAGCAGTAACTGAAATGAGTTTTTTTTTTTTTTTTTCGAAAATCACGTATAAAAAGTGAAAAATATGAACTGAGAGTGGAGTTTTAGCCTCAGCTAAATATCTGGTATAAATTGGTCGTTAAGAAAAACACAGAGATACAATTCTTGACGAACTTCTGAGCTCGTAAGGTTCTGAAATTTTTAGAAATGATCTGGCCTCTTGAGAAGCGATATTTGTAAGAATTAAAAATCTGGGAATCCCCGAAAAGTTTGGAATTCTGGAACTCTGAGACTGTGCGAGAAACGATGTAGATAATCATTATAGCTGTGTGAAATGCGATATTTATATGGAGGAAAAAAATTCTGTTAAAAGTTGCGTGAGTCAGTGTCACATACGCATTAATACTGCAGCAGGGTTAAGGTCTTTTGGGTACTGCGAACCCAAGGAACTTATAATAGACGGGGCAGAACTTTGTGGCGAAGTGCCAGGCATCATATCGTTGGTGACTCATCTCCTTTGGGCAAAGCGATTTCTTTGTCTGAGGATACGATAGATGTAATAATGGCTTATGCTTCTGACCAAAACGAGGATACAGCGATAAATGAATATCCTGCGTAAAGTGGATGAGGATATAAAGTACTAGGATCTGTAGAGATAGAAAACCGTTCGGAGTACCTTTGCGAAATTCAATTATGAGATTTGAAACCGTGAAAGCGAGTTACTAAATGAATGGAGAAATGGCAAATGAGTTTGTTTCGGAGATGACAAAGTTAGGAAAAGCTAAATCTCTTGAATTCTAATTTATATCACCTTAATTAATCGATCGGTGTTCAGCCCTAAGGGATGCAATTCTATTTGTTAGACCGACTCCTGCCTAGTAGAATTTTGCATGCGGCGCCAGACAATTAACTTCTTAAATTCTGGTAGAATTTAAGCTCGGAGTGGACGAGGGCGTTAACTTTAATTGCTCGGCTGGCTACATAATAATAAACGACGTCGCGACGCCAGTAGTAAAAATAAAAAGGATGTATAAGAAAAGGACGAGAAAAAGGAAACGCATGAGGAAATATAAAGATGTGTATATGTATCTGTGTAATATATACATGCATACATATGCAAAACCGGTAAATCCTTGGCAACTGTGCCCAAGGCACTCGTCTAAATGCTGTTATAGTTCGGTCTCAGCCCGAGGCTACGAGCGACGGTGATAATTAATTCGAACGAAGAATTACACCCAAGAATTACCATCTTTTTTGTTTTTATTTCAATTTAACTTCTTACAACTCTATGTTTCGCTTAATAATTTCTCATTCACGGTTCCATTAGGTCATTCAGGCAATTTTACCCTATCAAAGTGCCAAGGAACGAATGAAACAATGCGCCTACTCACTGCCATGATCAATGTCATTATTCGTTACATGCGTTTCAATTTTTATTCAAATTTTTCTGATATTCTGACTATTCCTTACATTTTCTAATTTATTTATTTATTTTTTCACTCATCCTTTCAAATGTCAATATCTGGGATATAAAATGTATTGAATTATCCGCGGGATCATTCCTAAGATGATTTACAAATACTGCTAATACATTGAAAACTGATTGACAGTATCAAGTATCATTTTTTGCAGCGATTTATAAGGTGTCTAACGATACAAAGAATTCATAATGATTGCCGCGCTTTATTTTGCGGCAAAAATAGTTCACGAATCCGCCATCAAGATAGCGCAGTTGTAAGTGGCGGCCTCAATATCTTTATGCCGAACTAATTTTGCCGCAAAAATCTCGCGGGAATTAGTTTGAATTATTTGTATTGATGAAATCAATCATTGCCGCTTTTTATAATGACTAATTATACATCTCCTGAATGTTTTAAAATTCTTCGATACTTGCATAGCTATTTCATTAATTTAATAAGACAAAAAAAGGAAAGGGAAGAAAACCGTGTACCCATAAATTGTGGAAATGAAAATAGTCTGTGATATTTGTGATAACTGTCGTTTCGTCGTAAAACGTCGTAGGCCCTATATACATATATTTACGAATGTGAAATCTCAGCTGACAGCTTAATTTCCTGTCGTATTAACATCGGCATCTTTATAGGAGAGTATATAAACGTCAAGACGTTATTACGTCGCAATTTTATATACCTGGTACAATCAATCATCGATTATCGCTTCCCAAGTCCTAATGTAAAATAAAAGAAAAAAAATGAATACCGAAACTTGAAACGTGATTATAAAGGCAAATATAATTGTTCTCAGAAAATGTGCGTCTTCCAAAAATCGCTGGAGGATTTATCGTCGCGAATGGCTGCCGCGGAAGCTCTTCAAGGAAGTTGGCAAAATCCAACAGACTCTAGCGAGGCAACAGAAATGTTAGATCAACTAAGGAAATTCGGTGACCGTCTTGGTCCCATTCAAAGAAACATCGAAGACACGAATGACCAAGCGAGTATCTTTGCATCAAGCAGTGTCATCGTGTCACATGCTTTACTAGCTAAACTTGAGGACCTAAATGTCAGGTAAATGGAGAATAAAAATCGAGTTAATTAACTCGTAAAAATAAAATTCGGAGAAACTGATTCCTACTAAATTGAACCCCGGTACTCTTTAATAGGTGGAAAGTTCTACAAGTAGCTGTAGACGAACGATACAAGCTTTTAAATGGATTCGGAAAGGACGGCAGTACCCCAGGTAGCCAGGCTTTCCTTGCGGGCAGCGTTGAACCACCATGGGAAAGAGCACTGACGCCGGCCAAAGTGCCTTACTACATAAAGTGAGTGAAAATAAATAAAATAGAATGAAATGAAATGAAATGATATGAAATGAAATGAAATGATATGAAATGAAATGAAATGAAATGAAATACCTAACTGTGACGATAAAATGCGATATTTTCATTCATGGATTTGGCAATAAAATTTCAGAACGATCTATTATACCTGAAATAGACAAGAAGTAATAATAATTAACTGAAAATTGATAACCGTTTCGAATTTTTAGCCATCAATTGGAAACAACGCACTGGGATCATCCGCAAATGATAGACCTGATGTCCTCGTTAGCTGACCTTAACGAAGTCCGTTTTTCCGCTTACAGAACTGCGATGAAACTTCGTACTGTGCAGAAGCGATTATGCTGTAAGAATTTCGTCTTCATTTTCTCTTTTCGCTTTTTTCTCATGGGAATTTCTCCGTTTATTGATAATGTAATTGTTTATTCATAGAGAGTGACGCTGATTATTGAGTTCTCTCTTTTTTTTTCATTTCTCTTGAATAGTGGATATGCTAAGCCTCTCTGCTGCACTGGAGCAGTTCGATTCGCACGGTTTACGAGCTCAAAACGACAAGCTGATCGATATACCTGATATGGTAACGGTTCTTACTTCGCTCTACGAATTGATAGCGGCAGACAACCCCACGCAAGTTTCTGTTCCGTTATGCATAGACCTGGCCATAAATTGGCTCCTCAATGTATATGATAGGTATGATAGGTGAATATTTCTCTTAAACTACCTCTATTGATGTTTTCAGTTATATTACCACAACTTTTATACACATATTATAGTATATAGTATATATTATACGTCTGCATGGGTAGCGATTTTTTATTTTCATTACTATCTCACACTACATCAATACACACTAGATATGTCCTAAAAAGGATGATTTTTTTAAATTTCCAACGTCCACCTCTCAATCTGTTCCAAATACAGAAAAAAAATTTCAAGTGCTTTGAATTGATATTCCAACGTGTGATTGTTAATTGAAATTAAATGCCTTGAATGAATGAATTTTTTTTTTTTTTTATTTAGAGATGGATTTTCTAGCTAAATGTTTTCACTTACTTTTAAAAATAAAAAATGATGAAAAAGAAGCGTTGAACACTCATACCATCACCCTTCTAAGGACTACTCTAATACACACGTTTGAGATGCGTGAAATATAGTATATCATAGAATATTATGATATAACGCATGAAATTTTTTTCGCACATTATGCAGTTGCCACTGTTCATTATACTCATTACTACTACCCTTCTTAGATCAAACTTTTAAAAAAGAAAAATTTCCTGTAGAATTTTTCAAACTTACAGGGCTGAGAATTACAATTTTTTCAAATACTAAAACCAGAGATAACTTCAAATCTTCAATTTTTCATGAACGGATTAACAGATAAATTATTTTTCGAAATAGATGATTATACACAGAAGAGAGAAGAAGCTTTTCTGATATGATCTTTAATCTAGAATAAAGCAAAAGTGATCGGAAAAAAACTCGGAATCAAAATCTTTCGATTGATATTAGGTACTAATAACGTTGATAAATTATGCTGTTTACTATAATTCAAAAGATATAATGTTATTTATATCATCTATAAATCATGATATTAATCAATGCCCTGTAAGCAACTCATATATTCTTTTTTTCCTACTAATTCAAATATGATTATTGAATCGCTATTTGCATTGAATTGCCTTTAGTATATCTCTGAGACTTCTATCCCTTCTTCATACTTCAAAAGTTCAAATGGCATAATAAATTTGGAATTCTACTAATTAACTAATGCTCGTCTTATTCGATACTCTAAAATGCATGTATACATGTATTCTTTAATATAGAGACTCCAGAGTTTATATAGAATTTATATATTTACAGTGAATCAATTCTACTATATAGAATATACAATTTTTCACAATAATAGCATCATTGCATACCATCTAGCTATTGTAATCTCGAATAGTTAAATTCACTAAAAAAGATTTCTAAGTGGCAACTGCACAAAGATTATTCAAGCTGATTAGAAATTGAAATTATTTTCAGCCAACGAACTGGCCAGATTCGAGTACTCTCTTTCAAAGTCGGCCTCGTTTTACTCTGCAAGGGACACTTGGAGGAGAAATATAGATGTAAGTTGATCAACGATGATTTCTATAAATGTGCATAAATTTAATCATAATTCACCGTTTCTGTTTCCTCCTTCTCTCGTTTTAGATTTGTTCAGATTAATTGCTGATCCAAATAGATTAGTCGATCAACGAAAGCTCGGACTTCTACTACACGATTGTATCCAAGTACCTAGGCAGCTTGGAGAAGTCGCAGCCTTTGGTGGTTCTAATATTGAACCAAGTGTTAGAAGTTGCTTTGAAAAAGCAGGAAAAGACAAAAACGAAATTGAAGCTGTACACTTTTTGAGCTGGCTTCAACAAGAGCCACAAAGTATGGTCTGGCTTCCAGTTCTTCATAGACTTTCTGCTGCTGAAACTGCCAAACATCAGGCCAAGTGCAATATTTGTAAAGAATATCCTATCACTGGATTTAGGTAATTGGTTTGAAATATTTTCAGAAAAATATGTTGACTCATGGCAGGGATCAGAATATCGGTCATAATTATAAAATAACAAAATACAATCCATCGTGCACTTGATGAATAAAACAAGTCGTTCAATAACTAATAACTTTAATTAAAACATTACAGATACCGTTGTCTGAAGTGTTTCAACTTTGATATGTGTCAAAACTGTTTCTTCTCTGGCCGTAAAGCAAAAAATCACAAGCTGACGCATCCGATGCAAGAATACTGTACAGCGGTAAGTAAAAAAGGGTCTAATCTCTCCCTCCGGCTCTAAAATCTGCCTCTTGCACATCATAACGAATTTGATTGACAATAATTCACAGACAACGTCAGGGGAGGATGTAAGAGACTTCACAAGAGCATTGAGGAATAAATTCAAGTCTAAAAGATACTTCAAAAAGCATCCGAGGGTCGGCTATCTCCCCGTGCAAACTGTTCTGGAAGGTGATGCCCTGGAAAGTCCGGCTCCGTCGCCTCAGCATAGTACTTTAAGTCAAGACATGCATTCTAGACTAGAAATGTACGCGTCTCGGTTAGCTGAGGTTGAATTATCCAGAACGCGAAGTAATTCTACGCCAGATAGCGACGACGAACATCAGCTCATAGCTCATTTCTGCCAGAGTCTTAACGGCGGAGATAATATAAATGTGCCAAGAAGTCCTGTTCAAGTAATGGCAGCTATTGATGCTGAACAAAGAGAAGAACTTGAAGCTATGATCAGAGAACTTGAGGAAGAAAATGCGACCCTACAAGCAGAGTATGAAAGATTACGATCAAAGCAAACACCGGGTTCTACTCCAGAAGATGGACACAGCACTAGACAACCAGACTGCGATATGATCGCCGAAGCTAAACTGCTAAGGCAGCATAAAGGACGACTTGAAGCACGCATGCAGATACTAGAGGATCATAATCGGCAGCTAGAAGCACAGCTACAAAGGCTAAGACAACTTTTGGACGAGGTAGAATACGGTTTATGGGTCTATAGATTAGTTTTGTTGAATCAGATGCAAAATACGTGATAAATCAATGATTACTTACGTTTATTTCCAGCCGAACGCATCGTCACCTTCAAAGACTGGAACTCTACAAACCCGGAGTGTGACTGCGTCTCAGCTGGCCACTGATTCACCAGCAAAAATGAACGGGCATTATCACGACTCTCCAGGTTGGTTGGTAATCTTAAAGGCATAATCCTTGCTTTATGGGATGCTGATAAAAAAAAAAAGCATAGGAGATCCCGATCCAAAATCCATTGCCTATTCATAGAATGCTTCGGTTTTTGGAAAAAGTTATTCACATAGAATGAAATACAAACTCCTAAGAGCCCATTATCATTGTACAATCATATTCATGTCAATTGCAGTTACCTTACACTCATAAGCCGACTTTCGGATATTTAGAATTAGAAAAGGGGATTATCTGGTGGCTAATTTTACTACGTATAACTAAGGTATTTGGTCTATGGGTATTATGGGTGTAGGTGGTGGAGGATGGGGTGAAGGGAGAGCAGGAAGTTTGGAGAGACCGCCACCCCCGCCACACTCGCACAGCATATCGCATAACGTTGGCAACCTGATGCACATGGCAGGTTGGTAGGCTCAAGCTTAGTTAGATTACGCATGTTTATTGTGTATAAAATGATGGAAACAACTAATAGATCGCTATTTGGCTACAATAAATTAACACTAATTGATTAATAAATGGTTTCACGCTACAGGCCGGATGTAAGAGGTAAGAATAATTGTGGGTGAAGGAATGACGAGATAAGACGATTCTCTGTTAATTGGAGAATTTTAATGAGTTTAATTATCGTAAATTTACTAATAAAAAGAATTTTTCAAATTGAAGGAGACCTCGGAAAAGCTGTCGAGGAACTAGTAACAGTTATGACGGAAGATACGACTAGAACAAACGGTCAAAGAGCTCCTCCGCCAGGATTTAAGTCATAGAGATATTACCCTTCCTATGTTACGGATATAAACGACTGTAATTTTGGCTTGAAATTATCTATATAATATCTACGGTATAGACTTAATTGTAAATGACGACCAAGAACGAGTCTGGCTCTAACGCATATCAAAGACATATGATATTTGGACATATAGTATAACTATATGTGGATGCATGCATGAGGGCAGGGAATAAGAGGGTCGCCACGGTGGTTTTGAGTATTTTATAAGTTTTGATATACAATTTGTATACATAGCTGAATTATATTAATAAACTGTTAAATGGCTTGGCTTTGGCGACCCCACTTCCAAACGAGAAATAAAATAAATGAAAACTAAAAAAATAAATCTTAACTACATATTGGCTCATCATATCACGGACCTATCATACAAAGAATCAATTGTTAATGCTTAGTAGCTATAAAAAGTATGAAAATAAAATATTATGAATATATATATATACATATACATATATATATATATAATAATAATAATAATAATATTAATAATAATAATATTACTAATGCATGAGAAAAGAAGCAATGTATTAAAACTGCATACTCTGTAGAGTGTAGATTGTATTTGAATGACCACATTATATGTTCACTGCCATTAAAATTTCCCTTTCGAAGGCAATAGATATGAAGAGTCTATCAATATTATTAGAGTTTGAAATACACAATATACTTAACTACAGGTGGAGAGAACAAGAAAAACAAAAAAAAAAAAGAGAAGAAACAAATTAAAATAAAATGAAATGAAATAAAATAAAAACTACGAGCGAGAAAACCTTTAAACAGCATATCACATTAAATATTTGTTGAATTAAAGAAATCATTTTGTATTCAATAATAAAAGAGGATAACGTATATTTTTTATTTTATTTTCAAGCCTGTTCCTATAATATAACTTAAACATAATAATAATAAATTCTTATTTTCAATTAAAGAAACAAAAAATAAGGTGAAATGAAAAAAAAAACAATTTCTACATTCAGTATTAGAAGCATTGAAAAATTTTCATATTATTTATACACATATATGTATAGAATCTTTAATAATGGTAGAAAACAAGAAATATTTCAAACTCAATGTTTCAAATGCCGTTAAAAATTTATTGTTTAGGAAAAGGAAGTATTGTTTTTTTTTTCTTTTCTTTTTTCTAAATAAACACATGCAATATGTATTATTTTTCTTGTATTAAATCATCACGTTTCACAATAAAATTATACTAAACGCAGTTGCAGCATAGTCATGGAACTTCACGATTAATATATCGTTTTTCTATTAATTATAATAATAGATTTCGTTTTAATGAAAATAATCATATATAGAAAGACGAGTGGAATATAAATTTATTGTGAAATAGTAATTTAAAATTGAATAGAAAACGAATAAACAGAACGAAGAGAGATCGCTGTTTGAATGGAAAAATAAAAAATGCATAGTTTAGAAATAATTTCATCAATTTTTATTCGTAATATCAATGGGCCGCAAACAATACACTGTACATAAATGAGCACGCGCCAATCTCGTTGGATGTATCTAGAAAAAGAGAGAGAGAGAGAGAGAGAGAGTGAGAAGGCCAAGAAAAACGAAGAGAGAAAAAAAAAAAGAAAGAAACCGTATGCAACAATTAGTTTGCAACGCACTGTTGAATTTGTATCAATCACCCTATATCTTTAGCAAAAAAACAAAAAGAAATCGTTATCTTGTGGAAATATGTTAATTATTGTATAAACATAATCATGAATCGAGTAGATCGTAGTAGATACGTACATACATACATACATACATATACATATACATAAATTGCAAAATTATATAGCAATCTCAGTCGAAATGTTCTTCAAAGCTGTCGAGTCTACATGATATGCCCGATTTTTAGTAATGCCTTGTTAAAAAAATAACCATCGTTACCTAATCGTCAATATTTATATTATCATTACCATTATACTCTTATTATTACTATTACTATCATATTAATATTATTATTATTATTATCATTATTAGTATGATTATTATTATTATTATTATTATTATTATTAATATTATCATTCAATATTCTTAAGCTAATATCACAATGGCTTGAGACAGTCAAAACTTCCAGCAGTTGTGCACAAACTTTTAGGTATTTTTTTTATAACTGTTTTTTTTTTTCTTTCGTTTTCTTTTTCTTAATATGGAAAGAGCATTTTCGCCGAGATCGATTTGAAAAAAAAAAGACAATTCAAATAATTATGATAAAGAAAGGGAAAAAAAATGTTTTGTTAATTGCATAAGTTTATTTTTTTTTTTTTATTCATAACTTTCTATACTAATTTTCTTTTCATTTCTCTTTTGTTCTCTTATCTCTTTGACTTTCCAAATGTTTCCGAGGTCTTTGAGTCTTTAATTATATATATACTTATATTTTGTTTGCCAAATATATAAGTCAAAAGTTGTTTAAAAACTTAGGCATATCAGAGGTAAGCGAGCAACAAACATATCATCTTCGGATAAATGTTCCGATACTCAGCAGTTCGGTAACGGTGCGCACACATATTATTATATTTACAATAAGGAAGAAGACAAAAAAAAAAAAAAAAAAACCAGCTGCACACCTTAGGAAAAAGAAAAAGAAAAAAAAAAGAAACAACCACTCTCTGTACGAAATTGTACCGGTAACAAAAAAAAAAAAAATGACTTACAAATTAAAATAAAAGTAAAATAATTGTTAACAATGAGAAAGAAAATCTATTTATTTATTATTTTAATAAACCTCTCCTTGTACCTAATTTAAATTTCAATTATTCTGTTCTGTTCTTTTATTTAATTTATTCATTTTTTGTTGTTGTTTTGTATTAATAGTAAGTTTTAGTGGCAGTATGTTATAGGAGAAGAATAAACTATGATTTACAAAGGCACTGCCAATTATTCTCTTACAATCTATGTATTGAAATATTATTGATAACATTATCTTACGAATAAGTACCTGGAAACATTAATTACCATTAACTAATTAACGCAGTCATTGAACTCGCTTTTGAAAGAAAAAAAATAAAATAAAATAATGATTAAAATATAAACAACAAGAAAAAAAAGAAAGAAAAAAAAAATTGTTTTCAACCAGAACTTAATAAACTCATAACAAGTCTTTATACAATTTAATTAATGTCCATATTAATCTTAAACAAAAATGCCACGTAGCCCCTTTGTCCATAAATTTTTTTTTTTCTTTTTTTACACATAATTCACATTCCTATTTGCAGCTAATGCATTCGTTCTTGTTTTCTTTTAATAACATATATATATATATATATATAGGTTTTTTTTTTTTTTAGTTTTAATTTTTTTCGTTAATTTAATTAAAGAATTAATTATTAAATTCATAAAACTAAGAATCCATTATTACATCCAAATAGATTTATCCACTATATAGGTAATCATTGATTTTTAAGTATCATTTTACAACTAGATATTACAATATTCATTAGAGAAGAATGAATCGAGATTATATAAAAGACTAATAAATTTGGATGTAATAAAAGTATAAATTAAACTTACATAGGTATACATACATACATACATACATACATACATACATACATACATACATACATACATACAATATACACAGAATACTTTTTCTTATTCCCCACAGAATCCCATTTTGCCATTCATTTCATTTTTTGAATTTTCATTTTGTTCAAGTATAGTATAACTACCTAGGTATAATTGATTTATGTATGTATAGACTCCCCTCCGTTACCACAGATCCCGATCTCCTTAGTCCAGAACTTAATGATAATATTAAGTTGAAATTGATAAAGTTGAATAATTTTTGGACGGTCAAATTTTCACATTCAACAACTAATCCATAGAAATATTTCAGTTTAAAAATTCGGGATCGAAATTCATCATTAAGTTTACTATGTGTGTTATCAATTCTCGTTAAAACTATACATCTCTTCTGTCCTCGATCGAATAATATGCTGAATATTATTTTTAAATGAATACTAGATTGTTTTTTTTTTCTTTCTTTTATTTTACAAACATTATCCCCCCCATCCGATGATTGAATCATTGAATTATTGACAAATTTATTTAATCATTACTGTAACTAATACAAAGACATACGCTAGGGTGATTCTAGAAGAAAAGCCCTAGCGCGTGCAGTCATTTTTCTAACTCTTCCTCTACTACTGATACTAATGGCAGGTTCGGGAACACTTTCGTCACTGTCTTCGTTATAATACCGTCGTTTTATTTTTCTACGATTTCTAATAGGTACAGAACTACTTTCGTCGCTATCGACATTATAACGGGGACGTTTAACGGACCTACGAGATTGTGGTATAACAGCATCTTGGCTATCAGAATCTCTCGAAATTCCATCGTTTCTTTTAGTTCTAGAAGATTCAAATGGTACATCTGATACTTCGCTATCGCTATCTTGATTGACGCGCAATCTTTGCGCTAAAGATTGTCTATGAGCTTCTTTTTTGTCGCTATCATCGTCGCTGTCTTCATCCTTGCTTTTCTCATCCTCACTTTCCTCCTCTTCATCCTCATCTTCCTCTTCTTCTTTCTCCTGTTGTCTAGTCGCTTCTTGAACAGGTGGAAGCTTCCTCAATTGTCTCTTTGAGCTTCTTTTAACAACTTCTTCCACCTCACTTTCGTCCTCTGTACTTTCAGGTTCAAAAAATTGATTCTCTTCCTCCTCGTCGTCCTCGTCATCGGCGACAACAAACGGTTTTGCCTTTGGTTTATTCTGCCGACTAGACTTTCCATTCTTTGCTCTATTCCTGCGCGTCTGTTTGCCCCGTCCACCAGGCTTATAACTATCACCCGAATCACTGTCTACCGCCCCATTGTTAACCACCGTCCTTCTAGCCCCGCGAGTTTTTCTCGTCGGAGCACTGTCGCTGCTTTCACTTTCTATAGACGCCTCTGAATCACTTTGATCGCTGTCGCTATTGCCTGCTGGCTTTTTACTGGGAGTTTTTCGAGATATTCTAAGTCTGATCTTTGAACGGGAAACTCCACCGCCTCGGGTACCATGACCATTAGCAAGCCGCGATGGACCTGAAATAGAACACAGGAAAACTTTATAGGAGCTAAAAGTACAAGCGAGAAATAATGAAAAACGTATTTTAAATTCAAATCTCATTACCAGGTCCGTCCGCGTTCTGAGATGTTCTGTTTGCCTTTGGCGTCGGTTGTCTATCACCGTCGTCCACTGTATCGACATTAAGATCTTCCTCCTCTTCTTCGGCACTGCTAGTTGGTCTGACTCTTGAAGAGCCTGAAAAAGCCATTTATTGAATTAAAATAGTTTTCTTTGTCTGCGGTGGTTTGATTTTGTTCATCCAGGTCTGAATACGAAGAAATATGTAGAATTTATCGTACCAGCTCCATTTGTTAAACGGGCTGTGCTTTTTCCCTTTCCTTTAGCAGCGCCGTTGTTTATTTCGCTACGTCTTCTCGCAGATTTCCAATTGTATAAAATTCTTCGCATATGTTCCTCAAACATCGCAGACAGTCTTATTGTCATTGAATATATCTGTGAGAGGGAAAAATATTGAGTGAGAAACAAGGAGTCGTGTTTCTATCTAAAGATTGATAATTAATTAAGCAATTGAGTTAGCAGGTTACTAATAAAGTTTCGATATTATAATCAAGAAAGAACCTAAATGTATAGAAATGTTGATAAAGAAGCATGTTTCAATAGAAATAGTAAATAATAAAAATTTCTTTAATTTTTATTTTTTTTTCCAACATCAGTATATCTCCGTACATTTGAAAATACATCACCAATGATTACAATAGATGAATGCGACTTACCAGAATCTGTGTCTACGTCAAGCAGCAATGCAATTACATAACATTTAAACTGCTAGCATAAGTAAGACTGCAATATTTACTTAGCAGAATGGAACTAGCCGAGTAAAAATAACTCTTCTACGTACGATACCAAACAAAATTTCTATTTTCTTCTTAGTTTTTAGTATTTTTAATTTCCTTTCTTTTCGTTTCTTTTGATTTTTTTTTTGAAATTTATTTATAAACGACTTGATTTCACGCTACTAAATGCTTATAGCTTATTTATTTATTAACTAGCGTACGTTTTTGTAGGTACATTCTGGTAAGTGGCTAGTAGTTTACCACAATGTGAAAATAATGCGATAAAAAAAAAATAATGGGCGACATTGTCTAGTGTAATAATACCGTAGTATATTTATTTTACTTTCAAATCTATCATTTCCACAATATTTATGAATTTAGTTAAGAGTGGAATTAATTCAGTTGTTTATATCGAATTAATTTACAAATTTAATTATTACCCCAAACACTGTACCCATAATAAATCATTGATAAAATCAGATGGTTAGACTTACATATATCACAAATATAAACAGATATAACGAGGTGAACTCACCCTCGATCTTTTATTGGTATTGTAGTTTTTGCTATTGGTGAAAATAAGCTTCATATCTTTAGAAAATTCCATTGGAGTCTCGTAGTTTCCGCCTAGAAGATCTTCCTTAACTGTTCGGAGGTCCATTGGGGTATCAATTATCTGGTAATAGTCAGGATGTTCAAGCCTGTCTACTGGCTCTCTGAAAATATGATATAAATATTATAATTCTGTGGAAAGCCTTGACAAAAACTACCAGAACTTGAATAATTCCTGAATACCTGAAGGGAATGGAATCCTCGCATTGCCAAAGACTCTCTAGTAATTGTCTACAGGCAACTTTCCAATCGTTCAAACTTTCTTGAGACCTCAAACTTCTACTCGAAGAAGGCTGCTGTGCACTCGTCGAAGGTCTATTTTTGTCAACAGTATCACCGTCAGAATCTGAGGACTGATACGTGTCAACTAATTGATGATAAACAGCGGGTACATCGAGCTCCGTCATATCTCTGCAATTTTTAATGAAGAAAATGAGTTAGAAGACTTCGTATCTGCATTAGAGTCGATCATTTTTAGACTTCTAACACAACTATTCAATTTTATTCTTACTTTATGACTCTGAGGCATAAATCGGTGACTATTCTGGCCTGTTTCACGATTTGACTATGTGGTTCATTGAATTGTTCAGCATTAGTAGCTAAGTATCTAACGTCGAATTGCGCCGACGTTATTCGTCTGTAAAAATGATTTTCAAATCGGGCCTTTATCGTCGATAAATCTATTGGGTATTCAACGACAAAGGCATAGGCAGGATAAATGTTGAGATCTACAGGTGCGACGAATGGTTCTGCTATAGCTAGCGTCATGGCTTGATCAAGGCCTCGGATGATCCTTCTGCAAGTTGCCTCTCTGTCTCCCATTGGCCATTCTTCGGCATGAGGTTGGTACAAGGTTGCCTCTATTTCTTGAGGTAGTACAGGAACGGCGCCCCCAATCTCTGGGGGTAGTCCTAGATCAGCAAAAAACAGAAAAATCATTAATTAACTATCAAATTATTCACCCACTTATTAATAAATCGCTAAAAATACTCACTGTCTTCATCTATCGGCTCTAAATCCCACGGACTCATTCGTTCAAATTCACCGTTATCCCATCTGACCCGAAAACACATGAAAAAAGATTCTGGAAAGCTTTCGTCGAGCGGTTCCATCGACTGAATTTGTCCCATCCACCAACCGTCGTCAATCATACATCGGAAACGGTCGCCTTCCGACCAACTCCGAGCCAAAGCAGTTTCAAAGGTTTGTCTGAGTACCAAAAAGTCCAGTACATCAGCCATGTCGTGATATTTAATTGTGAAATTGTCCCCAGTTAGACGACCGTCTTCGTCCATAACTGCCAGCTTTAGACAACAGAGTCGCGGAGGTCTTATCTCGTACTTTATGCCAACTACTTTGACGAATTCTTGAGCCTGTGAAATTTTCGTTAACATAAAATGAAGAACCAGTTTTAGATCAGAATTGGGTTTGAAACCGCTAAGTGAAGGAGAATTACCCTTATATTCATTTTCGACCAAGGCTCGCAGCGCGGACTAAGCTCATAAACCTTTTTGTTACGAACAGCGTCGATATAGAACTGGTGACCCTGACGAAAATAGACTATTTCATCTCCCATCTGAGGATAGTAAGGAGCTTTCCTTGGGATTATGGCTGAGAGCCATTCCGGTGGACGAAAGGCTTCGGGTACCTCGCCGATGCCATTTGGCACTGGAATAATCTACAATAGGATATCAAAAACGTGAATATCTCTCCTCTGACCAACAAGAATAATAATCCGCAGAATCTCATCGAAAGCTGCATAAATATTTGCCTTTTTTCTTGGCCTCTGACTGCGTCTTCTATCTGACTCGCTGGGAGGTGTAACAGAACGTTTCTTAACGGGTCTTCTTTTGCTGCGTTTGGGTGGTTCAAGATTAACACCATGATCAGCTATCCAGTCTGAATATTCACTGCTAGAATCAGAGCTGGAACTACCTGAAGACATGTCTTCTTCATGGGCGGAAGAGTCGTTGCTATTACTGCTCGCAGAGGTCCCAGTGACGTCAACGTTATCTGGATTCTGTAATAAAAGCATTAAAGTTCAATAAAAATGATCAAACTTCATTCCCCAATCTAAAACCAATTCAAAATCACCTCAAATTCGTCGTCCTCACGGTCTTCTCCTCTAGCAGCCCTCGTTCTATATCCGTGTCGAGTGCCACGGTTTTTTTTACGGTTTCCCAGCGGACCTCGTATTCCGCCTAATCCCTCGGCAGGATTTGCTGCTGCTGGTCTCCGCCTCATCTCTCGTCTCCAGTGCTCAAGTTCCATTTCTGCGCTGGCGTTGCTGTTGAAAAAATGAACAATTCAAGTGAATAAACTGCAAGAAGATTCTTGCGAGTTGATTCATCGTGAAATACTCACAGTGTTCTAGTAACGGTTTCCAGAACACCATAACTGACTGGTCTAGCAAGAATCGGCTTATTCCAAGGGGTAGTATTGTCTCTTTGCCAATTCCCGCTACTTTGTCTCACCCCTTCTACATCTCCAGCTCGTCTCAGCCCAGGTCTACTGCCCCTAGGACTAGCCATATGTCTGAGCGGTGGTTCTCCCTGGTTTTCATCTTCAGCTCCGTTGTCTCCCTCTATATTGATGTTGTTTCTTTGGGCCAGAGCTTCTATTAAACGGTCGATATTTGAGCGAGGTTCATAGCCAGGAAGGCCTTCTATAACTTCCTGCATTCCTAAAGGAAAAACAAGTAATATCGCGAACATAAGTCTCGGAAAAAATCCCACATTTCAATCATTTGCTGCTCTCCTCTAACCAGTCTACTCGCACCCACCTCCTGCACCCACTGCTATATTTGGCACCAGTTGTTCCCCCCGGCAATTCTCTCTGCCTGGAACAAGCCGCTGTAAAGCAGGTGGGTAAGGATTGCCATCTACATCGACGAGGAAAGGCGGAGGCATAAGATGCGGTGCTGTTTGAGTTTGTTCATCCAAAACGTAGTGGTTTGAGTCTCTTATCAGAGGTCGATAGTCAGTATGAAAGAACAGTTCCTTTGGGACCTGTAAAAGTTTGTTGCAAAGTTAGCAGAAGGCATTTTGGTATTCCAAGACTGTCTGGTACTCAGAACATTGGAACATCAGACTCGAAACTTACAACTTTTAGCTTTCCTATGCCGGAGCCAAATCCATAGAGGAGAAGGTGGCCATGGGAATCTGTGGCTGCAAGCATCGTGCCGTCGGGAGCCCATTTGGCGTCGAATACTGCGCCGTGACCTTGGCCCTCTATGAAATTTTGGAAACAAGCAACTGGCTCGGTGCTCAAAATGTCCCAAATAATTAACTGGCCGTCGTGACCGGCGCTTAACAGAACTCTGGGATCCATAGGGTGAGATTCTAAGACGAATACCTCGTCTCTATGACCTTTTAGGACTTGTCTAAGCTCCCCAGTCTTCACGTCCCACACTTTTAGTGAACTATCGCTGACTGCAGTGATGACCCACTCGTCGCTAACGTCCCAGCTTACCATAGTCACTTTGGCTTTCTTGTTTGTGTCGTCTTCTACTTCTGGTTCCCTGAAAAGAGGAAAAATGAATAATTCAGATTATCTATGATAGGATTCTGATCTAATCAGGAAATTCTTTTCTTTTCTTTTCCTATATTTACCCGGGAAGTTTCGTGGTCATAAGAAGTCTGCGGTTTATCCATTGCTGTTGTTCAAAGTGCCACACATTCGCTGTACCGTCTTTGGAACCGGATATAAAACGAAGACCGTAGTGTGCCCATTGAATACTGTCTACTGTATCCGTGTGCGCTTCGACTTCTAACACTCTACGAGGTCCTTCGTCTCCAAGCATAGCGTATACACGAACGTTGTGATCGGCGGATCCAGCAGCCATGAATGCACCACCGGGACTAAATGACGCACATATCATCTGCGCCTGACCAGGCCTCATCTTTTCGTGATACTGAATTGGCTTTGTTCTGTAATCAAAGTTCTCAATAATCTTAGTTTAGAAAGAATCTAGGAGTAATTTGGGCTGAAAAAAGGTTCAGAAAGAGATGGAAACGCCTTTTTTTAATGTGTTCTGTAATGGAATTTGTTTATTAGTTTAAGAAGAATCCAGATAACTAAGAGGTAGCTTTTCACTCACTGGAACATTGCTCGCTCTTTGCCGTTCTTAGTGTGTGGCCAAAAGGCTACTGAACCATCAGTGCTGGTAGAAACGAGATAATTAACACCGTTACATGATATAGGACAGAAGTTGACTGAAGTTATCATCCCGGAATGTCCAGATAGAACAGCAACCTGAAAGAAAATAATAAAATAGATATGATATTCCTGTTTTCTTCAATTATTGAAAGCAAAAATCTGAATTCAAGAACTTTTGTTAATAATAAGGGTCTTAACTCACTGGAGACATTGTCTGAAAACACCAGACTCTCAAAATTCGATCTAAACTCCCAGCGGCGAGTAAAGTATTGTCGAAATTAACAGCAATGTCCATTATTTCAGATGATGCACCCCTAAAAGTTGCCATGAGCCGGCCATCTATCGCACTCCATATTTTTACAAGCAAGTCGTCAGCGCCAGTGATAATATACTTTCCAGTCCTATCGTATAGGACACAATATACAGCGGATAAATGTCCTAAAGTGTGTCTATACAGCTGCATTTTGCTGTAAAATCTAGTCGGTAATGCTTGACGCCGAGTCAAAGGTCCGGAGTTTTCTCTTCCTTGAAGTACACGGACTGAAATAGAAGAGGGCAAATTTATTATAGAAGGGTCAGTCGACGTCAAATAAGCCCAAAATTGAACAGTCACATTTTTGATTTTGTTTCCATTTTTTCTTTAAGTTTTTTCTTTATTTTTTTTTTTTTTTCTTGACTAGCATGAAAATAATTTTCAGTCATTTTTTGTTATTCCATATCGCTGAAATACTCTTGCACATTTTATTTATTTCATCGGCTATGGATATAGTGTAGTTATCTCGTCCATAATTGTAGCGAGTCTGATTGTGTATAAGTGACAAAGTGCAATAAAATTATGTATTATATTTATTGTAAATATTATCAACATTTTCAGGTAAACGAAATCAGAAATGCGACCGTCCAGCTTTGCCATTATTTGACCCGAAGTGACCCAGAAGTTTTTATGCATTTACTAAAGATTCTTTCTAGGCTGCGAAAACCAGCAACTAATTGAACTTTGATCAGATATTTGAGGATTTAGATACCGATATTGTGGCAGTTTGTTACTCCTGGTGGATCTATGAACGGTTTTCCTCCTCGTCTTACTGAATAAGACAAAACTCGAGATACTTGCCGCAGGAAATCTGGAAATTGATGTTTAAGAGTTTGTTATGGTTTTGAAAATACAAAACTAGCTTTTCTAGGGCTACAAATATTTCACGAAATGTAAATAACAGGAGATTAGTGAAAACTGTATAAGGAAAATGAAATGTTATTCATATTATTTTATTATAAGGTATTATTCTTGTTACTGTAATTATGTTTAATTCTTGAAGAAACTTTTGCTAGTACAATTTAAGCTCTCACCTTCTTTTGTGCGAAGTAAAGACTGCTGGCCTGCTCCAAGCAGCGATACAGCACCTGGTATACAAGGAGGAACCTCTTTCTCCAATACTGGACCAATGCGTGCACATATTTGTAGTAGATGTCGATGGTCAATATGTGAATATTTACGTTCCTGAATAACGAAAATTCGTGTATAGCGATAATTCATAATTGTCAAGGTATTAAATGTATCATTTAAATCTTGTTACTTTTATCTACTAAATCTGATCACTGGTAAGAAATTCTTTCTTCGCTTGGCTTGATTTTATTCAAACTAAAGGAACTCTCAATTCTTGATTCTTATGAATTTACGCCTGATGTTAGTTTCTCTATACATTTTTTTCACCAAAATGTAATCTGCTGAATAAGCATCATTATATAGTTTGAAAAAACTGCTCCGTAAATGGACTATAAACTTTTTCCATTTCAAGAGTTAGTACCTAGTAAAATAGACAATAAATCAGAAGATGTAATCAACGATATTCCATTATCAAGAATTCCAAAATTTATTCATAGTTATTATGTGTATTTTCAATTTTCTACGTATAGAGTTCAAAAAAAATTCATTCTGTACAAAATTGTAATAAATAATGCGCTGATAGAGAAGAAATGAAAAATCTTGAATCCGTTGATTTCCAGCCCAAGCTTTTGGGAAGAAGACTTAATTAAAAAACAGAAAAGCAGAATAAATTAACGGGAATTTGATGAAATAGAACAAAAAATGTTTATAATATAGAGAGAAAAAAAAGAGGGAAAGAATATAAATTCTGCCTTGTTTGATTTTCTTTAAGAAAGCAAAGAAAAAAACAAAGAGAAAGAAAAATAATGATATAGTCGTGTAGATCGACTTGTTTTCCACTATAGCCTGTAAATAAATGCATAATACAACTGTGCGTACAACGTATGTAGCTATAAATAAAGCGGGTCTCATGACGACGCGACACCCAGAGACTGTATATGCGTATGTGTGCATATGCATGTATGTACACGTCTCTGTATGAACAACTGCGCACGTATAACGACACATACACATACATAGAGGTATACAGCTCGTGAGATACGCGTACATACATATATTCATTGATCAGTCGTCACACACCATACGAAGAAATAGAGCTCTCTGATTGGTCGGTAGATTTCAGAAGGATAAAATAGTCCGTAGAGAGGGAAGCGTTACGTCATTCGTACGGTAAAAAGAGGGGGAAATCTATGGCAAGGAGGGGAGAGGGGAGGGAGAAGAGCTACGTACAGGGGTAGCGAGTCTGATAGGGGTAAAACGTTATATTCAATGATGTTTAGGTGTGTGGCTGTTAGCGGCATACGGAATAATCGTTGAATATGGAATGCAGTCTTGTAACGAACTTTAAACAATTGGTTTAAAGTATGAGTAGTGGGGAGGGGAAGGGGAAGGGGATAGGCTGGTTATAAGAGAGTAAAAAATGGAGCGCCATATGCATTCGATGTTGTTTTGTTTTCTTATTTTAGTATATAATTTGAAAGACCGTTTTAATATATTTACCAATTCCTCGAATGTTTGATTGTGAAGATTTCCCTCCCAGTCAATCCTCTGAGGTAGAATCTAATGAAATTTAAAGAAAGAAAGGAAATGAATAAACACCCTTCCTTGACAATTTACGATACGTTAAGGGGGCGCGTAAATAAAGCGGTGATAACCGAGGTTGATGACCTTGCAATTCTTATGTTTTGACAAGTAGAAACCACGTGCAAACCATGTGGAGCCACTGGCTGTGTACAGTGACCCCCGGCAAAACGTCAACGTGAACAATCGACTCACCTTAGCTCGTTCTAATTCGCGTTTGAGAAGCTGAAAATATATGTATTGTTGTTATTATTATGATTAATTATCATATATATTTTAACAATTGTTTGATAACTCACTTCGCCTGTTTCACGGCAAGGACCAGCGGCGAGAAATTTTGTGATTAGAAAATACAACTCTGAAAGAAACACAACGCTCGGTTACAATGGCACCACACATTCGGTCGTGTAATCGCAACGACTAGGTTTTATCCTTCAGTTATGTTACCTGGAGCAATGACGGACTCGTTCCTTGACATTTGACCCTCCATTATTATTGATAAATGAACGATTATTCACTCACGGACAATACGTAAATAATTTATTTTTCCTTGCCATAGCTCAACATTGCCATTTTACATTTCATTTTCTCTCGGAGGCCTTAACCGCGCGACGTATACACACACGCTTACTCGACGTAAAGTAGTTCGATAGTCTTATTACGATATATATTTTAAATACGATATTATTTCCACGATAAAACCCGAGGTTAGCCTCCAATTGTTATTTAGGAAAGATTATCACCCTAAGCGAACCACGAGTATCATAATAACCGTTAAAATTCATTCCTAAATACATTTTCTATGGTATAGTAAGGTTCCTCGATTATGCGGGATCACGCGCGGATTAATACACCTACCGGAAAGAAACGGCGTATTAGAGAAGGGGAAATAATAAGATGGCGGGTGACGAAAAATCCAAAGATATTTCTCGTACTGTACGCATGCGCATATTCTAGTCACATAACAATATTGGAGAGGGGTGTTTTAAAGGCTTTTCAAAACGTGGAAGTACAGAATGAACTGTCAAACACCTAACTGATCCGAATGCAATAGTCGTTTCATTGATTCCGTGAAATTAAGCCGCGATCGTAAGTTTAACTCTTATCAATAATTATTTTTCAACCAACAAACACGGGTTTAAACTTAATAAAAATCCTAACCTAACCAAACATAACCTATTTCGAAGGTTAGAATTTATAAAACATGTCTTCCTGGATAAGAGAAAATACTTTGAACTGGATCCAGATGATAGCTGTAAAAGTACTAAAGTCTGGACCAGTTCCTAAACACGTGGCTATAATAATGGACGGTAATCGACGTTACGCTAACAAAAACAGGGTTAAAAAATTAGAAGGTCATACCAAAGGGTGGGTCGAATTTTCTTTTCGTTAGAATCTAACCATAAATTCCTACCTTATTTTTTCATTTTCTCGCATTTTATTCTTCAGATTTGATAAGCTCACAGAGACGCTTCAGTGGTGTCTTGAATTAGGAATACCCGAAGTAACTGTATACGCTTTTAGTATAGAGAATTTTAAAAGAAGTAAAGAAGAAGTTAATGGCCTGATGGAACTGGCTAGACAAAAATTTCAGAATCTACTAGATGAGAGGTAAGATGAAATCCAATATTCGTATATAAATTATCCCGAAAAAAACTTTGGCACATATAATTTATACGAAAATTTCTTAATATGGCTGAATATTTTTAGAGATAAGCTAATGGAGCACGGAGTGAGGATACAAATAATTGGTAATTTGTCATTGCTACCTAAGGATGTACAGAAACTTATTGCAGAAGCGATGATAATCACCAAAGATAACAATCGGGCGTTTCTTAACGTTGCGTTTGCATACACGTGTAAATATAACTTAACAATACGCTCTTCTATACTAGATGGACAAATTATGTTTCAAATGTATCCATTATTTCCTTTAATCATCATTATAGCAAGAGATGAAATAACACATGCTGTAAAAGACGTCGTTAAAGGACTTGAAAGAGAGGATATTCTCCCTGAAGACATAAACGAGGATCTTATATCAGAGTGTCTTTATACAAGGAAATCGCCGGAGCCCGATTTGCTAATTCGTACATCAGGAGAGGTTCGATTCAGTGATTTTTTACTGTGGCAGGTGAGCAGTAAGACTGTCTTCGACCTCTAAAATCGACTTCTAAAATCTAAAAAGTTCATTACTAATATCTGAGGCTTTGTTTTTCAGACTACTTGCAGCTGCATTTATTTCACCGAAGTTTTATGGCCAGAATTTAGAGTCTGGGATTTATTGGCTGCAGTTTTTTACTTCCAACGTTGTTACACGGACATTAAAGCAGTGAAATACAACAGTCAGAGTTTACTCTTAAATAATAATAATGATAACAATAGGGTGACAAGATTCGTCGATGAGTTACAAAGAGAAAGAGAAATTTCGTTAGAAAAAATGTCCCTGGGCTTAACAGAGGCGTAATATTACATGTCATTGATAATTAAATTCAAAGGCACAAATTTATTCATTCAATGCCCGGTGAACTCATTCGAAAAGAATTTTTTTTAGCCTTTGAAGATGTTTTTAATCCGTTTTCTAAAATAAAACAACAGTTTTCACAATTACTTTAAATTTACGCAGCTCTGATGATTTAGTCAATAATTAGCATGATAAATTATATATTTATTTAACAAATGAAGTACTTAGGTAAACTTTTCATTCTTTTTTTTTTCTGTTTTTTTAGTTAATGTACTTCATTTACACGGTTCATTTTTAAAATATCAAAATTATATTACAAGTATAATGTAAACACTGGGTGGAGTTACCTGCATTCTGTATAATAAAAATCGACGATTGCATTCCTTAAATATTGTTCCTTTATTCCTGATTATAATATGAATGCCATAGAACAAGTCAACCGAAACTTAAATAACAATAATTAATAAAAGATTTGGTAACACGTTGAATACGTTAATAACAAAAAAAAAATCCTCACAGTTAGTATAAATTCAATATCGTAAGTAAAAATTGATTTGGATTAAAAACATTAATACAATTATCTTCATGCAATTAACAGCATAATTTAATCAGCAGTGAATATTGCACTGTAACGGTGCCTACTCACACTCTCGCAGTGGAGATTTTTTACAAATTCCAAAATATCAACGATTGCATCAGTATTTGGTATATATATAAAAATTTCATTGAAATAAGTTACCTACATTTTAGAAACTTAAAATTAAACATTACATTACATTACATTATTATTTACAATTGTAAAACTATATTCATATTATGGGTCGGTCAACATCAAATAAGGACGATCACATTTATGATTTTGATAATTTGTCAAAATGTTTATCTCACCTAAAAACGAAATCATACCACAAGATTCTCCACGAAAAAAATGTTCGCAAAAATCGAAGGAATATTTTTGGCTGTATTTCTTAGTATCTAGTGTATCACAGCATCCATAAAAAACCCCAAAAATTTGGTGAAGGTGTTTTTTTCTTTCATTAGTGAGAGAATAATTTTTTAATTTTTAGTCATTTTATGTTATATGGTATAGTTGAAGTGTTTTTTTTTTCACACTTTATTTTATGTGCTGTGGATATCAATGAAGTTGTCTTGTCTATAATTGTTATTACCTTGTTGATAATATTTACAATCAACATAATACGTAATTTTATTGCGTATTCTCTCTTATACACAATCGACATATTTGAATCGACACATATACCTACTTTACTGTAACTGTTATCAATGAGTTGTTAATAATTATAGACAAGCGCCGGCTGTATATCCATAGCCCATGAATATAAAATGCGAAAACAATACTTCGATGATAAAATAGCGTAAAATTATGAAAAATTCGAAAATTATTTTCCCGACAATAAAGAAAAACACCCTTCCCAAATTTCAGGGGTGCTTTTTGGTTGACGTGATAAAAAACATACTACAAAAATTAGCAAAAAATATTGCAAGGAATAGTTCTTTCACGTCTCTACTCCTGTATTTTTTGTTTACATTTTTTGTTTTAATTTCCATGGGAAATCCGTCGGTAGGATTTCGTTTTAGGGTGGAATAGAAATATCGATAAAGAGTGAGCAGAATTTAAAGTCGACTGACCCATATATAATACCTAGAATATCAGAATAGATAAAGACTCTGAAAATCTTGCAATATTTCGACTGTATACCTTTCTAACTATCTATCATATTTTCTCACATCACTCTAATAGAAAAAAAGGTCCGTTTTCCCAATTTATAAAAAATGCTCAAAGAATTACAGAGCTGAAAATGCTTTACAAACATGACCAGCATGAATATTGAATAATTCAATTGCCTATAGATGATGGTGAAGACGTCAGGTAAAAATGCCTCTAAATATTTCCTCGTAACATTCCTTATCTTACTTAGAGTTGTAAGGTGGATGGAATACTTTTCTCGCCGACGGTTGACGTTGTCTTGCTAGAAACGATTGTCCCTGACCGGCACCAAGTGCTGCTAGCTGTTGATCTACAGTTTGCTTGTGACACACAGCTCCCAGCTGATAAAAAGCTGTGACCATTAACTTCTCCTCCATTTCTTTAAGGAGTTTATTTTCCTTATAAGATCTCTCCATTTCCTCGATGATTTTCTGTTTCTCAATTATTTGATTGCGTAACATCAGTAGCTCAGAACCAGTCGAAGTGTTTTGCTTAGGATCCAAGCTCTTGATTACGTTCTTAGCCTTCTCAGTGTATTTTTTATATCGTTCTTCCATAGCTGCATTTTGGCATTCTTTCCTTGTCAGACTCTCTTGTAGCATGAAAGTCTTCTGTTTCTGAGACTGAAGAGCAGCCTCTCTTTCATCCTGCTGTAAATTCAATCTTTCGCATTCAGTTTGCAGTCTCCTCACCTCGTCCTGTAGCTGACCGATCTTTTGCTGCAGTCCGGTATTGTCGCCTTTACTTTCTCCGGCTGCTTGATTCTCTTTAATTTCTTCAAGTTGATTTTCGAGCTCTATTATCCGCTTATTCGCCTCTCGATTCTGTCTTCTCAGAGTGTTTAATCTCTCCTCAGAATCGTCTAGCAAAGCTTGAACAGATGGTACTTTATCGTCGTTTCCTTTCTGGTTAAGTTTAAGCATTTTATTTTCGTGCTGAAGGCGCAATAGCTTTTCCTTTACTTCAGGTGGAATCATTTCGGCGTTATCAACGGCGTCAACGTCCGCAGGTTTGGCGGAATTCTCAGCAGCTTGTAACTGGGTGCATTTTAATTCCTCGTTATTTTCTTTTAATGCATCTCTTTCGATGACTAATCTATCCCTCTCTCTTTGAACAGCGTTCAATTTAGCTTCCATTTTTTTACCCTCGAATTGCAGTTTGTCAGATTTGTTTATTTCCTCGTCAAGTTTACGATGTACTTCCGCTAACTGTTTCTTGCACAATTCTAGATGATTTCTCAGCATTGAAGCGCGCTTAGCTTCCTCTTCGTATTCCATATTAGCCTGAACATACTCCATATTTTTATCCTCAAGGATCTTAACTTGTCTTCTCAGATCGCTCAAGTCTTCCATCTTCTTCTTATAAGACTCAATGGTCAATTCATACTTTGTGACCTTATCGGCAGTCTCTCTTAGCGCATCAACTTCGTCTTTAAGGTGATTAGCCTCGTCGGCAGCCTTCTGTAAATCTTCTTGCTTGGACTGTAGCTCCAATACTTCCTTCTCAAGAAGTTCAACCTTGAGTCTATAATCGTCCCTAGAAGTTTCCATCTTGAACATTTCGTCCTTAAGACTTTCCAGCTGTTTTCTAAGTCCAGAATACTTCAAACTAGACCCAGAATCCTCGGGATTTTCAAACTCGTCTAATCTCTCAGTTAGTTTTTTAGTCTCTGCGATAAGGCTGGCCTTTTCTTCTTGAAGTAATGACAACTGCTGGTCCAACTCATGGCAACGCTGGGCTAGCTGGTCCCTAGAATCTATGGCTAATTGAAGTTCAGCTAATAATCGCTGCTGATTACCATCCCCAAAATCTAACGACTCAAAATTAAGACTAGCTCCAAGACTGAGGCGTGGGCCATGCATGCAACCTTCTAATTCTTGAATACTTTGCATTATAACTTGTTGAACGACCTCTTCCATGCCCATAATCCGGGTGATATATTGTTGTTTTTGATTACAGTTAACTGCGCAGCCTAAAATGAGCTGCAAAAGTCTTCTGAGTTCGTTATTGTCGCAATGTTCACCAATCTTAGTTGCGTCCGGTTTAACATAGCCAGATAATTGCTGGTTTAAACATTCTACATAATATTCTGTAACTGCTTCGATAATTTTTTTTAAATTACTGACTTTTAAACGCCAGTTTAAACTCACATCAGTTTTTATCTTTGCTCGCCAAGCCGCCGTGAACCATTCGGGTGCTATTTGAGCCAGAGCTTCGGCCATTGCTACACCATCGCTTATATCTTCAGCTGAGGAATGAGCCGCTTGAAGTTCAAAGGTGTCTAACCACTTTATGAGACTTCCTAGCTGCTGGTTGTTCATCTTAACCTCAAAATTCCGAGATATTTTTTGATCTGGAATAAACAATTGTTCGATGCTTTTTAAACTGAGGAAATTAACTATCTACACTTTAGAGTTATGCCGGTTATGAACGGATCTATTAATTATGGGTTAATTTTAAAAAAAACTTACCTATATACGTGGCTAAATCAGGAACGACCTCCTTTCTTTTATGTCATTTGTGGTCTTGTCTTGTGCGGACGAAAGTCGAGCAGGAATAAATTAGTGAATTTTAGGATTGGGGATTGGGATAAGATCAGAGTACATTTAAATCGGCAAAGTCGTGTTAAAAAATTAATATAGACTTTGGGATTATCGACAATACTGATTATTATTCTATTCGAATTGTTGTTTTTATTTATAATTTCTAAAAAATCAACATCTTCATCCTCATATCGCTATACTGTTATGCTTACATTGTACCGACGTCGCCGCGCTACATGAAAATAGAACCTTACCATTGGGTCCACTATCAGTATGGCGAAGGTTATTTCATTATTGGTTAAGACAAGGACAGACTAGATAATTGTAGCCAATTAATAAATAATTCATTCGATTATATATCATTGTATATTACATATATTATCTATGTCGTATAATAGCAGCAAGTAATAAAAGATTTTTGTATTTTAACATTCATCAAATTCGTTGTAAGGCGCGCGCAAGTATTCTTATGACGTCATATCATGCAGGTAGATCATGTCTCTATACTTCAGCCTTTATCCGTGGTGTAGAGTGTAGACTGTAGGTAAGGAGATCATCAGACTCCTCTTCTGTTTCAACTACCAGTCTTCGAAGTGACATGAACGCGTTTGCGCGTGCTCGTTAGTGACTTGTGATGATTTGACAACAAGATAATATTTGAATACTTATATTGAAGTTGTCTAACGACCGTTATTTTACAAGTTTTATTTTCTCTCGATGTAAATTAGCGACAAGCCTTACCTCTTGGAGGAAAATATTTATTAAATATAAAGAAGATCTACTGCGTTTAGGTGGGTGAAAATTGAAATGGAACATGCTAAAGATGTAGCACTCGCGATTGAAATTCACAATCGTTTGAACAACAAGATTGGGATTACAGAAAATGCGGTATTACCGGAAAATGTAAGACAATATCTAACATAGAAAAACCAAATTCTACTTTATGTGTCATTTTTGAGTCATTAAACAAAATTATTCCAACTATTATATATCCTCCACGTTCCAGAACCGGTGTTAAAGATTCTTTACAATATACAATATCAATAATAACAAAGATAAAATTTGTCCATATATTTCCATCGAATTTATATAATCTATTGATAAATGCTTTGAACAATGTTACCTTTATTTAACATAATAAAAATGAATTTTATTCGTCGATTTCTAACCTAAAATACAGACGCAAGTCATTTTCACATTGTTCAAAATGTTACATAAGCTTATAATGAGGAAAATATCGTTATTTCGCATATATTGATTGTGTGACAATATTGTTTACCATTTAGCAAGTTTCTAAGCTTTAATAAATACGCAATTGATCATTTTACATTGTTCAACGATTTACATAAGCATAGAATATAATTCGTAGTTACATATATATATACACATATATATAATATACCTATATACATTTATCACAATAATTGTATAATGCATGATATATTGCATTAACGATTTTCTAGATAAAAGAAAGGGAGTACGAGCCTAGAACATTGATAGATAATACCTTAGAACTGATTGATCCAACTCCAAATATTCACACATTATTTGTACAATTCAATGCCAGATATTTCTGGAACAAACTACAACCAGTCGAGGTGAAATGGAGCAACAAAATGACAACGTAAAGTTTCATAATTATTTATTCAATATTATAAATAATCAGATTTAAAATAAATAAACAACAAAACATATCTTTATCGATAAATTAATATTACAGATGTGCAGGAGTCTGTTCTTTCCATTCAAGAAATTGTCGATGTATAATAACGCTCAGTGCCCCTTTACTTAAATTAAGACCACGAAAAGATTTGGTCGAAACACTTTTGGTAAGATTCAATATTTATTATAGAAATTTGAATAAAATATGAACGGAATTCAAAATGTGCCATTTTTTTTTCTAGCACGAAATGATTCACGGATATTTATTTCTCACTCATAACAATGGGGACAGAAATGGTCACGGCCCTGAATTTCATAGGCATATGTATCGGATAAACAAAGAAGCTGGAACGCACATAACTGTACGTTAGATCAAGAATTATATTCTTCTAATTGCTACTTGTTTTATATTTGAGAACGTCTTCTACATTTGCATATAAATATAAATTGACGATTCTTGTATAGGTATATCATAATTTTCACAACGAGGTGAAACTCTACCAGCAACATTGGTGGTGCTGCAATGGTCCGTGCCAGAAGAAAGCTCCATATTTTGGTACTGTGCGTCGTGCGATGAACCGCGCACCGGGACCTAACGATAACTGGTGGAATTTTCATCAGCAGACGTGCGGTGGCCAGTTCATAAAGGTCAGAGAACCGGTGAAGAAACCGGCGAAGAATAAAAAGCCAGAAAAAGAAAATGAAAAAAAAGTATCGAAAATTCCGAAATCAAAAGATATATCAGATTGGCTCACCAAAACTGGCAAACCACAGAATTCAACAGCCGTTAAGACAGGGACTGTCCCTAAAAAACCAACTAACGATAACCCTGGGCCTTCTAAGTTTAACAAAAACTCAGTTACTTCAGGAAAGGATTCATCCAACTTCACTAAGCTTGGAAATACTTCAAATAATATTCACGGATGGGGCATCGGAGGTCCTTCCAATTGCGGTTCTGTGCCCTCAACATCGCAGAGAGGTGCTAAATCTCCGAAATTCCATGCCGTAGGAGTTCTCGGGGGTTCTGGATCGGGGAAAAGTAATTTATTGGACAAATTTGCTGCGCCAAAGATCTCCGGCCCAAATAAATGGAACAGAATACCTGGAGCATTGAAGGGCGGTGTGAGCAAATTGTCAAAGAATTCGATAGTGGATCTTACCCAGACACCAAATAAGCGGAAAAGCAATGATTTTAAAGTACTTGGTACTAAAGTTCCGAGATTAGAAGTTGAAGATCTTCCAGAGACTGTAGACTGTCCTATATGCAATGAACCAGTCAGTATTTGCAGACTAAACGACCACCTCGACGAATGCTTGACATCGACATCAGCGAGCGATATGGATCAAGGCACACTAAACATGCCTGAAAGTCCAAACAGCGATCACAATGATTTTCCTATTGTCATTAGTAACTCTAGCGGTTCCGAAGGCTTTCAGAGCCCATCTATCATCGATGAGAGACAGAAGTGTCTGGTTTGCGATGCTTACATAGATCTAGGAGTGACTTTGAACGATCATCTGGAAACTTGCATAGGCTCTGGATTTATGGACGACGCATTTCCCGAAATTGAAGAAAATGATGAAGACGGCAATAAAGTTTCAGACAAAAATTTTCCCTGTCCAATTTGTATGGCTTGTATTCATGAGCCCCTGATGAATGAACATCTGGCTATTTGCCTTAACGAAGATGTACTAGAAAATTAATTCTAATAAGGAATGACTAGATTATAAAACAAAAATAGTATAATATAGTATAATATTGATTTTTTCCAATGAATACAGCCATTTTGTTCTTTATTTATTTTTGTCACTATGTAAGAGAAATTTGTAGTCATTATTTCAAATATTATCGTATAGGTAATTAATCTTACGTTGTTACAGTTTTCTTTGTTTGCGTATTATATTTAATTCTTTGGAACGAATATTTTTTTTCAAGTTGAGACTATCTTTGCTTTTTTTCTTTCTTATATCAATAGTTGAGTACTTGCTGGCAGTTAATATTATTTTTATTTAGTTATTATTTAGTTTTATTTCTTACAATTTTCTTATATTTTCTAAATCCTTACTCGCATAGAATAATATATATTGAAAATGTTGTAAAATTGAAAAAAATATTTGCTAAAATAATAGTTTGGCAAATCCAAACCCTCAATTTATCAATACATTCCAAATGCGTCACTTACAGATTAAACATTCATCATTCTTTACTATAAATATACAATATTAATATACAATCAGATTCAAAGATTGTTTGGAATAGATCAAACCGATACAGTTTGAATGACACGCACTATTATTCTGGTACACTCTGGTACGCTAAGCATAATTGATTCTGAGCCGGATGTGTTTGACAATTGAAGAAACAGCCAATCGGTGCTCTAAATTTTTGCAATCCAGAGCGCCGATTGGCTGTTTCTAGAATTTTCAAACACATCCGGCTCAGAATCAATTTCATTATCTGTACCTATCAGAGGCTCGCGAAAAAATGCCTAATATGACCAAGTATTATTAAATTAAGATCGTTAACCTTTTATTTATAGTATGATATGGAGAATAATCAGTCCCAGATATTCTTTTAAACTGTAATATATTTTCATAGTTTTTTATCTGCGCATACACACTATTATTATAGTAATTTTTCAATCGTAAAATAAATATTGTTATTTTTTCTAGAAATAATTAGTTGAAACCATTCAGTATTATTTCCACCTCTGCCTTTATGTCGTTTAGAATAGTTTAGATTTAAAAATTAGATTATAATTTAACGGAATAGAAAATATTCACGAACGAAAGTAATATATGTAACTAGTAACTACACTTAATCATTGTTTTGGTAGAAAATATGTTATAAAAAACTTTAATCATCTATTATATCAAAATCTGATCTAGCGAAACTAGTATTCACGTCTTTTCGTTATTACCTTTCGCACAGAGACCGCAACTAAATTCTAGCACGTAGTTGGGATATAGTAAAGCTACTTGCTCCGGTGTCCAGTATACAAACAATGCTATATCAGTGTAAAAAAGTTCAACAGTATTATCGCCAACTCTAATTCTGAAAATAGATATTATTGCATATTAGAAAGAGAGAACTAACAAAATATATATCAGATTAATATTTTTAAGATTATTTACAGACAGTTAATAAAAAAAAACGATACGTAGATAAATATGGAACTAACTTTTTTGCTTTCATGTCTTGGAACTCATGGTTTCTTTCCAATTTCAAGTTTACATCGTTATTGTAAACTGATCCTTGCCCTCCCTCTGATAAAATTTTTATTTCATCAGTGCCTTGGTAAAGTCTGAAAGTTAAACCACTCGAATCACTCTTAGACGTGACTGCAAAGCCTGGCTTATTGCTATGACAATGTCCGAGCAATAGAGTCTCCTGGTTTTGGGGAATCAGTGTAGAAACGTTGAAGACAGATCTCAATAGTTCTGGCGTCACCAGACAAGTGCCTACAGAAATTGTTGCATATTGAAATCATTTAGTTGAAATAACTCCGGCTTTGAATTTCGTAACTAACTTACTGAAAAAGTTTTGAACCAGAAAATTATCCCAATATTTATGCAGTCTTGTTCTCGTTAAGAAGTAGTCTATAATACTGGGATTCAATTTCAAAGAAACATTCTCATTGTTCACTTGCATCTCTGCTCTACTTGATCCCTTTGGAAATACTCCTGTGATTAACAACTGATCTGATTGTGAGCGATTAGTAATGCTACTCTGGCTGTCTATCAGATCATAGAATGCTCGTAGCTTCCACGCACATTTCGAGAGGAATTTTGGTAGCTGCGTCAAATTATCATTTCTCATTAACGTCATCTACACAGTTCTTACGATTTGTATATCTGTGCTCAACTCACATTTTCGTACATGATTGTGGCTTCGTACTTCCTCAATGTCGATAATTCTCTGGAAACTTGATAACAAGCTTCTGAATAAGGAATGAAGTTCTTACCCTCAGTCTGCCGCCGACACTCGTCATAGGGCCAAACTTTTGACTCGCTTTCCTGTATTTGATCCCTACTAATTTCACCATGCAAATTTAACGATATTGATGAACTGCTGGAGTTTCCTTCCGCTGTATTAGCAGATCCCCAATCTACGTGTAATTTCAACGAGGAAGAAGAGCTCGGAGTATTACTCAACAAACTCCACTCCCAAGGATACGTTCTTTCTGCATCGACACAGATCTGAAAACGTTACATGACATTCAGGTTTGATTATCGTTCGGCAAAACATATTCAATGATTCTATGATCAGATATTACAAAATTGGTAAACGGATAATCACCTTCCAAGGTATTTCTCCAGCTTCAGTTCTGCTTCCGTCAATTTTGAGCCTATCCACAGTCCAGTCTACAGCTTCATAGAGTATAGTAACATTCCATGCTTGTAAGACGGTCTCGGACCCGATCGGTCGACGAGTGAGAGAGATCAAACTTTGCTTGCCACTTTTCAAGAACTCTACTTTCACCTAAAAGTATCAATAAATTAATTTAGGTATTCATTCCGGCCATTTAATATTGAAAATAGTTTATTGCGCCTGATAAGCACCTCGGTTGGTTGTGGACTATACAATTGTATATGAGCAGCAAGTCCGCAGCTACCTCCGGGTGGTACATAGGTGAAGTAATCCATGAAGTGAAAGCCCAGAATACCAGACTTTAAAGCAGGCCAGATCCTGTTGGAGAATAAAATGAAATTTGACAAAGAAAAACGTCGTCAGTTAGTCGTCGTATACTTACTGATAGTTACTGCGGTGGGAAGCCATTATATCAGCGACTAAGTGATCTTGTGAAACATGAGAATCGCAGTCAAATACTTCCACATTTAGTTGACCGCCAAGTTCGGGCGTCTTCAATTGTAGCAACGTAAATTCCTGATAAGATGATAAATTACAATTTCACGCGAACCTAATTCGGGATTAATGAAATGTATCAATTATGACCTTTGGCTTGTTTTCCGGATGCTTTCTTGCGGTGTAGATCGAAGTGCAATTTGCACACATAGATCTCAGCTTCTCCTCCAATTTGGGACCTCTAATGCTCGTCGTTGTTCTAACATGTGCCGTTATACCGGTAGTTAAATATTCTAAAAAGCAAGAGAAGGGCTTACGCTGATACTATGCGTTCATCAGTGATTTGACTGCCAATAATAAAATTATACAAATCACATTTTACGTACCTGCGGGTGTAATGTAAGAAAAGAATAGCTTCAAATCAAGACCAACGGTAATATTTACCGGGAAGTAAGCGTGGATGGATTGAGCTCTCTGTGCTCCGTACCACAAGTCGGTCAATGGATTATAAGTTTCTATGGCTTCGACGCCATGAATTGATGTGCTGAAGAGAAAAATACCATGCACTGATTCCATACGCTGTGGCTTACTATTAACAGGTATAAAGTATCGTACCGTAATATAACATGATTGTTTCGGCCAAGTGGTATGTATGTGAAATCTCCTCTCATAGAAAATAGGGATGTTGCGATTGCTGAAACTCTAGCGTTAGTTCCAAGATCAGTTACTTGTGTAGAATCCATGGTCAGAGGTACGTTGATCCGTTGTTGATTTATGTGAAAGGCCATGTTTTGAAATATATAAGCGTATTCAGTCAGATCCATCAAAACTGCGCAAGAAAACAAGCCCGTGTAGGTCAATGTAAGTATTTGTCATGATTATCTGAGACGTGAGCTAGCAGCGTTATATATTTTACGTACACTTGTACCCCTTTTTGATGTTAGTTTCATTCAGATGTAAACACAACACTGCCTTTCCTTGAATCTGAGCTATCAATTCTACATGGACTGGCTTCTCTGGCTCTTGTTCAATTTTGAATTGTTTTAAGATTTCTAATACGTTGCCAGACTCTCTGTGAGGCGCTATCTTGGCCAGCGCGCCGTCAGCTTTGATGTATAACTGTGAAAATCGAAATGGAACAATTATACTTCATTCATTGGTTCATCTTCTCGATTACAATCTCTCGACTTACCGAGACTTGATTCAAGTTAATACCAGCTCCGTGATTGTTTAGCGTGATGTAAGTTATGGTAGGAATATTTGAGACAGGATTCCCTATTATCACAGCCTGAACCATGGCTCCAAAATGTCTATACGTGTCTTGATAATCAATTAAATAATTTCCTGTGACCAGGCGTTTCTTAGTTAATGGCTTACGAAGTACGCGTGTAAATTGAGCGGCGATTTGACCTCTGAAAGAATTCATAATTCAATAATATCAAACGAAATGCTGAAGAAATCCTTTTGGAATAGCAGCAGAGACAATCGTTATCTCACATGTGAGTGTAGCAAGGAAAGTTAGTCCTTTCCATCGACTTCAAAGTCGTATAAAAAAAATTGTACAAATGCTGGTCAGGCTCTCCTTGCATATACCAGTAAAGAGATATCAATCGATTAGGCGACGGGCTCGAGACGATGAGCAAAGTTAGCGCTGCAACTCTGAGCTCTAGATGCTCCGTTCTGTTAGCAAAAATTGGCCAATAGACTGGATGAATCTATGAAAAGCAATTAGTTGAAAATGTTAGATGTAATCATAAGTCAAGCATAAGCCAGTCTTCTTTAATCATACCACTTCTGGTCGGAGAGGAGCCGTAGGCATCGATGCCCAGGCAGCAAGAAATCGCAAGTGTCTAGACCTCGTAGAATCACCACGCGCAATTGGCTCCAAGAATTCAACAACTTTACCAAGCTGAATGTTGGCTAGGCCTTCAAGCCAGACCATCTTCTTCTCGTACTGTTTGCTGTCTGCAATACAGTATAATTTTACATAATCTTTAAGTCTCGTCTCATGTCTTTGCGTGTTGCTAAGTACCTGTGAATTTGTCAAGATAAAGGCGAACGTAATCATCGAGCATTTCATAGGGGCAGTATATGAGACAAGTTTTATAGATGAGTGTCCCGTAAGTTAAGATCGCTGTGTTTTGAACTTCAGTGGCAATGCTCTCAGGAAGATTAAGTAAAGCCTGTAAATCTACGAGCAATTCTACGTCGGGTTTTCTCACGTGAAAAGGCAAATGTGTAAGAAGTTGAACCTTGGTAATATCAGACACTCTTTTTTGACGGATTAAATCCAATACGAATAGTGCCGCTTCTCTGCTTCCGACTTGTGGTAAGGCTTCGAGGAACAAGTTCCTGTGAATTAGATTGTTACGTTATGTTTCATATGATACCTTTGATGAAAGCAGGTGGTATCGATATTCAATCTACCTCACAGTTTCTTCTTTATAACTTGTCCCGGATATTTCATTATAAACTTTCTGCAAATCCTCTCGCTCGAGCATAGCCATCTTATAAAGAAGGTCAGATATCGTTGTGTTGTGTAAATTTTCTACCTCAACATCAAGACCAGGATTTTCCAAGCGTCGACTTAGCTTATCCAACAAACCACCTATCTTTGAAAATATGATATATGAAATTTATTTGTGTGTGTACTATAGAGTATAGCGTTGATGTTTTGTCCACAGATTCATCCATACGCTGTGAATAAACTCAATTTAATGAAAATTCTTTAATATAAAACAGCAAAAGTTGTAATAGTAGATGAGAAAATTTGAAACGCTATATTAAGATGACCTTACAATTTTTCTTCACTTTTTTATACGTTATCACGTTTCACAGAAGTATTTATAGAATCTATAATCGACGCTATTTGACCCATGAAACTCCGCTATCTATTGGACTTTCACACTTGTAATTATACAACTTATAATAAAATTTATTCTATCGTTATTCCTCATTCTCTAATTATAAGTTTATATCTAAGTTTTTTTGCTCGTTTCTTTTTCTCTCATTATATCCTCACAGTATTTGTACAGTCACCTATCTAAGCTGCGACTAACTTCCATCCTAGAATTCTCCCCGAGTGTAGAAATACCGAAAGCAGTAAAGTTACGCAGATCTTTCACTCCGTACTTACAGATTTAAATATATTAGATTTAATGGGATTGCTCCTCAGCATCGAGACATCATTTTCTGGTAGATCGTGCTGAATATCAATCGTATTCATCTGAGTTGTGATAATAGATTCCGTTACATCATTTGTTGAGAGGAGTTTGAAGACCTGCCTGTTAGGCACGCAGACAAAAATCATTATACATGTATCCAAAGTAAGAAACTGAGAGTCGTGTGATTAGACTAATCGTTAACATCTCACCGAGTGAATATAAACTGAGCTTCGCCAAGGCTCTGAAATGGTTGAACGTAAATTCCACCTGTAGCGTTAACAAATAAAATGATATCTGTCTCATTGCTCGATTTCACCTGGTATAATCTTTCACTAGACTTCAGTACCGGATTCTAAAATAGAAAAATTAATATGAGCACCCTATTTTTTATACACAATAAAAGCGATCTAAGTTTTCTACAAAACAGAACTATCGTCATTACTTGATCATTGTTAGGACAGATCATGCGAGGTACATTACTCCACGTTCGATCTGGATGCCCGCGACACGTTCTTGGATCAACAGATTTTCTCACAAATTTCTCATCACCACTCGAAGGCGTTACAACATACTCAATGTTGCATTGACCGTAATGATTAGTCTGAATAGCAGATGTAATGCAATAAATTACATTATCAGATGAATTATAGGTATGGATCTCTTCAGACTGGGATGTAAGTTACCTCAAGAGAATTAAAAGCCGAAGCTGGTTCTTCACGAATGTTGACGATATCAAGCTGCAGAATTCCAGCGATACTTTTTTTAATGTTAGTGGCCCAAGTCGGCTCTGTTTCCACGCTGAAGTTCTGGACGTTACCAAGATTGTACGTCACTCTGAAAGGCTTCGAAATTTCCATTGCTTCATCGCTGATATCTACCCGTTCTTCCATTTGTTCATTCGACGGTCCGTTCCATGTGCTAGTTTTCAACGATTGTAGCTAAAAGTAATCACTCTTGTGTAAAGAAGCTCGAGAATTGTTTAAGATTGACTAAAATAATAAATAAGGCTGACAAAAGGACTGCGGTACAGACCTGCATCAAAACAGAATCTTCCGAAGCCTGAATGACGAGTTTTCCATGAACGCCCCAACCGGATGATGCAGTGGCTGGTAAAAGAACGCCAGTGCTAGATGTCGCATCGTAAGAATAGACATATTCTTTGCCTGGTGTAAATAATTTAGCACTAGTTTCTGTCACACAGAAAACACTCAGCACCGATAAAATAGCGTGGCGAATTAACAGGTGAGAATATTCCCTGGTATGAAAATCTGTAACAGAGGAGACTAGCTTCTTTTATTCCGATGATAAATAGTAACGAATAAATGATTACTTTTTGATAAAATGAAACCATAATATCCTAAAGATTAAAGGATAGAATTGTCGATTTAAACTACGTCCGCAGTACCTGAATGCTTCATGATGTGAGGGAAGAGCAATACTCTGGCACACTGGAATCATGGAAGTCAAGAGATGACCCTAAACCCTGCTATCTCTGTGACCGATGTCATTGTGTGAATACATATGATTTGGGTACGACGGTGTATGCGTTACCCCCTCGAATAGATTATCCTCAATCACGTCACGTCTTCCCTTTTAGTTTTTATCATCGTATTATAATATATGCCGTTGGGAGAATAAATAGAGGGAAAAATTATCCCATTTAGATTATAATAATGGATATTATCGATATACCAGATGCAACGAAGATGAATAGCACAACGTTATGGAAATTTCAGTTCAATTCATATCCCGCTAAATTGTTATTCTAACTTTTTATATCCTGTAGTATGTCCCTGACTAACATAACATGTTCGATGTAGTCGATGAATGAAGCTGATTTAAAAAAAATGAATCTAATCATTCTTGATTTATCTATGTGGTACTAATATCCAATACTGATTCTTTTGGGACGGGAAAAAAATTGGCCTGTTATAGGCAGAGACCTCTGACCCGATCTTATCCTTGTGTATTGTTATCTTAAGAGATAAGTATCGTTTTCCAAGTTCATATGCAGTTTTATAAATAGATTTTCTTCGTCTCGGTCCGCGGTGGGTCAGTACCTATATTCAAGCGGAAGAGAAATGAAGTAGGGGTGGAAAGGATACGGAGAGAAAAACTCAACGTATGGTTGAGCTTTATTATTAAATAAAGTCTATTTCAATTACAAAAAGACCAGTTATTATTTCCCAAATCAGTTTATTACTATTTACAAGAAATGTAGATAATTGAAGTTCACGTTTCACATTGTTCAATTATTTAAGTATTGTGATTCTACATAGCCGGTATTGTTGACTATGTAAAACTATGTCTTTTCGTGTTCTATCGTTACACATAAGATTAAATAGTTACGGTTTAGGTCTGGGGTAGTATCGTATACAACCATACAAGACTGAATCATCATGTCATATAAAATTACATTTAAAATTATCAATCTAACTAAGAAAAGTAGTAAAATTTTGTCGGTTTAAACACTTCCTTATTTCAAAAAACTATGATGGTTTGATAATCTTCAGGATCGACTTAGAATACTCCCACGCTTCGCTGTAACAAAATAAATAAAAATCAAATGTAAATTTATTCTCTGATAAATAAGACAAGCCAAAAGACACACAATAACCATTGTTGAGCCTCGATACACAAAACTCATACACAACTTACTTATGACTTGGATTTGCTTGGTCAAGTTGTTCGCTGAGTTGGTGAATCAAAACTGCAAACATTTTCAGATGCTCTATCGTCTCTCCCTGTAGCCAAGCCCGAGGCAGAGTGCTCATTATCTGGAAAAATATTTCAGGATAGAATAAATGAAATAGAAAATAATTTGTTATGAGGCAAGATCTACTACGCATCGAGAACAATCTAAATCTTTGCTTATAATTATCGCAGATATTTTACCATGTTCGCTTTGGTAAGAGCGTCTATTGGAGAAGATACCCTCAAGCCTGCGAGGAGATATCGATTCAATAACGACCCCAAAGCTAGGTTTTTTAACGGCATATCACCGATAAGTCCTTGCCAGCTCAACAGATTGCGAAGTAGTTTAACTGCCATTGAGAATTGACGTTGAAAGAATTGATGTTTGGTATCTAGAAGCCTGTAAGAAAGAACAGAGTAACTTTTGAGTATCAATGGTGAGAAAAAGGATAGATAAACGAGTGAATGGTTGGGTAATTCTCTTTGAAATAAAAAAGACTTACTGCTTTGGAAAAATTGGTATAAAAACGTCGTTTTCAACGGCGAGTTTCATTTTGTCTAGAATTGCTGTGAAGAGTGTGAGCAAAGGTTTGCTTTGATCAGTCAGGTTCGGATAATCTCTGATCAACCGACTCACTGTACCGACTAATCTTAAAGTTTGAGAAGTAGACATTGGGTCCCATATTTTGTCAACAATTACTGTAAATAAAAAAAATTGCCAAAGTTATTCATAATCGAATAAAATTTAATGTAATATTAAATTGATTAACTAATAGATAATTTATCTCACATGTGAGCTTTGGTAGAACAATCTTTTCTATTGCAAAAGGAACAAGCCTGACGTCAGGATCCCCTTTTAGACTTTCTTCGGTCTCTTTGTTGTTCAATGCGTAAAGCAGTAACGCATTATACCACTTTGTTCTTTCCAAATCAACGCTTTCCTGTAAAATCGTAGGGAGAATGTCATTGCCAGAAGAATAAGCTGGTTTTTTTTTCCGTTCATCTTTTTTTCGGCAAAGATAACTCACCATGATTGGATTCCAAGTAACTAGCTTCAGCCTAATAACTGGGCATATGATTTTCGGTATACAAAGAGGTACGTAAGCTTCTGTATAAGCAACCATATCAGTCTCTCTCCACAGTTCTAATTTAGAAAGTATACCACGAACTGTACAAAATTCGTCAACTACGTCCGAAAATACGTCTTCAGACTCGTTGTCTATCTCATCTGTAAATAAAATCGATTTTATTTTAATGAAGAGTAATAAAAGGGTGAAAATTATTGAGCATAATTAATTATACTGGTATCAAACATATGTTATAAACCTTTTTCCTGTTTAAATGCAAGATTTTGCTGTTCTGTAACTTCGTCGTCGCTCGACATTCCGTCTATGTGTTTTGGCAAGGTCGATGCCAACTCCCTTGCCCTTCTTCTGCGGGCTCTTCTACCCTCTCTTTCTGTAGCTCGACGAATTCTTGCCTCATCTTCTAGACCTCTTCTGACGGTTCCTTGGCTCCCTGATAGAATATAAAATGAACGTTTTAAGAGAATAGAAATAATTCGTTTCACTTCGTAATGGTGGAAGGAAGAGGAGATGAGCTTTGAATGAATATGGGAGAGATTTAATGTGGAAATTGATGAAGTAGGTGAAATAAGTAACTGACTCGCAGCTGAAGTGATCTCTTCGGCTTGATCCCGAGTGTCTTGTCTCCGCCTTTCCATAAGCTCAGCAGACCGATCCCCGTAAAGTTGTAGCCAACGTGATTCCAATCCGATAACCAAAGGCAGCTGGCAAAGAATTAAAATGTAAGGTCCTTTTTTGTTTAAAAACAGTCAACATACTTACCGCTGCTTATTGTTCTAGGATTTCTATTTCTTTAGAATAATCTTTTCTCCATTTTTGTCTGAGGTAAATGTAGAAGGAGGAGTATTGCATGTCTTAATACAGAGAAGATCCAGACCCCTGGCAATGCAGGTTGGCAGTCGCTCACTCATCACATTTAGCATTAATTCAAAATCATAATTGTTAAAATGTAGTTTTCTTTTTTTTTTAAACAGGACAAACAGCAAAGTGATGAAATTAAATCAAATCTGATGAACTTTCTGAAATTCTGATTCTCAATAATGTAAGTAATCTAAATAATGTGAAAATCTAATTGATAAACGATCAAAAAAAGAAAACACATTCATTCAATAAATGAGAAAGTAAATCAGAAAATCGTATATTTCTTTATTTCTTTCGATTTTTCTCTGTTTATCTCTTTTTCTCTCTGCCCAACCAGACACTGCATGTAAGAACCCCCTTCGATTGAAGAAAAAAAAAAAAAGCGTGACAGCGTATCAACCCACCTTCTCATCAAGACACTCTACCAAGTCAGTGACATACCCACGCAACTCTTGGTAATATCTGAAGCGCTGTGCAAGTTGAGGCGCTCGCTCTTCACCCTCCTCCAGTTCCCTGTGAGTTTGATCCAATTCCTCCACCACACGATCCCGGTCTAAAAGATGCCGTCTGCAGACTTCTCGCAGACTTTCGAGCCTGTAAGTAATGGGGACATTTATTATTCGTCCACTTTTATTATCCTGATGTCTATTATTTCATAGACCCTTTCTAAACAGGCAGTTTTTCGTTATTTTTGAATACCTTCCACGCATTTTGTTAGCTACTTCTTGCGGAGTCACTAGTACGATTTTTGTGGGGTCAGGAGGATGCAAAGAAGGCGGGGGTGGCGGAGCCGGCATCATTACCATTTCTAGAGGTAATCCTGGGGCGATTATTTGACCCACGTTTATTCCCATAGAATATTGCTGCTGAAGCATCGAATCCTGCTGTGCTGCAGCCAACTGTTCGGATAAAAAAGGCATGTAAAGACTTAGAAATAAGAAATTTTACTTTCATTTTTATTAAATATGGTGGAAGAGAATCTGATTCAGGATTTCAGTATCTGTTTGAGAATTGCTGTTACCTGAGCCCCCGTAACTCCTTTTCTAATTTGCTGTGCCTCCCACTCCTCTTCTTCGTTACCATGTTCACTTTCGTTATCTGAAACTACACCTTTGAATAATTAGTACAATTGACAAACTAATCTAGCGTTAAGATTAAATGTAAATCTGTTAAATTAAAAGGACCAACATTTATCTCTGAGTTGAGAAGCGAGAAAAGCTTCTCTTCTTTTCTCCTTATCACGAGCGTCGGTATTGACGGTCATATCAATTCTGTCCTGAGAATCGTCGTCATCGCTTCTATCGTGATCCTCTTCTCTAACAAGTCTCGATTTTCCTTTTTCGTCCCTGTAAAATAAAAGTAAGAAAAATATTCGCATTGTCCCTCTCTGAAATCTTCGACATTTGAATATATTTTCAAAATATTTTTAATTGACAAAAACCTCTGCTCTTCTATCGGTATATAATCACTCCCTAATTCCCTCGCTTTTTGTCTACGCTTTCTTGCAGCATGAATCATCGCAGCGTCAGGTATGCAGCCGCCTGAAATAAAGTTCGGAGTTATTACAGAGATTAAAATAAAGAAAATTATTACACAAAAACTCAAATTCTGAATATAGAGCTTTGAGAATATTCAACTATTCCTCACTCTCTAAGAGTATCTTCATCGTATCAGCTCTGTCAGTATTTTTTCTGAATTTATGGCTACTGGCATCGTCTTCCTCCTCCTCTGATGTATAGTCATCCTTTCCAGCAACTAGTGCAGCTCTTCCGTTCAATATCAGTGGATTGGTATTTTTGATTTTTACCTATGAAATAGCATATAGATGTATATTAATATAAAGAACTGTATAGATTCCATGATTTAAAAAATCAGGCTACAGATCGAGGCTCAAAAAGCATTAAATCTCGTTTTATCAGACACTAATCAAATTTTGGTTGAAAAAAAAAAAAATTAGCAGAAAATGTTATTTCAAGTTTTTAAGGAAATTATTAAACAAAATTTGATCGACAAGGTGCTTTCTTACTTTTGTTGGAAAAATAATGACAAAAATAAGTAAATCTTATGTTTATTGCACGAGCCAAGATCCTAGAAGAGTTTAGATGCTTTAAAGTAAGAGCTTATGTGAAAGATTTGATTTCATTATTGAATTAAGGTAAAAACAAGAGCCTTCGAAGATATTCTTTATCAAATTATGTTTTCAAGATCTCAGCCCCTACATTTGAGAAAATGTTTTTTGAATAAATTTTATTAATAATAAAGATGAATAAATTTCAGCGATACTAATAATAATAAAACATCATAGAGATAGCTTACTACTAGATCGTCTGTCTTTATTTCTAAATCTTTTTCCTGCTTAACGGACATGTTCGCTTGCTCAGAGTCCGCTTGCATTTTCTCTTCACCTTTCTTTTTTTTCCGCTCGTGGTCAAGCTGTTTCATCAGTTTTTTGCTTCTCGAAGATTTCTTCACTTTAAATACTTCTCCCTCGTCGGCTGAAAGTTTTATCAAAATTTATACAAAAAAATACATCAATATTTTTATTATTTTTTTTTTTTCTTTCATTTAACGCAATCCTGACGAACGTATAACTAAATAAATTAAACTCGATTATTTGAGGTTACGTACCTTCGTCGAGCTCCTCTCCAAAGCTGAGGAGCGTTTGTTTGGGTTTATCCTTCTTCTTGGGTTTCAGTTTCGAGGATTGCGAATCGTCGTTAGAATCCATACGGTTTTCGTTATCCTCATCATCCTCGTTAAAGGGTCGTCGGCGGATATTTCGTTTAGGTTTATTAAAGAGCGACATATTTTCGTTGTTATATTATAAGAACGGAATATGAAATGAGAACGGCGAAGTAACTCGCGTTCATTGACGCGGACGGAAACAAATATGAAAATAAAAATAATAAAAAAAAAAACTGTCAAACTCACAACGCCGGTTATATAATTAACACTTTTTTTGATTAGGTTTACACTTTATTTATACGATACAACAACGCGGTGAACGTTATTTCCTCTTTTTTATACCTCAGTGAAATCTCATTACTAGGTATGCATGTCGGGTCTCTACGATCTACGATCGGGCGATGCGAAAATTACATTTATTAACCAAACACCGTACATTTTAGTAGCGGATATTTTATGTACAATAAATATAATCATCGGTATCATATAACTGACCGTAAGAATATATTCAGGAACGGAACAATCACAGTTTTACACTTTATTAATAAAAATGATATTTTATTTCATCGAGAAAATAACGATTCCATTCCCGTTTCTTACTCCCCATTCACGCAGTACACACGTATATGAATACAGACGCATACGTATACACTTGTCACTATACGACCTGAAGCTATTCACACTACATTCGATAAAAATTCGATCCAACGTATCGATCGTAGTTCGAAAATTAAGTACTATCGAATGTCGACTCGCGGCGCGAAACAAACCGCGACATACATCTCGTATTTTCCGTCTTCATTCATTTTCATAATTATATTGTATTTAGATTGCATATTGTGTCGTCTAATTTAGAGAAAAAAAGTTCCCTGTATTCTGGCGTATGTTTATCTGATGTTTTGCTTTCTTTCAATCTGGAATAATGTAAAATTAAGATTTACATCAAGTCATCAATTGTCGGTTTTTTCTTTTCTTTCTTTTTGTGCAAGTGCGCGATAGTGAACACGGCGGTAATCTAGATTGTTGTTTGATAATAATATTCTCGAATTGTTCATCTTATATTTTTCGTATACTATCAACGAGTTTGAATTCTCTACTTGACAATCTTAAGATGCCGATGTGTTTTGTAAGTGACAAATATCAAAGTGTTTCAAATCAATGTATGTGTGCAAATACTGGAAAATATTTCTATGGCATCGTTGGATTATTGCGCTTTCAAATTTCGCATACGATAAAGCAGTGTGCTGGCGTGGTAAGCCTAATTTGCATGTGTTTTAATTATCTCAAATTATATGACATTGAAATTCCGGTTAGTTCGGAAAGAGAAAAACGTTGGGTATAGCATAAACTATAGAATATTTTAAAAAAATAGAAAATTTCAGAAGTATCTATTCTCTATCTCTAATAATTGTGTAGGTTAGTATCATGCGGGATCGAATAATATTGATATGTTTAATTGGATCTATTCAGTTGATCAGGACGTTGGGTAATTTATACATACGAGAAGGTAATTGAAATGAATTTTCCATTGATTGTAATGGGTATCTTAATAATTGACATTTTTATATTATTAGAAATATAATATTTATATACAAGAGATTAAATACTGTTAACGTTATAAACCTGCGTATTGGTCAATCGTATGTCTATAATATTGAAATTACATATTTCATACAAAACGACGAAATTGTATCAATTAATGAATGCATCATATGGATTACACCTATATATATATATGAGTGATAAGAACCTATTACCAACTAAAAAAAAAACTAAATCATTTTTCTACGTAATTGGTATGAGCATATATAATATAATTATCAGAGTTCCTGAGAGTTCAAGAACCGACTTTTGGTTGGCTCTGGTAATGAGGTTTATCAACAACAAAGGAGAATCCCAAAATCTAGCTTCTCCTTACGTTAAAACTTACAATACCAAAATTTTACGTTTCGTCTTGTCCCTGCAGTTGGCCAACCATTTTCCTCACCCAACCAGCACGGCTTTGCCCAGCAGAAACATCGTCTCCTCTTTCATCTTTAGCTATAGCAGTCTGTTTCAATTGGCTACTATTACTCTGCGTAAATTCAAAATTACTTTGGTGTAAATTTCCCGAAGTTTTTTTCAAAGCTTTATTTATACCATTCTCTAAATCATCTTTAAACAGACTATTAACTTTAAGAAAATTAGGCTTTTGAGCAACGGTTGGTCGGATTTTTTCCCCCGCCTTTTCCACCTTTGTAAATAATTCACTCGTAGTTGGAACGTCGGGTTTTCTTTTGGCTGGAACAGGCGGAGCGACTTTTGGTATAGCCGGAAGAACCTTCCTCGCGTTGATAACAGGAAATGAATTTGAGGCAGAGGGGGTAACAGGCGGCATTATTTTTGCCGAAATCACATCGTCCATATCACTAAATATTGCACTATCCCTAAAAGCCTCGTCAGCCTCAGGGTCGACGTAATTCTCTATGGTCTCAAACGACTTTTCATAAAAACTATCCGCCTCATTTTCTCTGCCATTGTATTCCTCCGTTAATTTATCTTCCCCAATCAAAGATTCGCTCTTAGACTCTAAGCCGTCCGCCACACTATTTGACCTTTTCATCGTAATACTTTCACCAAAAAGAACCGTTGGATCTGCGTAATCTGACTGCGCAATTCGAGCTCCGAGCCCGGAGCTACCTTGTTTATAATAAACTGAAGGAATAGTCCGAGGGATTTTTGAGAGCGTTGTGTTAGTCCCGCCGGCTACGCAGCCGCTCATCATTTCTTCCACATCTGATGAAGATTCCTTTGAAGATTTGGCCTTGTTCTTCTTCTTAACCTTGTTAGATCTGCTTTGCTTAGTTCTATCAGTCTCATCGCTGCATTCCAAGGTCTCAATGCTCTCGGTAGACCTGAGTCCTTGCAGCCGACTCCCCGCCATAGAAATAACGTTCTTGAAAATAGTTCCGGCAGTGCCGTTAGCTCGGTAGATTTTATGGTCAGGATGAACGTTAGGGCTGGTCGAAGTGGCCGAACGAATCTCAGAATAAGGATCAGCGAAGGCTTCGTCGTCCAGAGAGTAGAAGAAAGTTGAGGTCGATGTTGACGTAGGAAATTTGGCGATTCTTCCTTCAGGCTGACAAGAAGATGCGTACCTTTCCATATCCTCCATATTAATCTCTGCCGGTTTATCCGAAGCTATTGTGAACGGGCGTTCGCTCATGGGTTTACCATCCCGTTGCAAAAATCTTGACTTTGTTACTTGGGGGTAATGTGGGTTTATCTGAAAGCTGCGAGGAAGAGAGCCGCTCTTTGGCGTAGCCGTAGGCAAACCCTCGCACAATTTAGTCAACCAAACTGCTGGACGAGTCGGGCTATCTCCTCCGTCAATTTCCCGCTCTCTTTCCCTCACGCCCTCCCACACTCGCTGCAAATTATCGTAGTTACCGAACCCTTTGGACTCTTCGGTGGGCTCAACGTTCTTACTATCCGCTTGATCTTCTGCCGTAAATACATTCTTTTTCACCTCTGCATTAGGGTTCGAAGGTGTCTCTCCTGGATTTTCTGCGACAGAATTTTCTCTAATGCGAAGAGCAGTCTGTATAACTTTGCTTTCGGTCCCGCCACTCTGTCTGAAGGCTTCGAATATCGCCCTTTTTTCGTTCACTCGATTACTCCGATTTTTCACAAGTGGTGGAGGTTCGACAGGCGGTTTACTACTCTCGGTATTATCGGCTCTGAGATTATCGTACCGTAACTGAAGCATAGGATGCAATTTATCTTCTCTAGGAGGCGGGGAGGTTGAATTTTTCGCGTTATTTGCCCTGACTAATCTCTGCTCGCGTCTAATGAGTCTCAACCTTGTACCCCTAGCGTTGTTATTGTTAGTGGTATCATTTTCTGTCTCACTATCATCGGAGGTATCAGCGGAGGCATTGTGTTTATTGAATCTCTGCTGTTGTCTCATGTTTATTATACTGGTGGGTCGTTGCTTCTCTAAAAGCTTCTGAAAGTCGCGATTCTGCATTAATATGTGACCCACTATTTCCTCCATTGTTTGAACCTGCTCCTTCTGCTTCTCGTTGTTGGTGTCTTTGGTAATCAAAGGAGTTGATGGCGCCGAAGCAGGAGTCGGAGGAGATGAAGATGTGTTATTTAGCATGTCTATCCCCACCGACACACCTGCGTCTAAGTCATCTATTGTTTCGTACAGCTCGGTGTTAGCTATCATCTCCTCGTTGCATGCCTCGCTATCCTTTTCCTCGTCGTCTGATTGGTTTAGCGATACGTAAGACTGGAAACCAGGCTCAGACTTTCTTCTCCAACTCGCAAATCGGTCCTGAAATTTATTAATATCTTAGTTACAAGAGTTTTTATTGAGCAGATTTTTAAATAGAATGGGATTTATGATTTATGGATTAATTTGAGACTTTTACGACTTATACCTTCACTTTGGATCCACGACCATCCGCTGTTCTATTCAGACTCCGATCTCTGCTATTACTCGTTATAGACTCTGTGGACTGATTTTTGCTCGGACTACTTGGCAAATCCTGAAATTCACATGAGAGAAGAAAGATTAGAGAAGGTCTTCAGATTGGAATTGAAATAGATAAGTAGATAGAGTAGGATAGGATAGAATCGAATCGAATGGCAGCGTTAATTTTCCAATTTTACCACAGATGTGACTTTTTCGGATCAGATTGTTACACACCTTCTTATTTTTGGCTTCCAGCAAAATTTGACTAACACAAAGCGTATAATTAGAGAGTACAATAATACAAATATATTAAAATGTAAGATAAATACCTCCTCGAGTGAAATGTTAGAAGAAGAAAGATTGTTAGATGGATCAGGTTGCAGAAGTGAATCAAAATGCCAAACCGACGAGCTTACCTCAATGGTAACTGGATTGGGATCAGTTTTTCTTCCACTTCTTCGTAATCTCTGTCTAAGGCCTGTTTCAGACTTACGTCTCTCCCTCTCCTGTTTTCGTTTTTCTAAATATTCGGGTGGTGCTGAATGCTGCTTTTTTGCTGATCCTCTGTCCCCCATAGTTTCATCTGCAATTTGATGATATACTCGAAAAATAACTATCAAGCGAGATTCGAATTTCAACTTAAATAATTCATTTCTATTATTTACCATCGGGTTGCGTCTGGCCAAGCTCCATGACTAGCTGCCTGGCATGAGAGGGAATTACTGCGTTATAATTTTCAAGCATAACTCTCTTGATCTGCATAGTCCATTCTCGTTTTTGTTCCAAGTTACGAGCCTGAATTGAAAAAAAAATTAGCGAACGGATCTTGAAACAGAATTCGTTGTTAAAAAAATTTCGCAATTTATTTTTGAACGTTTTTGAATAATAAAACTCACCGTGTACCCATGCATTCTGTAAAATAGCATCTCTATGTTACAGAATTATCGATCTTAAATATTTCACTTTATCAATTATTCTATGAAAACTAAAGACACTATGCATATCGATAAGACAAGACAAAGAGTGTTCACAAGTTACCTGTAGCGTGTACTGGAGCCGAGGATTATCGAACGGAATAACATGAAAGCTGAGTGCTTCTCCTGGGATGCTTTCTATGAGCATTAAATTCGAGCACTGAAAAAACAAGACCGACAAATTCAATGTATCTCCATTTTCTGCCTCCATATATCTCTTTCTTATTAAAAAATTTGAATCCCTGTACCACAATGTGAGCTTTGTAGACGAGGAGTCCGTCTTCCTTTTTCTTTGTCAATAGCAACATCCTATCAAAAAGAAACGCGTGTCTCGGCGCCTTAGCTCCTCGCATACGAAATCTCCCTTCAGCTACCAATTCACCGCTAGTAGTGAGGTCTGGCCCTGGCCAGCCGTATAATAGAGATTGAATTTCTTGCACACGAACTGCGTGCTCGTGTTTTCTCTTCATCACATTAATATGCCTTGCGATTCCTGTCATAGCAGCTAAAGCACGTTCAATTGCGTTTATTGTACCAACGCCGCTCTCGCTATCCCCAACTTCTGCGTCGCATTCTTTCAACAAGTTCTGAAAAATATCAATTTTTTGAACCCAAGTCCCAATTACCTTGACTGATAATCAAGAATGATGTATCACCTGCAAGAGGAGATGGTATTTCAGTATTCTCTGGACAGGTTTTAGCAGAAACGATCCTAGTGGTAAGGCGTGTCCGAGAGCAGCTTGCCGCTCTCGAAAAGCACTCGCAGTTCTTTCGTGACCCATCAAGTCTGTTAGCACAGCGACTGTCCTGGGAATCATAGTAACAAAAATCAATAAACTTCTGTGGATTAGGAAAATTTGTTTTTTTTTATTATTTACAAAAGATGAAAAATTATTTACCTTGGATAATTGGTACAGTATTCCGTGTAGACTTTGAAGCCTGAATTGTGTTTGATGAAAGTGTTAGCCACACAGACCGGGTCCAAACCGCAGTCTTCTATTTCCTTGAGAAATTCACTGTTAAAAAAAAATAATTGAAAGCAAAGTTAGGTATGATTGAGATAAATAAATGAAGACTCTTTAATACCGACCTGTTGAATTCGTAAATATCTTCGATATTGCTGAACAAATCACAGAGCTGCGGTTGGTCCATCAGAGACAACGGATCGTCTCTCCAGAAGATGAGATACCCCTGTAAAATAATTTTCGAATAATACTATAGCTGGATTTTGAGTTATACTTCGGGAAACAGAAGACTTCTGTTCCAATGCGAATGAAGTCCTGTTAAGCAGGCATAAAGTAAGCCAATCATTTCTGAATGACGAAGATATAATTATACTGAGAAGGATATGCGAGTAGGTATTGTTCGACCTAATGCACGGGTTCAAGTCTATTAAGATTAATTTTCGTCTATAATTCTCTGGAGTCAAATTTTACTGCACTTAGAATATATGAGTCGTTGTTTCAACCAGATGCTACTGCAGTAGCACTAGCATCAATTTGATGACAAATTGATATACATCCTAATCAACAGCAACGAACGGACATTGCAGAGTGGGTACGTGGTCGGGTTAGCCGCGGTCATGGATTAAACAGGCTGCACATACATCCTATTGCATATTTTTCATATGAACAACATTAGTCATTTCCATTCAATTATACACATATGTATGGCTAAACGTATATTGTACATTGTACAGCACGAGGATTCATTCATATTTATGAAGTTTTTTTGTTTCTTCTTTCTTTCATTCAATTCGTGTTCTTCATTTTTTTTTTTTTCTTCACAGAGTTTAGCGACTATTTTTAACACGGATAACACAACTCTGATCTCATTCGAAAATTTATTAAACTCGTATTAATTTAACGTCTGAAATTGTTCAGCAATCGTTACTTCGAAAACTACTACGAAAATGCCAACTGAATATTTTATTTGGCAAATGAACTATTATCTTAATTATTATTATTAGCATTTCTGATCAACCTACCTGTATAACTTGTCGAAGATGTTCGACGTACACAGCTTCAGTATCGACGATTTCAACGAGAACTCTTTCGACGGGATTTCTATGAGGATCGCAATATCGTGGCCTGGTCATATACGTCAATAGCACTCTTTCCGCGCTGTCGACTCTCCGCAATTGATTACTGCTTGTAACTCCTGTCTCACCTCGGCAAATACTGTCCGAAACTGTGACCACCCCGCTATCTCCAGATCCTAAAATATGAGAATCTCAGTTATACGACAATCCCGATTGATAAATTACGTCTCGTTTTTATAAGCATTCACAGATTCGGAAAAAATGATTATATTTTTTTATCTGATCGTCACGATTCGCCGATCTCATTCCGAGGAGATTACGACGGTAAAATTTTTGCCAAAAACCATGTCAGTGAATGTATTTTTTCGAAAATTTGTAAAAATGTTAATTATCCTATATTTTTCTCAAATACTTCTGAATCTAATCGAATAAAATTCACCTTGTGAACTGGCGCAAGTATCAGCCAAGGATTCAACAGAAGCTAAATACGGGTTTACCGCGGAGGCAATACCCTGGTTACTGCATCCGCTCGAAGATGTACTAGAAGCGATCGAGCTACCAGACAATGGTCTAGTCCCCGTTCCGTTTCTGCACCTTCTATTATACCTCAGAGGTGATAATCCGTTGTGACTTTGATTGGAAATTGATTTCCTGTGATATTCAGTCGTGGTATTATTCCCGTTGAAATTCGACGTCTTATCATCTTCCAATTTATCCCCCGTAGAAACCGATAACGAGTTACGATTCTCTTCTACGGTACAATTTTCTTCTATAGTATCCGAACTTTCGACAATTTTTATTTCCACCGTCCCTGTCGGTTCCCCAACCGAAGTCGGACTGGTTTCCTTGTTAGTCTCCATCATTTCTGATCTCAATTTATCTGGAGCACCAAAAGATTCGAATAGTGGATTCAGGAGCGAACCTCGACGAGATCGAGACACTAAACTCAAACGTTTTTGCAACGCTGCTGGTATATTGCACGAAGGCAATCCCCCATGGTTACCACAATTCGTACCTCTGCGTACAAGCTCGTCGAACATTCCCAGTAATTGCGGGACCAGGTCCGTCGATGTTCCTGTAAATGAAAATCAAACAAAAAAAAAATAAAAACCAATTAATTCTGATATATTTTTCTCATCTTTTTTCTTACTTCGAGTTAGAAAAAAAAAAAAGAAAAAAGAAAAAAAAAGTACGTTTTTGTTTATCCAAATAGTTTTACGATGCGTTTAGATATACGATTTCCTATCTCACAGTGCAGCCTGAATACACATAGTGTCTCCGGTTTCTTATGACCTGTTCTGCGTTAAACGCGTTATCTTACAGCCCTGCTCAGAATTCGACAGCAGTAGCTATTATAGACGCTCAGATTTCTTCTATTCGAGACAGTGATAAAAATCCATAGGTGTGTGCATGTATATATCTATCTCATTATCAGTATATATGTGTATATGTAGTACAACTATGTACATAGTCGTCCGTAACGCTCCCGCGATCTAGAAGAATGTTTTCCAATTTCCGTGGCGGCAGACGTGAAATCACGTGAAATCTCCCAACTCATACACATACAGCAGCTACTGTATTACGATAAATGGATGAACAGATAGACAGACAAACAGACAGATAGATAGATAGACATAGACATTCGGACCTTTCCTTTTCCTCATATATATATGGTATAATATTATACAGATATAGAGATTCCATTATAGAATATCGTATAATTCAACAACTCCTATACCTTCTCGCACTCCTCTTCGCAGATCTAGGTATTACTATAGTCATGCACTTAGACGAAGGCTAGAAAAGTTTTTTTTTTTCTACAAAATATATGCCAGAAACGACTTTTGTAGTAGAGATTTAAACACAATATGGGTATTTTTGGTTGAAAATAAAGTCTTTAAAAAACGCGAGACTATAAATCTATGATTTTTTTCCCTATTGAAAAATGGAGTAAATTGATTAATTATGAACACGAGAGGAAGAAGGGCATTCGATTTATGAACTACGAGAATATATATAGTAGAGTTTTTCAATAATTTTTCATCGGTTTTAATCAAAACTATTTAGATAGATAATTAGTGTTCGTAATTAGTATGCGTGCAGTGAAATGAAACGTTTGTAATAAGCGGAATGAAAATTTCTCGGTAAAATGACACGTTTCGGAGTATCATAATAGTGGGCTTTGAGGATATGCTGCAACCGCTATCGAGGAAGTACCGCAATTTGCTTACGTGTTATTATAATAATCTGATCCTGATATACATTAGTTATCAATATAATAATGAGAGTCAAAGTCAGCTGTAGAGAAGAACACTGCGATTATTATACCGCTGAAATAATACGGCCGATAATAATTAATATACATCGCAATAATATCCTGTTAAATCGGAAATGACAAAGATATCGCGTGTTAAAAGATTTTCATTGTTTTTTTTCTTTCGCGGTTCAAATTACGTACAATGAAAACACTACGGATAATAAATATACAATACGAGGTCGTAAATAAGACATTAGTTTGAAATTTCGAAACGTTTGAGCTCTAGCTATTATCAGATGTATATGTTACAAAAATCTGGAGTATAACAATAAATGGATAACTAATATGAACGCAGCGGAATCAAGATCCGATTTAACGAAATTTTGTCCAATGACATAGGAGTCAAAAGAAAAAAAAAAAAAAGAAAATATTAATTTTTAACACTGATTAGTTTTTCTACCTATATAAACGTTATAATTCTTTCGATAGTAAGAAACAGCTTCCGCGAGAGTATATATACAGTTCGATATATTTATAGTTTTTATCGCTTGGTCGACCCGTAATAACCCGTAGAGTTGCAGAGTGCTGCTCTGACTCTGGTGCAACTCTCGAAAAGTCCAGATGAGAAGAGTCGAGCTGCTGAATCCAAACGGTGACTGCAGGGCGCTTCGACCCCAACTGCAGCATCTCTAAAGAGTAAAGACCGCGTTGCTGCCGTATCACCGTATTCACGAGGGTATACTTATAGTAGTTGACGTGAAATTACGATACTAATATATCAGGGATTATACGCTATACGCGATGATCCTATATTACTCTAAATGAAATTATTTTTCATTTCTTCATAGTGATCGCATCAAGTCGTCGTGAAAATCTACCCCTTACCACATACGCGTACATAGTATACCTCTACATGTAATGAATTATTATTATTGTCATTAAATTTTTCCATCATATTATTAAATAATTTTTTAATATAATATATTATTGCGGTTTTACGTACCCTTGTAAATAGTTATATTTGTCAATTGACAAATGTCTGACACTCATATATTTTTTTTTTTTCTTCTTCTCTCCTTTCGTTTATATACTATATATATATATAGGTATATACTGATATTATTAATACGCGAATAGAAAAAACCTAGGATATGTATGACGTTAGCGCAAGAGTGTCTAAGACAAACTAACGTAAGTTGATTTCGAGTACCACCGGCGCCGCGGTTTATGGTTTACATATATATATACTTTATATACTGAGTAGTTTATATATGTGACTCATGACGCGGAGTCACGTAGTTATAGCCGAGGAAAAGCCGCGTATTATATACGTTATGTATAGAATCTTCAAATTTATTCCCAGATTTACATATGTGTTACAAAAAAAAAAAGAAAAAGAAGAAAAAAAGAGTGAACAATATTTAATTCAATAAAATTGTAAAAAAAATGACTAAAATAATGAAGAAAAAAGAAAAAAGAAAAATGAGGTAATTATGTAAACGAAAAATTTAAATACCCTAATCATTATTAGTTATTATATATACCTAAACGAAATTATTACAACGACGACCGACGCGTTATGCAATATATCTTTTCGAAAGTTTCATTCGATTCTATAATTAGACGTTGTATATATAGCGTAAGCACAACATTTTGTTATATACCGCTAATGAATATCGTTAACGTATACTACATGTTACACGTGTATTGTATATATATACGACAATTAGTAATATTTTTATAATAGATCGAATGAATATTTCCTTTTATTTTCTTCGTAATAATATTTTCTAACGTTTCGTAAAAATGAGAGGGAGATGGGAGAAAAAATGACAGAGATAACAGTGCATCATTTTTGAATACAATACCTATACACATGTATGCATGTATTATGACATACACAGAAACACACTTATCGTATTTATCTGACGTTTCAAAATGGCGCAAAAGAGGCGATGCTGCACTTCGATAAGAAAAGAAATTCCGTAACTGTTCATACATTTCGTAATGTTAGACCTAAACATATATATAGTATGTGTATGTATGTATAGGTAATCGTTAGTGCGGTATGAAATTGTTATTTTACCACCCACCTGTTTTTAGTCAATCAATTATCATACGCAATAATAATTTGTCGAAAATTCCAACGTTTAACGGTAGCAGCATATATACACATGTATAACGATCGTTAAATTCATTTATTGATCGACAAGCTCGGAGTTTTATACACCACTGCACCAATCTTATAATTTCACTTTATTCCATTGAACAATTATCGACGAATATAATCCGATAAAATTTGGAAAATACGGAAAACACGATTCACGTGGATTCTATATTCGGATTTTTCGTTATTCAGGGTTCGAATTTCATACGAATGGTTAATCACCACACGGAATTTAACTTGTTATCAATTTACGAGTCACTTTATGTTTGAATTAATGGAAACGTGTAACAAGCTAATTGGAACAAATATTTTATTCGGTTATATATTTTATAAATTGTATGGCGTAGTTATATTACTTAATTGTATATTGTTGTAAAATGTTTTACTATAACATGACGAAGTCACTTCTTCGGTTATACTGTGACTCAATCAACTGTACCTATACTACGCGAACACCGCGTTCTTTCTCTTCTCTGAATCTCAGAGGATCAGGTAGCGAGTAGCGGGAGCTCATACCTAGGCGAGAGACGAGAGACGAGAGGCGAGAAGCAAGGTAAGGTAAGGTAAGGTAAGGTGAGGAAAGGAAAGAGGAAAAGGAGGCAGGAGAAGGCACACCGCGTTGCAACAGGTAGATGTCGAGTAGGCGTCTGTACGTGTATACCTACACCTTGTATATATATATATATATATATATAGTATATACAGACCTAGCGGGTGTCAGAATTGAAATTTTTGAAGCGACAAAAGAAGGAGAAAAAAAAAAATTGATTTAAAATGTTTCTTTTTTTTTTTGTTTACCTGAAAATTAATTTTTTTTATTGTTCTTCGAATCTCATAGATTGTTATTTTATTTCTTTGATATTTTTGGGATAATTCGGAGAAAACAATAAACGAGAAAAACTAATATTTGAACGAATAAATAAAATCGGTAAAATTCTAGATAAAAAAATAAATAAAAAATCTTTTGACAAATACATAATTATACTCAACTCTTTAACGATAGGAACGAATGGGAATTTTTCGGTGTATCGATGTCATATGACGATGGTAAGCTGCACCGAAAGGGGAGATAAAGCATCATCCACACCGATGTCCAGGGATGTAATTAAAATGCGTATAAGACCGTCATGAGTGAAATGATAAAATTTCGAAATTTAAATTACTACAATGGTTATTTAATTTCTTAATTTTTATACACTGAATTTATATACCTAATATCATGCATTCTGTATTGTATTATACACAGACCCCATTCTCGTTGTGAGAGATGATTGAGATTTTTTTTTAAGCTATGCTATGTATCGTATATTATATATATATATATATGCAAGATGGTAGCCCGACGATGGGAGAATCGCTGTAATGAATTACAACGAGGCAGTGACTTACTAATCGTAAGAAAACTATGATGGGATGCGCATGGTCTGACTCACTGCTCGATGCTTACATAGACTTATGTACCTATACTAGGGTAGTTCTTAATTTTATCATTTTTGAATTTTAATGTTTCCATGGGCCAGAACGTTTCCAAATATATAAAAAAAAAAATTTAGTCAAAATCCCAGTTCCTATCTCAATTCTAAGTACCGCCCCAAAGCCTTTGAACTTTCCCACTTAAATAACACACGATTTTTCTTACTTCGGGTTAATTTTTTACCCCCTATCGTATTGTCGTTTCTTAGAGTCTGAAACTCCGCACCCTTCTTACCTGTAGTAGTAGGTATCCGTAAAAAATTAACAGATTTTTACGCCAAAAATTTTATTTATTTCAATTTGTAGATGAGAAATTTTTTTTTTTTTAGTGCTCTGTAGCTCCGAAAATTATATCTTTGAAAATCTGTCAAATTTTCATGGAATACCTACTACTACAAGTAAGGAGAGTATCGAGTTTAAGATTTCTCGGAGCTGTATTATAGAAATTAAAAATAATTTTTTCCTTACTTTACCTTAGAAATGATAAAAGACCGCAAATCAATTTCGTTGAATTTGAATAAAATCGTAATTTTTTTTTTGTTTTTTTTTTCCGTCAAAGAAAAATTGTTGAAGAGAAAATTTCCGATATAAGAAAATTCGGGATGTTGACTTATACTCTTATCTCTTTTCTGCTATTGCATATATGCGGACCCTATACTTGTCTGATCGAAGTGTTATTGACTCACTTTTCCGAGCGCGAGTCTATAATTAGTGCATAATATATCGAGATCGAAGATGCCGCGTATATACACTGCACATATGTAGATATAATACATACGCTGCGCTGCAAGTGTTTTTTTTTTTTTTTTTTTTTTTCCATCATTTTAGTCATTTTTATTTTTTGTCCTCATGACCATCGAGTAACGAGTAACTTGAGGCGTCAAGTAAGAAACGTACTGTACGTTGATATATTATAAACGGCGAACCACACACGAGGAGAAAGACTACCGCGGCGCCGACCTACATATTAAAGAAGCTTGTAAACGGGAGTAGTCGCGCATGCAAGACCTGATTGCATATAGATTCGTTTAATAAAATTGAGAAATTATTTGACATATAATAATAAAAAAAAAAAAGTAAAAACTACCTGTTTTACATTTTATGTCAAAAAAAACAAAAAAAAAAACGGTGAAATTTAAAAAATCGAACGATTTATCTTATTCCGCAAAAGATATAATTAGATATACGCGTTATACTGCAGAATGAACAGACGATACATCGTTTTTTGCTTCTATTTTCTCTTTCTACTTTTTTTTAATTTTTTTTTTCACGTATATTAAATCCGCGAGGTATTTATTATGATTATAAGAAAGAGGAAGTCGCGACGAGACGAAAGAAGATCAGCAAACTAAGTAAGAGAAGAGCGAAGAGTCGAGCGCCCGCGCCGCGACGTACGGGCGCCGTGGAGGCAGCGCCGATGGTAGTTTTTCTTGAATAAGACCGGCGCCGGAGTTCTTGACTGCATCTTAGGTACTGTTGCTGCAGCTTGTAGCTTGCTGCTTACTCTCCGTTCGCGTGGTCAGATCAGAGAGAGATTCTACCTCGACCACGAGATGACCTTACGTAGTTTCAAGACGACATGACAGGACGGCTTTGGTCACGTTCCCCGTAATCGATCGGGTTACTCGCGAACGAACAGAAAACCACTACGTTTATATACCTCTTTACCCATATAAATACTGTATGTATTAGGTATAAATTTATAGATACTGAAATACTTTTATACTATACCATAAAAGGGAAACTTTATTTATTTTTTTTACGAAGAATATACATACACACATATATATATATATATGAAATTAATTTTTCTCATTTTTCATGAAACTCTAAAAATTTTTTTTTCATCTCAATTGTTTCATTCAATTTTTTTTTTGTAGTTTATTTATTTTATTTTTATTTTTTTAAATTTTTTCTTCGCAATTTTGATAAGCCGCATAGTTATATCAATTTCCTCGCGTTTTTTTTTTTCCGCTTTTTCATTTCATTAATGAGACAATTCACGCGTTATTAATAATACAATTGTGAAGGCTGCAGCTGTATAGCAGCGAAATATATAATTCATATATTTTCACTGCGTCTCTTAATCTCGGACGACTTACTTATACTTATATATATACTTATAATTGTATATACGTTATTCGTGGTAATAATAACCGCTAATTCTCGCAATTAACACCCGCTGCTTTGGCTAGAATCAGATACGTACATACATATATACCTATATACAGACCCTTCGTAACGTGGTGCAGCTGGTGATGAAGAAAAACTGACCAAACCAACGCGAGAGAGGACCGCAGACTGGCGAATTAAAGAATTAATAACCGCAGCTTGAAAAAATGTTAATTCAATGAAATCAGTCAGTTTATTATAAAAACGAAAAGAAAAAACTAAAACGAGCCAAAAAAAAAAGGAAGAAAATCAAAAGGGATATCATCGATAATTTGAAAACTCTTCGAACATACTTTTGTTTGAACCAAAAGAAAAAAGATCATTTAAAAAAAAAAATAGCTGAGGAACTTTCGATCCCAATTTTGCCAAGGATTAACCCCTGAAGAGATTATTTACGGATTCTGAATCACCCTGTACATGTATATTATGTAATACATAAAATACGTGATTTGGATAATCAATGAAATACACGCGTGTGTATACCTGAAATAATTTTCGATGCTCTAGTTTGTTCACAGCTGGCGTTTCTAATATACCACCTCGTAGCCTAGTCTACTCTGGTCCGGTCGCTCGTTAGAATATTCTCGAGGACATAGATAAATTTATAACACCGTACCTCTCAGCTCTAGTAATATAGTAAAAAATATAAATAAGCTATACAGTTAAAACGTTACTCTACGGTCGATAATGATTACGTTTTATATGTATAGCGAGCCGAAATTCACCTGAGTAACGAATAAATACAATATATTTTCTTGTCTTTTTGTTTGTTTTCTTGTTATTGCTCAACGCAATTAACACCCAGCTTGCATGTCTCCTTATTATCTCTCGCGCTTTAGTTGACCTGTTTTTTAGTAGCCAATGACAATTATTATCTTCTGATACCGAGAGTCTTTGTATTTTGTAATCGCGGTTTAGTAGAATAAATAATTTCTATCTATTAATCCAAATTCATAGGATTAATAATATTAATATATAAATTAAAAAAATGAAAATAAAAAGGAGGTAGCGGTACTTTCGGACCGCGTGTGCGTACCTACATGTGTATAGGAATTATCGTGTATTGTCTAGTCTGCAGTAGCAGCAGCAGCAGCATGAGAGGATAAGAAGAAGTATATACATAGATATAAGTACGTTTAATGCCTACTTACATAGTACACATGTACTATATATAGGTATACTAAATGGTATTAGAATATAGTTAGTAGTATACATTCATATATGGACGCGAATAGCTGCTTTACTCACAAAGGAATTCCTTTCCATCTGACTACGCCACGTGGACGAGGTGGACCTGGACGTGGACTTAGACTCGCACTCTGCACTCCCGCGAGTATAGAAGCCCGCAGGTTTAGTCTTTCTAACGTAAAGTGTTCCGAAACTAAAACTAAAACTAAAACTAATACCTGCAGCAGGAAACTGATGGGACAGTCTCTGAAAGAGGGTTGCATAGTAAGTACTATGTATGTATGTATGTATGTGTATATGTATACGTATATGCATAAGGGACGAGTAATAACATTAACGTACGGTGAGGTCAGTCTTTAGACGTACGTGAGCAAGTGGTGTATGTAGGTATATGCACCTATTCGTGCAATCGTGCTTTCGCGAAAGAAAGAAAACAAAAGGAAATAATCGAAAGAATATAAGAGAGAGAGAGGAGAGATGAGAGAGAAGAAAGAAAGAAAGAGACAGAGAAAAGAGGAACGAGTGAGTCACGACTCTTCGTCACTCCACTTCCGTCTATACCCAGACTCACGCGAAGGGAAACAAATGGACCAAATGAATCTCACTCGAGACGTTTTAATTATCGATCTATGTCGCCTGCGCGTCGGAGGATTCAACATTATTTAATTATGGAAATCCCAGAGTATATTAATAGAGTAATTATTTATATAATCGTGAATTTTAGGGGAAAAATAGAATTGTTTAATTAGGTAAATTTAATTAGTATCAATTTTTTGTTTTTCATTCTATTTACGATAAAGGCATAACATTTTTTTTGTTTTTTTTTTTTTTATCTTACTCTTTAATTTGTCTAATTTTAAAATGATATATATATATATAGACTGAAAGTGATACTCAACGTATGTATAGTATATAATATATATGCGGGTGTTATTAATTTCCATCAACAATTATCTGCGACATGATATTGCGACGGAAATGATGGCTGTCATCCTTTCCATTTTTATATTCATTATCTTTTATTTATCTATTTTTTTTTTTTGTTTTTTTTTTAGTTTTCAGTTTTCCTCAAATGAGAAAAAAAAGGAGCTGGGTCCGTCGAACGAAACGTGCGGCATCTGACCGGAAGTTCTATATATATATATATATATTCATGAAACTATATATAAATTTCGGTGATGTATCTTATTTTATTTTATTTCTTTCATCGCGAGGTTTGAACTTTACTAATTAATATTTACAATTGCAGTCTAATTTTGCCTGTATATCATTATAATTTTCTATACGTGTGTAAAAAAGAAAGTCTACATCGAATCTATTTTTATTATATTCACGCTCATTTCTTCCTCTTCTTCGTCATCTTCTTTTACCATTTAATTATCAGACTATAGAAATAGCTATGAAAAAAAAATAAAAAAAAAAATAAAATGAAAAGAACAAAATCTAAAATTTCGGAAGAATTCAGAAAAGAGAAAAAAGAAAAAAAAAAACAAACGATATTTCTACGAAAGAATTTTAATTATCAATAAACATCTATACGATGTATATAGTTTTGTTTCATTATGTTACCGCACGTATATAATTCTATATACCTATATACGTATATATCTGTTACGTAATAGATCATATACATGTGTATACTCACTTTGTTATATCTGTCATTATAATGAAATCCTTCACTGGTTTAATCCATTGAGTATATAGGAAAAAAAAAAAAAAAAAAAAAACCGAAAGAAAAAAAAATCACTTTTGAAAAACCGCAGGAGTTGAATTAATTTTCCTTGATTATAATACATACATTTATTATAGTTTTCGCACTGTGTATGTATTGTATGTATGGTATACATATATAGCAACTTAAACTGTATAAAATGATGTATAAAATATTAAATAACAGCGAAGCTTTCGATGTAGGAATTCGGAGCGTACTGTTATCTGCACTACGGGTTCTTCGTCTCTACCACTCTTACATACTATATCCTTATCTAAAAAAAAATCATGCGCAGCCCGTACTGCTTTATTGCGATGATGACGAATCATTAATGAAACTGCGACGATATAAGTATGTCAGTTATTATTCTTTATGTAAAAAATTAAAAAATTAAAAATAATCAAGAATAAAAAAATGGCGGGAGATTCGAACCGGTTTGAAAAAAAAAAAAGACGAAAAAAAAAAATAATTTTTTTTTTTTTTTTCATTCCGATTATTTTTATAGAATAATTATTTTTGATTTTGATATTAAAATATTGATGTAAGAATGACGTCTGATTTATAAGTTCGACTTTATCATATTATATTGCACCGAACACGTATTTGATAGAATTACATATTGTACGACTCGGACAAGTCGCCGTAACGCACTGCACCACTGTCTCCTCTTCTATGGCTAAATTGAACAACCATATGCGCGTACGGCGTATAAGTATATGTATACTACCTCCTACGTAGCTGCTTTCGCTCTACCCCGAACACATATAGCTGGGTACCGAGTCAGCGTCATGTGTGTACATATATATATATATACATATATATATATATATATAAACGCATATACAGATAAAGACATATATAAGCATCGTGAAGTATACGTAAAGGTATATATAGTATATAGGTGTATATAGGTACTATATATGTATATCGCAGAGTATTAACAGAGAACCAGAATACACCGGAGAGAAGTGAAATAGGTCTGGAAGAGTTTAGGACCCACAGGGCGGGGTCTTTGTCTCCTGAACCTCCAACGACGCGGACATAACTTTACAGTTCAACTTTTATACCATATAAACTTTAAACTGACTTTAATTACAAGATATTAACAAAGGGTAATGTTAAACGTATGCATCTATATTAACATGGGCACGAATCAAGCTTGCGGATAAATGACACAAATCGTAACAATAATTATATCAATAAAGTATAATAATCACGATTTATAGAAGAAACAAAAAAAATCATAAGATTTCAATTTCTATCAAATATTTTCGTACATCGAGTTCGTTGTCAAATTCTGTGTTAACGTTTATAAAATAGAATTAAATAATAATAATAATAATGAATATTGTTATTATTATCATTATTGTTGTTGTAATTATTATTTATCGTAGTTGTCGGATGAAACGGCCTGATGACTACGAATTACTCAATACGTCCTACAACGAATACTACATACTCTACTCTACTACGTTGAATGGCTGGTTTTGCTGCTCGCTGCTTGCTGCAGGCTGCTGGTGTAACTCGACCATATATAGAATCGCGGAGAGTTTACGGCTACAGTGAGAACCTTGACGGTTTATTATATCTATGTATTACCCCACGAGGCAGCATAACATAAGTTTATTTCACGTTAGGTTGTATACAGAGAGACAAATCTACTCACTGTATTCATGATATATACTATAAGATACGCTATAGCTGCCGCAGAGATATACATCGGAGAAGGTGAACACACCTTTTACCTTATCTACGAATTTCTAATATTTTTAACTTTTGTGAAAAAAAAAAAAATTATTATTCTTTTTTTTTTTTTTTTTTAGATTTTGAGCGTGAATGAAAAAGCAAAGATAAAATGTTTTCAAAATTGAGTAGTATGGGTATAGATATTTAGACGAAAAGGTATACCGTATTCTTTTTCTCTGTATACCAAAAATAGCGACTTCTTATAATAGGTAGGTAAAATCCCTTCGGCCGGTACGTGACACTGCACACTGTAGTTTCTTAGTATCTTATAAGCTACAAAGAACATATGCCGCCCGCAACTGCCGACAATAACCCTTGAAACGTCGCGACGTATACGTATATACATACATACAGTATTATTTAAAAGGAAAAACTTTAGGGACTTACTGCAGTAGACTACCTTATGTATATATATGTATACATGTGTAGGATATAATGAGAAGAATAAGAAGAGAAAGGCTGAGCTATTCGTAATTACTAATCAACGCAGCAATAGCATGCATTTAGTTAAATACCGTATTGCAGCTATATAAGATGAAAAGGAAAGATAAGATTTTCGGTTCAATTTATCGAAATGAATTTTGAATAGGGAAAATACTGGGTGAAATGGAAATCTCAGTTGAAAATTGATGAATTATTTTTCTTTCCTCAATAAACTGTTTTTTTTTTTTTTCTTTTTTTTTGCTCCGAAAATTTTTGGAAAAAAAATTGACCACCTCGCCCCAGTCTCTTCTATAATATACCAACGATACTTTTCAAGGATTGTAATTACTTTTAACAAACAAAATAAGAAAACGATAAAAATCAATTCCGGCTCCACCCGCACGATACCATACACGTATAGTGCGTTCCATTCGATGTTATCTTATCTAACTTGTACATAATAGAGGACAAGTTTACACCACCGGCTTGTACAAATATCGTATAAAAATCTTTTTTTTTTTCAAAAATGAAATAAATAAAGGAAGAAAAAAAAAAAGAGACGATTTATAAATTAGAGTCACGAAAGTTATGACTACTTTATAGAATGACTCGTGTATTGATTCAATTACACATACATATCACTGTATAGTACGTGTCCTGAGTGAATCAAACTCTTCGTTTATAGTGATGATTTTTGTTTTTATTTTATATTTTCATAAATTCAATAAGAATTTTACTTTGTGTTTCCCCCTCCGGATCTCATATGTTATCGATAAATTGTAAGTATACCGTAATTCGGTTAGTTTACAATACATATTAGTTAAGAAAAAGTCGTATATACCGTGCGAAGAGAAATTGCAGTAGTGGACAAAGTTGAAACCTTCCGCATGCTTGTGACACGAGACAAATCCATATACTATAATGGTCCACGTGTCTCTCCTTGATTCCTCTTTATTCCATTTTTAACTCTTCTTTCGAAGTGACTAGAGTGCATCCAGTATGGCGAGAGGCAAACAAACCGGATCTTTCAGTTCGTATGTTATAACGATCATGCTGCTACTATATAAACTTGATACACCATCACAAAGACTATACTACGATAGGAACGAGGAACAAACAGCTTCTGACACGTGTGTCAGATCCCCCGATGTCTTTGATGTAGTTTATCCTCGAATCGACTTGCTCCGGTCACATATCGCCTTATACAATATGACCAGGATGGCTTCGAGACGAGTTCACTGAGTTTCTTCATCTTTTGGTTCATCTTACGATGAATAGAATTATTTTTTCATGTTTTCTCTTATTTCATTATCAAACTATATATAGAAGATAGAACAACGCAGACAGACAAAAAAAAAAAACCGCTTTTCGTATTCTTCCTTTTTTTTTTTTCACTTCATCGCGAATTATTATAGTCACGACGCATATAAGCGTAACACGGGAATGTCGACCTCTTAACCTCTCCCCCCTCTCTCTGCATACTCCTACTATCATCATCGCGACTAATTGGGACATGAAGAAGAATGAATTAATCGCGGACGTAGGTAATACGTGATTATGTAATAAAAGTCAAAAAAAAATTTTTGTTCAAATTTATTGAATATAGTTATTCGATTTTTACGCAAAATAATTACGTACGTGTATGTAGTATATTATAATATAGTATATTCATTGTTTTAAAAACTCTTGAAGAATTGTTCCGAATGAATGGCTTTCACGATTTGTTGGCAACGTTTTATATATACATATACTATACCATACTATATGCTATATGGTGTCAGAAATCCAGCTTCGAACAAGCCTCGTACGCCCACCGTTTTACTAAACCGTGCGCGGCTAAGTAAGTAAGCCGGGCCCACGCGTCTCTCTTTCTTTCTTTGCTCTCCTCAGACCTTAGGTCTATACTTTGCCTAATATACATACATTATGGATATATATAGGCATACCTTATGCAGGTTACAATATGGGTGCATGTACTACTATACTCCTACCGATCTATATATTACATTATAAGCAGCACGATGGTTGAATAAAATTGAATAAAATTGAATAAAAAGTTTGAGAGAAAGAAAAATGAAATAATAAAAAATAAAAATAAATAAATAAATGCACCCGGAAAACAGGTCATTGAAATAAATAACGCTATACGTATAGTTTGTATATAAATGATGTTATACATTATGTATTACGGTACAGTTTATACGAGAGTTTATTATACTGATAAATTTATTTTGTTATTATTTAAATTCGTACTCGAATTTATATGCCTATACGTGTCTGCGAAACATGACACGTTTGTTGACGCAAGAAAAAAAAAAAAAAAAAAAAAACTATACTTCAGTTTTATATACTTCAAAAATTCATTTGAAATTTCGCGATGTTATAGGTATAGGTATACATGCTATAATGTGAATTCATGTGTATGCATAACAATTCACATTTACGTAACAAAGACGTGAATTGTTGTAAATAAACAAAGAGAGGGAAGAAAAAAAAAAATTAGTGTATATACCTATACGCGTATTTATTATGATATTCGCAATAAGGCCCCAACACCATTTTTATTTCGGTTTTTTTATTTCCGCATTGAATATTTCAACAAACTTTTCTATACCTTATACTATAATTGTTATTTCGTTCTGTGTTTTCTTTCTTTCTTTATTTTTTCTCTTTTTTCTTTTAAAGCATATTTTATAAAATAGCTAATACCTACGACACCTAATTAAAAAATACTAGTAGACGACTCGTATGTGTACACGTGCTGTGCTGTGCTGTGCTGTGCTGCTGCTGCTGCTGCTACTGCATCACAGTAGCTTAAGTCAACTGGAGTAAATATATGTGATGCAAACGAGGTGAAAAGGGATATCATTTGTCTAACATATACCTATATATTGTATCGTATCATATGGCACACGTATGGTGCCGAAAACTAACGGAATATCATTTATTTAATCTACTTACTCGTAATAATTTATATATATATATATATATATATATATATAATATTATATTAAATATATTTTCAGCTATTGATAAATCGTCGTCATAATAAATTTAAAATTTATATATATTTTCCGGAAGAAAATTGTCGTAATCTTTTTTTCTATATTATGATGAAGATTTGTTGTATAATATAAATTACGTAACTTTGTATGAAAATTCCCGAGTAATATCAACGTATTGTAATAATTATTCGTCGTATACCATATAGTAAGTACTAATACTAGTAGTACGTACATCCATATACACATATCATTAACACGTAGGTATAATAACGCGTTGACGATGAGCCAAAGTCTGCATCCGGTAAAGAAAAACAGTTTTTGTATGTCCCATAGCATCCTTAAAGTTAACCCGAGTAAAATCCCCCAGTTGTTCGGTGGTTCGTTGCCTGCACAGCAGTTCTCTAGACGGTCTCGTGACCAGATCGCCTCGCTTCACATCTCGTCTCGTTTCGTTTCGTTGCGTTGCGTCTCGTCTCGTCTCGTCTCGTCTGGACCGACCACTGCAACAGCAGCAGCATGCCGTTAGTTGTATGCAGTCTTAGCTGCAGCTTTTCGGCCGTTTCGTTCTCTTTCTCTGTTTCTCTCTTTCTCTCTTTTTCTCCTCTTTCTTTTTACCTAAAGCTAAACAACGTCTAGAAACCCACGCTTTTACCCTTTCAAGTTTCAGAACGTGGGCGAGAATCATTTCCATATTATAGATATAGATAGATGTCTGTATACTTTAAGTGCACATATATACGTATTAAAAAAAAAAGAAAAAAAAAAAAAATTTGTTCAATTCCGAAGCAATAAATTTTATACTACGTCTAGAATCGTCGTTTTATTTTCTTCTTATTTACGAATTAGATCGCATCTCTGTCGTCGTATGCACCTTTGTATACATACATATGTAACATATATATATATATATATATATATATATACATATATACACTATCCACTACGCGATTTGAATTTCGTTACGAATTTCTTCTCCGGTACTTAAAACGCTAAACTGCAACTTCTGCAGTTTGCGATCGAACGCGGTTCTATGCCGCATATGCCTATAGGTGAAGGAGTTTTTCTTCTATTTATATAATAGAGTCACGTTTAAAACTACTAAGCGATTTACGGCTACTGCAACTCCGCCGACTTCTCGACGTCTCTTCTTATTCTCCTTCTTCTTCTTTAAAAGCTTATTTGCGGAATTAACAATAAGATTAAATCCACGATAGGTGTACGGTGTACGTGCGTGCAGCAGGAGCACGCACGTGCTTTAGAATCAAGACTCGATACGCATCGCTAATACATACATTTACATCGCTAAGTTCCCACACTCTGTAAAGCTGCGAAATGCGATTGTGTTTTTAAACGCAATTCTATAAGAACAATGAATCGAAATAAAGATTCATCAATATTGCATTATATTACGGGAATGAATCACTGCGAAATTCGTCATTAATTATATTATTTTCTTTCATTTTCGTCGAATAAAATGAGTCCGTGTATTATCGTATATTTACAATGTGGTGCAATTAAAAAATAATCTCCTGTAATCTAAGATCGTGTATACATAGCGGTATTGCGTTCAGTAATACAAAGAATGAACGCAATCCCCTTCCTCCTCCATAAGTTTGTGAGAAAAAAGGATAAAAAATAATAATAATAATAATAAAAAATAAATAACGCGACTTACCAAAAAAATCTTCCCAAGTATCAGAACCGTCAGAATCCACTGCGGTACTAGTTCGCACGTTTTCACCCGCCTCGCTTCCCATGATATTAATTTATCGATATCCTTTCTTCTCTTCTCTTTGGGCGAGGCAAGCGTTAAGAATTGATCTATTGTGTATTATCAAATGATATGAGATTCGGAAGTCACTAATTGTCATCACATCACAAAAAAAAAAAACGAAATAACTCACATATATAGATGATAAAGATATATATTTATTTATTTATTTATTTATGTAGTTTCTCTCGGAAGCGCACTGTGAACACAAGCTTTTTATGAATCGACTTTTTAGTTGTATAGAAAAGGGTGACAGAATTGCTATTTGTTGAAAATATATAGACTAGATAAATAAAATTGAGGATGATATAATAACTTTATTAATGATCGTAAGTATGAAGCGCACGAGGAAAACCGACATCCCCTCGGCGCGAAGTCGCGACACGAACTGAACTGAACTGAATTCAATATGTGGTTAGATTTGGAGTCACGGTAATACGGGGGCGCCTATGGGACTCCTCCGTGTGATGCTGCACGCTGCAGAGCACGAGGTGGAGTGAGGCCAGCGCCGGTAGCGCTAAAATATTGAAACTCACGTACGGACCGGGTCGCGAGTACGGACCCCCCTATACAACGACCCCGCAAAGTCGCGACCGTTGAACTTATAATACCACGCGAACCTGCCGCTCAGACATCAGTCGCCGAAGCGACGAGCTCAGATTATGAGCTTATCCGCGATCTGAAATTTGTATAAGCAATTTTTTTTTTTTCTCTCATTTACTTATTTCGGAACATTTTCCCTCGTGTTTCTAAACCGATAAACGCAACTGCTTATGATTTTAATAATTCAACTTTATTTCGTTGAATTGAAAAAACTTGACTCGAACGTTTTGCGTAATTGAGTTAATTGAGGGTACGGATGCATGTTTCAGGAGTGTAGAGACTACGAGACGAACCCTTTTTTCTCTTTTCTTTATGCTCGTTTTCGCCCCCTTCTCTTTCGTACACATATACGTATGTCTCTACGTAATATACATACATGCATACGCACAGTCGACAGAAATGGGCGTTTCGTATATTAAGGCGAACGACGAATATATATATATTTGTACACGCGGATCGCAGTTCTATTATTAGACGAACGGGCAGCCCGCAGTAGGGACTTACATGAGGTTGCATCCAGGAACGGGATGAATGGTGAATGGATTACAAAGATCGGGAGACCGTAGACTGTAGAGTACCGTAAAATAACATGCGTATATATGCTTCATTATAATACTTTTTCATATTTTTTATCTGATAAACGATTCGACGAAAGGGATATAATTATGTATGTATGTATGGACTTACATACATCCTGGAAGTGGATCTTTGCATTCTTTATTCCTCTTAAGTTTTGAAAATAGAAAAAAATGAATAAGCAAAATCCTAATAATAATAATAATAATAATAATTGTTTAAATGTAAAATATATTTCTTGCTTTTCATACTTTGAAAATTATATAATAAGGGCACGAGAATTTTATTTTCTCTCCTCTCGTGCTTTAGGATAAATGTATGAGAGAGTTTTAAGAATGTATTTTTAGAGCGTTGATAAATGGCTGTTGAACCTGTTGTCGAACGAATCTGTTTTCTTTATTGTATTTTTTTTTTTTTTTTTCGGAGGGGTGTGTGAGATAGTTAAAAGTTGTTGGTACTAATTACTGTTTATTTCCTTGAACATATAAAATGACAATAAGAAAAATGTTTTTTTTGTTATTACCGAACTATTTTAATAATTGTATAATATTTATATACTTATATCAATTTGTTAGAAGTTCTTCTTCCTTATTTTATTTTATTTTTCTTTCAATTATATTACCTCTAATTATCACTTTGAGAAAAGAATTAAAAAAAAAAAAAAATAATAATATTAAAAAAAAAAAAGAAATCATCAGATAAAGATAATAAAATAGGATAATATGTATAAATTGTTTTGTTTCGTTTTTTTTTTTTCTTCTCTTCTCTTTTTGTGTCTTCATTTAACGATTTTCGCAAATTGTCGATCAAACGTCATGTTAGATAGTCAGTAAACAAATTGCGAAGATATAATGTTAATACGATGAGTAATATTCTAATTATTATACGTAATAGGAGGTTTTGTTTTTTTTTTTTTTCTTCTTTCTTTCTTTCTTTTACTTTGTATTATCGATAATTACGATTATCGTAATTTATTACGTTCACAAAAACAGTTTTCTAGGTATACTATATAGTATATTTACATTTAATGAGATTGTGACAATACTAATTAGTATGTCGAAAATCTATAGTTACTAAATAAATTGATCGGAAATAATTTACTTCCCTCGCGACGATATACATAATATATATAGAAGAAACATAAAATTAATAATCTTAATATCGTTCATCATAATATATTGTAATTCAATAATTCAATCTATATTCGTAATTTACATAAAAAATTAAAATAAAATTAATCTCTCTGTCATTTTTTTTTTTTCGCTACCTTATTATACTCGAGAGAAATATACATAAGATATAGTATATTAGGGTGGTTCTTAATTTGATCATTTTCGAATTTCAATACTCCCATGGACCATAACGTCTCCAAATATATAATACAAAAAAGAAAATACCGTCCCAAAGCTTTCGAATTTTCTCATTTTAATAAAACACGACTTGTCACATTTCGCGGTTAATTTATTTTCCTCCTATTGCAGTATAGCTCCGAAAAATCTGAAACTTGGTAGACTCCTTACCTGTAGTAGTAGGTATTCCATGAAAATTCGACAGATTTTAAAAGATATAATTTTCGAAGCTACAGAGCACTAAAAAAAAAAAAAATTCTTATCTACAAATTGTAATAAATAAAATTTTGTCGTTAAAAATCTGTTCTTTTTCTATGGATACCTACCACTATAGGTAAGAAGGGTGCGAAGTTTCAGACTCGAAGAAGCGACAATACGATAGGGAGTAAAAAATTAACCCGAAGTAAGAAAAATCGTGTGTTATTTAAGTGGGAAAGTTCAAAGGCTTTGGGGCAGTACTCAGAATTGAGATAGGAACCTGGGATTTTGACTAAATTTTTTTTTATATATTTGGAAACGTTCTGGCCCATGGGAACATTGAAATTCAAAAATTATAAAATTGAGAACTACCCTAGTATGTAATGTGTGAATTTGAATGAATTTTTGTTAATTCAATCACAATTTATTTTTATAACATTTATATAATTATTCAATTAAAGGAAGATTTTCGTTTACATGGAAGTATGTAGGTGAAAATTAATTGTCTAATATGTATCCTGCTAAACATCACCATTTCTATAGGTTTTTAAATTTCTGAAACGAAAATATACATACATGTGTATAGGTATGAACAATGCACATACATACGACATTGTTTTTGTTTTTTTTGTTTGTTAATAAATTAAATTTAAATTCAAGAAACGGAGACGAAATTCCTGTAGTACTACATACAATAGTATACATACATAAATTTACGTAGTGTACGCAGAAAAATCATGACATTAAAAAAAAAAACCCAACAAGAAGAAAAATGAATTATCGAGATTTGCAGTTCGCAAGCAGTTCGCTAAAGTACAGCTTTTCTCTTCTCTTCTATTTTTGTTCCTTTGAACCGAATCTACGCAGACGTTATATACCGAATACATAAATAGGAGATATTCATGTAGGTATATATGTATATAAATACAACGTTACGATTAATCGATAATAATTATTGTAGCTAGTTAATTTATGGAATACTTCAATACAGTTACCAGATACATAATATGTAGAATAGCAAAAATTATGGAAACTGAGAGATTTCGTGATTGGTTTTTTTTTTTATCTTTTTTGTATCATTGACGATTAATAGAAATTATAAATGAAAAACAAATTATAATTTCCTTGTGATGATTCACGCTACTGATATTAATTTAAACCAGAGCAATATAGCGACTTGATTTTTACAAATTATTATTATTAACATTTTATCTTTATTTTCTCACCATTTGTTTTTGTTTTTCTCATTTCTTTCTTTCTCACTTTTTTTTTTCACACTCACACAATATTTAAATTCATTTTGTGATAATTAACTCGTTTTTTTTTTTTATTTTTTATTATTTTTTTATTTTTTTACTGTGAAAATTAAATCTTCTTTGTAGAAAAACAGTCTTTCTCATGAAACGTTTTGAGACACGTATATAAATATGGTAGATTCTAGAGTATGTTTCAACGCAATAATAAGAAATAAATTCAACCATCTCGAAGGATCGTCCAACTTAATATAAGCTAATTAATTCCTAACGAGAATCTATCGAACAATAATCAGCAAAGCGTCGAATAATCTATTCTTTTTCATTTTTCTTTTTTTTTTCTTTTCTTCTACTATTACCTTTTTATACTTTACTTTAGTTTATTTTACTTTATAATAACATGAAACGTAAGATGGATTAAATTTAGACGAAAATAGGTATCAGACGAATAGGAATCTACGTCATCTTAACACGTCCACCTCTTTTAGATTTTATATTATCAACTTTTTCTAACGGTGAATTTGTCATCCTCTGTAGAATTTTTTCACCGAAACCAGCTGCAATAAATATATTCATTAACACAATCGATTATCACATTTTAATTACCTAATAAATATTCGTAAACACTTACGTTGTCGGTTTAACAAAGCAGCACGCGATCGCGTCAGTCGAGGTGAGGAGCAGGGCGACGATTTTGTACTCGATGAGCTAATTACTAATCTTGATAATCTATTCTGAAGTTGCATCGCAACTGCCTCCATGGCTGGCGTCATCCATTTAGCCTTTAGCTCATGACTGAAAAATAGGTTCAAAAGTAAATTAACAATGCTGTGTCTTACAGTGGGGAAAAAAGATGCAAATATTCTATAAAGCTACAAGCTTACTCCATAGTCTTTGAAGAATGCCTCGACTTTATTGTCCCAGATTGTTTTTCTTTGATCCTTTGAAGAACTTGGAGCATTGCATAGGTAGGGAGTGCTGGCGGCGGTGGAGATGGAGGTGGAGTCAGCGGAGGAGATAGTGGGGGTTCAATAGGCTGTAATTTTGCCATTTTGTCAGGATGTCTGGCTAGTACTTCCTCCCAGCTGAATTGTGCCTTTGGATTTGTCGGCTGGTTTTTTCTGGTCATCCGCATCTATAAAAAAAAGTCGTTTTTAATGTAAATATCAACGCTACTAGAGTTTGAAATATCTCATGACAACAGAAGTTCTCACGATTGAAATCGTTTTTTTTTTTTCATAAAGAATGAACGTACTTCACAGTTGACTGGTACGCAAGGTTTTCTGGTTGAATTTTTTATGCATAATCTTTTGATGGGCGTAGCATATGAGATATTTTCGTTTGGTGTTCGTTTGTAGGTCTTTTTCAAAGTGTTTTGTGGATTTGTTGAGGCAATAGAGTTGTCGTTTTTCCAAGCACTTCTAGAGAACAAGGATTTTAGGAAGTGGTAATCAGGCCTCGTCTCGAATCCCAGTTTAGCTACATACTGCATGTATTTGGTCAGCGTTGCTGTACAGAAAAATACGAAAGATGATATTAGTGTTACAATAATAACGGAGAAAAGTTATAATCATTGAACGATTATTATTTCAATTATCAATCACATAATCATAAATCTACTTAACTTACCGGGTAGATTTTGTTCTGACGGAAAACATTCCCGCATGAAAAGTGGAACGTTTGAGAGGGAGAATTCTTTTTGATTATGTACCGCCTCGGGGCTGGTGGCTACGGACATACCTCCACTTTCTTTTTCCCATGGGAGACGGCCACATAGCCATTGTATGAGATTATAGCCCAAAGTTTCTAGGTCTCCTCTTCTCGAATGTGCTGTTATACAAAAAGAAGAATATAAATGTTCAGTGAAGTTCCCATAACGAATAGAAATGATTACGATTTGATTTAACTTGATGAAAAGTAATCTGAAATTTGTTTTTTAGAATCTATAGTTTTTAGTTGGTAAAAATTCATGAATCAAACAACTTCAACTCCGTTAAAGACCTTTATCCATCAGTTCTTGATCTTACTTCCATGATGTGCGTCCCGTGACGTAAACTCCAGAGTTCCTTCATGCGCCCTTCGCTCATCGTGGGCAAATAGCTTGTGAGCGCCAGCCCTTGTGCGAAAACGGAATGCTAGACCATAGTCGACTAGATAAGCCTCAGGCTCTTGTTCAACGATATCTTTTGCTTCGAGATGATTCAGCAGGATATTAGATCCCTTAACATCTGCGTGGGCATATCCTCGGCTATGAATATATTCGAGAGCGTTGATCTGCGATAAAAATAATAAATGAATAACAAATAGAATACGAAGATTATTATTTACTCAAACTATTTATTCAAGTCGCTCAAATAGTGTGAATAAAACCAATTCTATAATTATTTCTACATCCGTTATTGTCTTTACCATTTGTACAGCAAGTGCGTAGACAGTTTTCACATGCAGTTTTCTTCCCTTGGTTAGAAACAGCTTATTAACGTCAATACCGTACCGCGGTAATACAAGAAATCTGTATCGCTGTCCTCTGAGCATATGAGAGCCTGCGCCTTCGTAAGTTGGTATGCCAACTTTCCTGAATCTCTGCTGCTTGCACCATCCCTCGACTAATAAAATGAATTAACGTTGATATTAAGCAAAGAATTTCACGATTTCTTTTATTTTTTTTCCGCTAAACTGAATGAGGTATCGATTATTCAGTATTCTTGAATTCATTGTACTTCTTCGTTTACTACGTTTGTTTCTCTATTATGTAAAAATTAGTTTAATTTAATCGTCCAATTCTTAAATTGAATCCCAGGGCCTATTAGATTGTATATTAGAAATATCAACACTCACTCATATGGCGTTGAGCAGCCCTGATGTAAAAGTTCATTTCTACAAAAAGGGGGCCGTTGTTATGGGGTTCAATTTTGATAACATATCTGGCGTCCTGACCAACAGTTCTATTGGTGATATTTGAAGCTAGAGAATAATTCAAGGCGTTAGTTGAAATAAAACTGATCAAAGTTTTCACTAAATTTAACAAAAACTTATCAAAACAAATTTCATTCAATATAAATATTACCGAGATAAATATCCCCGAATCCTCCATGTCCAATGGGTTGACCAAGTCTCCATTGTCTTTGCGTAATATCAGTGAGTATTTCACCAGCAGGAAAACGAGTTGGTAAACGGCAGCCAGGAGCTGCTACTCTTTTAACAGGTACCTCCTCTGCGCGCTGCGGTGCCATAGTCACCTTTCGGTCATTCACGCGGGCTGAATGAATAAAATTATTTTCATTAAACAAATGAGTGAATTTAATTATCAGAAAGAATTGGGCATGGAAACTGGTAGTTAGGATATGAAAAATTCAGACTTGGGATTGAAACAGGCCTTTTGATCTATAAAATTGATTTTTTTTTCTTATTTACAATACGATGGTTTAATTTACAGATTTTTTTGGTGTTCTTGTTTTGTTTATAAATACCTAGACGGTAAAAACTAAGTATGCTGTTTATCACAGCATAAATATTTATTCTGATAATAATTATTGCTATCGTACAAAATTATTGACAATTTGAAAAATAAAAATATTTTTTTGTTTTTTCTTTCTTGCCAGTTTGTTAAACCTAGATTCAAAGGTCTTAGTGGCTATGTTATAAATAATTGATAAAATACAATTTTTTTTAATTTATATAGTTATTATTATTTTTTTTTTTCTTATTGTATAAGGAAATAGTTTCTTTTTTTTTTTAACTGTTTTTGAAAAACTGTCGTTTATGACAAACGTCGTCTACGCTTCAAGTTTTATATACAAACGAATACGACGTGTTCGGGGTATTTGGTAATATGTAACTACACCTAACATTGAAATTAATATCGCAATAATAAGAATGACAATAGATGATCGAATATCCGATATAGATGTAGAAGAAAAAAGGCTTTTTTTACATACGTATATAGTGTGTATGTGCATAGATAGGATAGAGCTAACGTAAGTAAGAGAAAGGTATAAGGTAGAGTTTTGACGTGTAATATATCGTTATAATATCGAGTGGTAATAAATTTGAATTTGTATTTGTATTACTTACTAAAACCGCAAAGACATTTAAATAAGATTTATAACTTCGTTGTTGTTATAAAACACTAGATTCATTATCCTCGTTATTATATTATCACACGAATTAACCAAGATGTAGAAAATAATCAAAATAGTATTAATACCATCGTCGTATTTTATTATGAAGGATGAAAATATTGTTACCACTATCTGAATACTTTATCGGCTATTTTCAATTATCGATGTGCTTTATAATTAGCTGTCAACAAACTCGTATGCACCAATCAATGGACCTTTTTATTTTTCACCTATTTATTTAACACTATTTTTTGCTATTATTATAATTTAATATGTTTATATCAATCATTGATTCTGCCAGAACCTTTTATCTGTACACATTCCTCCACCATTTTATGTATCGGTCTTTGGCCGATCAGCTGAACCCGCGTTCATAAACATGATGAAAGTTATCCTTATTTACTCGTTTGAACAAGGGGCGGCGAAATAACAAACTACAAAAAATAAATAAATAAATAAATAAAAAGGAAAAGAAAATGGCGGTCGAAAAGTTATTTTCTTTATTATCATAAGCTCATAAAAAATAATATACTTTTCAATATTCGTTCGAAAATATCCCAAACTACTAGTTACCGTTACCGAAAATCTCCCATACTTTTATTTCCGTTCACATGACGTCATAGACTTACAGATCACGTTTTCGGAATAGTTTCACCGCTCTTTGGTTCCGCTTATTCTATGTTTGAAATCGAAATCTCGCTTCCCCCTCCGTATTTCATATATCATCACAGCCTCCTAGATCCTCGTAAACGGCAAAGCCACAATACAATGGTCGACGTCCGATAATTGGTAGTGTGGTGTATATTTTGTTGTGCAAATATCACCGCGGTTTCATTAAAATGACATAACTTTATGAAATCGAGTAACAAGTGCGGTAATAGACTATCTATAACCCAAACGATACGAACACCAAAACGTAAGTCTATCACCCAAATCGCCGACTGATTATTACTCCCATTTATTTAGTGGTTAGGTTTCGTTGGCCACCATTGATTTTTACGTCTGGCATCGGTCTCCAAAATCCCGCCCTATTTATATAGTTTTATTATATACTACTGCCCAAATTACTGATTAAACAACTCCAATAATCCAGGCAAAAATTTGTTAAAAGTTATTTACGAATCCCGTCATTTTATTACCCCAACAAAAAAATCGATTTTTAATATTTTTTTTTCCATCTCATTTAACACAACAAAACGTCTTCATTTCTCCAAGTCATCCCATAATCAACAAATCTAAAGAACCATAGCTTTTATCCTCTATTTAACAACATCAACAATCATTCTTCTATTTCAGTAAAAACTTAATCGATAAAGTGTTGATCAAGATGTCGTATCCCGGACAACCGCCTATGGGCATACCAGGCATGCCTCCGATGCCCTATATGGTCGGTGCTCCGCCGCCTATAATTGGAGGCGTTATGCCAATGCCTCACGTAAGTTTATGCGAGAAAAAGATTTGAAGATTTTATGATGATTGTACTAATAAATTTAATGATTATTTCATTTTTATACGCAGATGATCCCTACGCCGGTATCTGCAATGCAAACCTCAGCGCCGGCGGTTCGGTACGCCAGAAATCAAAACAGACACGATAATAATCGGCGACGAGAGAGAGAAACTGGACCTCCGGTTACTGTGTTTGTTGGAAATATTATGGACAGAGCTCCCGATGTTATGATAAGGCACATATTAGGTGCCTGTGGACATGTATTGTCATGGAAAAGAGTCCAAGCTTTTGGATTTTGCGAATATGCTGGACCTGACGCCGGACTTAGGGCCGTTAGACTTCTTCATGATATGGAAATTGGCACTAAGAAATTAGTCGTCAAGGTTGACGCCAAGACAAAAGTTGTCTTGGACCAATTTAAAGGTGCTAGAAACTGTGGGATACCTTGAAATTCAATTTTTATTTGCTTTTTAATTGACGAATTTATCAATGAAGAATATGCTTCAAAGCCATTTGATATTGCATTCCTGAACATAAGTCTAGAAATTTGATGTCAAGTCGCGTGTAAACCCTCAACAAACTCCTGCTTTCCCTTTTGAAATTCCGCTGATAAAACTCTCCCGCTAATTCATTCTCTAACTTATAGCTGAAAGGCGGAAGAAACTCCGAGGTGGTCAGTCCCCGTTGCAAGACGAGACTCCTAGTGAGGGTTTAGACGGCGAAGAAGGAGATGACTACATGGATGAAGGAATGAGGGTCGTCGACGCGGATGCTATGACTAGGATCTCTCAGATAATTTCTGAACATGCGACGGAATTGGAAATGGCTCAAGTCGCGCCAGGTGATTAATTGATTAATTAATGATGGAAGATCAAGGAAAAGAAGGATTTCAATTCAAAGTAAATATCGATGGTAATTTCTTATTACTTTAATTTTGTATTTTTGTTTTTTTCAATTTTAGAGGAACATCAGACGAAAATGGTGGCAAAATCACTGAACTTGGATGACGCTGAGATAGAAGAAAGCAAGCGAGATTTGATCACCAGAGAAATTGGCAAATTTCGGGAAGTTATGAAGGTAATTAAGAATTCCTTTTTTAAATATCGTCCCAAATCCATCGTATCCTTCTCTCTGTATTTCTCTTTCACTATCTCTTTCTCTTACTTGTTTGCTCCATCAATGAACACTCTGTGATTATGCGTGAGTTTGGTATGAAAGTAGGAAGATCGAGCATATAAAGTAAATGAGAGAAAAGAAAGGATGGACATTTAATTCTAACAAAATTTACTCAACTTATTGCATTACTTTCACTTTCGAAACTATTTATACAGTCCTCTATCAGTCTGGTAATCTATATCGGTTTTTTACATCATTGATGACAATTGTACGATAAAGATATTCACAATTTTCATCAAATCATGGGATAAACACATAGAAGAAAGGAAGAAAAATGGAACTAAATCCTACTTTTTAAAGTCATTTTTGGTAAACATTAAACGGGAGCGAAGGCGAGTTGAGATTTGTTGGGTTGAAGTTGAACGAATGTTTGAAATTGAACAGGAATTGAATGTGATGTGAGTTTTCTTTGACTTGATATATGAATAAAAATGAAATGAGTGTGTGGTACGTTAGCTAAGGATAAATGGAGCCGTGACTCGTTGCTGTATATTATAATGACAGGCAGCGTGCGTCGCACACAGCAAAAGCACACACGTACGTCTAGGAATGCTGTGTGTGGGGACCACCCTCTAACTCGCTCATTCATTGGCTCTGAAGGGAGCTAATCACAGCACAGCCCTCGTATTTTCGCAGGCAGCCGCAGCCTCGTTGGTAAGTCAGTGCATATCAAAAAACAAAATCATGAACAAAAAAAAGAAAGAAAGAAAGAAAGAACAAAAAATATACATAAAAAAAAAAACCACCCAAATGATAGAACGAGATCGACTCGTTTTAGAAATCAGCTCTACACAACGTGTGGACGATATATTAGCTGATACTTTTTTCTCATAGTTTTACATGCATATATGAAACTGAAGTTATTCGTTGAAATATCCATAGGAAATTAGAAGAATAAACTATGAACTATAATCATCGGATAGTTATATACCTAGATTGACGTTTGATTAAATTACCTATCGCAGCCACGTGAATTTCGATTAGGTATTTTATTCACTCAGTATTTTCACTCCTTCTTGTGTTAATATTTCTTATACATAGTTCAAAATTATTTCAGACTATATACACTGTTTTATAGAGATTGAGTTCACAGAAAGAAAAAGTCGTTGTCGCTAGGCACAGGTCAAATTGTTCACTGACTCAATCTGTGCTAAGCAAAGCTCCATAAAATCTGAAATAATTTCTAATTATGTCGGATAACACTAGTAATTAATTGTGAAAATACTAAGTCGATGAAGTATTTCTTCAAGGCGCATCAGAGGTTTGAAGAATATTATTTTCGAGGTCATTTTCTTAAAGTCGTGTAAATATCTATTTTTTATTAATCAATTTTTGCTGTTGTTTATTTTATTTTATCTTTTTATTCTTCAAAATTTTATGTCTAATATGACGTAGTAAGACGGAGCTATTTGATATTAGTCGATTTTTTTTTTCCTCTTAATTATAGATACTATAAAACATTGAATGATTCTATTATCACAGTGGCGACTGTTCAGTTGTTGTCTTTATTTTGTGTAAACAGCTTCTGTCAACGTTGCGATCAGACATGTACGTAGTACCTAGGTACGCGCTACTCCGTTCTTCAGTACCGCCACACTGACCGACCTTGTCAACTTCACACCGTGAGTAAAACTACACAACCATGAATCACCACAGAATCAATCGGTTCTCGTAGTTTTCTGTTAGCCACTCCCAAACCCAATCCGATGATAAATAAATGAATAAAATAGAGTCTCGCGTTTATCCTCGTGTCCGTATCCAATCACTCATTCATTTCCAGATCATTCAATTCCTCGCACTATTCATTATTCTCTTCTTTTGGTCAGCCTAATACTTTGGGTTACTGTATGGACGCAAATAATAAAATAGGGATTAATTCTTTATTTTACTTGTATCATTTCACATTTCATCAACGTTTTCAAATGGGTTTCGGGATGATCATTTTTCTGGCTTTTATTATTGCCAAACAGTAACCCACGATCGTGAGGTCACTATGTATGAAGAAAGGTTTTTTTTTTTTAAAATAAAGAAAAAAAAACATCTGATTAACTTATGAGAGAGCGTCGTTGGTCGGTTAATAAAATATTGGGGGCGTTAAGGGGGTGGGCAAACTATTGTGCATTTGATATCCAACAGTTTGCTGCATCAGCTGGGCGCGTATAGCCATAGCCATAGCCAGAGAAGGATTCAAAGTTGAAAGAGACTCGACAGACAGTATCTTGGCAAAAGCAAAAGATGTATTGGGGCGGATGGTTCTCTCTTCCTTGCGACGACTCCGCTTCTGATCGGTATATCAAAAATTCAATTTTTCTAATAATTATTTATTATTATGAAATCTATAAGTAAAAATTACCCTTTTCCAATCACATTCACATCTATAGCATAGAAATCTATTGTTTTAATAAACCTTGGCACACATGCAATGTTGTGAGTACATTGGGTGTCCATATACGTTGTTGCGTTCTTTTATTCATGCTACAAAATAAAATAAAATAAAATAAAATAAATTAAAATAAAATAAATAAAAAATAAATAAAATAAAATAAAGAAATAAAGAAAATAAAACAAACTTACTATGCTAAGTTTTTATCGTACGTTTAGTATCTCTCTCACATTGTCTCCAAAGTTTGTACCTGCACTTAGGTACTTGATATGTTTACGAAGTATCGTGTAAGATGCCGTGATTTCACCAAACTCCAGCGGAGTGAGTATACATCATCGACACGAAAACATTTTTTACAATATTTATTATATATACACATATATATATATATATATATATATATATATATATAGGTATACATATATACATATATAATTAATAATCATTGTATAATATGGGAAACTAGCAATTGCTAGACTAACAAGAAACAATTTTAAGTAACAATTATTTTTTACCCATGAAATTGGTCAATTTCTTATTAACACTTTTGCCTGTCTGTGAAACCAAACTACAGATCTTCTTTCCGTCCATAAGAGAAACGCGATTGCTAGTTATCTAGTTTTTTTTTGTTACACGGAGCTTAACAATTTGTTCTGACTTCATGAACTCAGCTTTCTTTCTTTCGTTGTGTTTTATAGAAGCAGGAAGAGGAGAAGGCTCAAGTCAAACGAAAGCGAGAAGCTGTCGAGAAGGAGGAGCGCGAGAAACGAGAGAAGGAACGTAAGGACAGAAAAGAGGAAGAGTCTGGAAATAACAAAGATGATCATGACGGTTTAGAGCCTGGGAGTCCCTCCACACCTCCAACCGGCGGGTCTGGCAACGCTGTATCAAAGGGTCGTAGCAGCAGCAGCAACAGTAGTAGAAGAGACAAGCGGCGTTCTAAATCGAGGTGAGTGATTGAAAAAATGAATAAAAACATTTATTTCTTATTATTTTCTTGTCTTACTGATTAATTACGAGATCCTGTGTCTCCATATTCCAGATCTAAGGAACGGGACAGGGAAAGAGAGCGTCAAAGGAGTGAGCGAGAGCGAGACAGAGACAGGGATCGCGAAAGGGAAAGAGAGCGAGACAGGGAACGAGATAGAGACCGAGAGAGGGACAGGGACAGAGAGAGGGAACGGGAACGGGAAGAGGCTCGTAAAAGTGAGAGAGAAATACTGCGGGAAAGAGAAGAAGAAGAAGAGGCCAAGGAGAGAAAAAAGAACGAGAGAAGAGCCAGAGAAAAAGAGGCCGCTTATCAGGAGCGATTGAGAGCTTGGGAAACCAGGGAACGTCGCAAGCAAAAAGAGTGGGAAAAGGAAGCTGAAAAACGGAGGGCGAAGAGGGAGGCTAGAGAAAGAGAAGCAAAACGTCTCAAAGAATTCCTTGAAGATTATGACGACGATCGTGACGATGCCAAGTACTACAAAAGCAAGGAACTATCTCGGCGTCTCGAAGAACGCGCTCTTGAGGCCGAAGCTGATTCTCGCGATCGTTGCGCGGAGAGACAAGAACTTCAGCGCTTAAGAGACAAGCTTTACGCAGATTCTACGCATTCAGATCCTGCTGCGGAATTTGAAAGGGTAATTTTTGGCTATTTTAGCATGATCTTAGCTGAAACAAAAGAAGAGTAAAATAAGGAGCGAAGAAAATATAAAAATGATGTTTGTGAGAAATTTTGTGCCGATAAGTTTATCTCGCTATTCTCTACCTGAGATTCGAATAATTGATAATATCCTTTTATCTTTTTCTAGTTGAAAGCTGAGCGGGAAGAGCAGTACAAACCGAAACCAGTGATAACTATAATAGACGAGGAGGACGAGAAGGCAATTAAGAAAGAAAAAGAGGCGCCAATGCCTCCGATAGAAACTGAACCAATAGACAGCGACAGTGACGACGGTGTACACTTCGACGATGCACCGCCACCTGAAGCTCCGTCAAGAACTCCTCCCCGGCATCATCATCATCATAGACGGCATCATCGCCATCATCAGAATCATCATCGTGACGATAATGACGAAGGAAATGATGAAGATATTAGCGAGATTGACAGAGATAGTATTAAAGACAAAGCGACTTCGCCGTCCTCACAATCACAGCCAACTACCGCTCAGTCTTTACCCGTTAATCATGACGAGGACTCTCGCATGTCCCTTGTTAGCGAGCCGGAGAAATCTAGCGGTGGTAAAGAATTTTCTATTTTTAATCTTCAATGCTTCGTGTTTAAGAATCTTTGAGTGAAGGTTGTCGACTGCTTTTTACGTCTGAGAATTTCTCAGCTACTGAACTGATAGTTTCTATAAAATCTAATGAATTTGTGATTTTTGAAGGTAACTTTGTGCCATTCGCTATGGGAGGCGGAGGGGCGAAGGGAGGAGGCGGAGTGGATCATGCTCCGGGAAATAAGACACCGTCAAGTCCCAGTTCGGCGGCTAATTCAAATCTTCAACAGGTCAATCAGCCAAAAAAGAAAGGCCGAATAGACGTCAAGGACGTTTTTAACAATGACGATGATGACGATGGTACTAATAACACTAAGAAAAGAAAACTCGTTCCTCTTGGTAAGACGAATTGGTGATATCTCCTACCTTTCATTTCATATTTTATCAACATTGTTTTTGTTTACCTAGAGAAATAGGGAACGGTCTTTTAAACAGTTTGAGTAAAGTTTGGTGATCGTTTATGCGCTTTTCAGACTACGGAGAAGAGAAGAAGAAGAAAGGAACTGAGGATGGACCTAATAAAGTTGGAAAAGAAGAGAGCACCAAGAGTCAAGAGGAAAAACGCAAACACATAAAATCACTGATAGACAAAATTCCTACGGACAAGAATGCTCTCTTCGGTTATCAACTAGACTGGGCTGTTATCGACAACGTATGTAACAATAAAGTTGTTATTCTTCTCTTCTTTATCCTGATAATGAATTTTTACACTATTTTATAACTACTAATGAAACTAATAAAAGTGTTTATTAAATCCTTTTTCAGACTCTAATGGAGAAGAGAATAAGACCGTGGATAAATAAGAAAATTATCGAGTATATCGGAGAGCCAGAACCCACGCTGGTCGACTTTATTTGTAGCAAAGTAATGGCTGGTAGTTCTCCACAGGGTATATTGGACGACGTACAAATGGTGAGGGGTGGATCAATTCTTATTCTCAGCTGTTATCTATTTCTATTTATTATATACAAACTTTCAATAGGAATTTTCGAGGCCAATGAATTTATTATGTATTAATGCCAATATGAAGTATATGATATCTCAGATGCCTTATATACACAAACATACTTCGTAGTGTAATCAATGTATAAATTCGTTGTCTCTTAATTCTGTGAGTAATTTTAATAATTAAAAATTTCATTAAATATATAATATTTTTTTCAGGTGCTAGACGAGGAGGCTGAAGTATTTGTTGTTAAAATGTGGAGGCTACTGATATACGAAGTTGAGGCAAAAAAAATGGGACTAGTGAAATAATTTGACTCTTGAGCATATGATTTTATTTAATGACTAGGAATTAAACAACACCTAGTCATAATTTGCTCGAGATATTAATCAGACATCAGACAGAGGCGAATATTATAATGAATATGAATGAACTTTTGAAAATGATAGTCTCTGGATATAATTTTATTGACATATATAAAAAAAAAGAAAAGAAAAGAAAAAAAAGGGTATACATAATTATGCATACAATTATCCTCGTATTATATTCGTTGGCATTAATCAATAGAAGACCTAAAATTAAATTATCTAATAGTCACTCGGCGAGTGTGGATTACATGTGTAGCGGTTTAAGCGTTAAATACACTTTGTAATTGACATCATTTATAACTACCTACATCGCTTTCTCGTTTTTTAATTATCTTTATTAATATCTTGTCTTTTCTTGTCTTGTCGCTTCGCTCTGTGTCAAATTGCATTGCATTGCGTTGCGTTGGGTTTGCGTCAATAATAATACTACTTACGCTAGACAGGTAAGATAATTCTTTTTATACATTATAAATTATAGAACTGCAATATGATATGAAATGAAATGAATTTCGAATGAAATGAAATTAAATGAAATTAAATACTCGAAAAATTAATCAACAATTATATGTATACATTAGAGTGGTCCTTAAAAGGGTGATTTTGAGAATTTTCAAGATCCACTTTTCAATCGGTTCCAAATACACAAAAACAAATTACTGTCAAATTTTGGCTCCTAATTTCGACGTACACACGTGCACCGCAGAATTTTTTTTTTACTTTGTATCCATTCAAAAAAATTTCGAGTACTCTAAATTAATGGTATATCCATTCAATTAATATTTCATCTTGCGATTTTTAATTCAAATTAAATGCCATGAATAAATTACATTTTTTTTTTAATCTAAATTGAACTTCCAGCTGAAGGTTTTCATTTGCATTTATCACTATCAAGAATGAAAATAAGAAAAACGAATATCTGCAGCATTTGTTTCCGTTGAAATTGAGAGCTAAAATTTCAGAGGAATTTATTTTTCTGTATTTGGAACTGATCGAATTAAAACCTTGAGAATTTTAAAAATCACCCCTTCAAAGACTACTTTACTAGTTTGCATGAATTCATTCTTATTTAAAACAAATACATTCTTCTTTCATACGCTCTGATATCCTATGAAAGGAAATTAAAAATGCTATCCGTCCGTATTGAATACTACATCAATGTTTTAACTATACAAAAAAAAAATACGAAAAGCCCCCTTTTTCTTTTTGTTTTAAACAGCTATTATTGACTATTCAATGAATTTTTCTCCGCATATTACGGTGAGACATATACATATAGGTGTGTAGATTATTTCCAATATTTGAAATGAATTACAATCCTTGACCGTTTCTTTTTACTATTATATTATTATTGAAATATGTTTGGCGATTAGGAAAGAGAGTCAGGATTTTAGTCTAGCTTTTAAATACGTCTAGTATAGGTATAATGGAAAGTAAATTAGAAAATTAATAAACGACTCGATTCAAGCTCGAATTATAATCATTCATTAATTGTTTTATTATTAATATCATCATTGTGATAAGTTTTCGAATCAATTACTCCAATGAATTCGTTGGTGCGATTCTACTGCTACAATTACAACATAAGTATACATATTTACAATATTATTACAAATTTATATTAAATCAATGCATTTAAATAATTTCAAATTCTAGTTTCCCGTGCCGTAATATTTCACCCGAAGTTCCGTCGGCATCTAACAGATGGCGTTGCGGGTCCAGTAGATTCATTAGACAAATTTCGCGCGGTCAATTTTGATCGCGTTTATTTATTGGAGAATTCAATTAGCACGTCTATTGAACCGAAACAGATTCAATATCATTATTTAGTAGTTGTTGTTTCAATCAGTATGAAAATAAAAAAGAAAGAAAGAAAAGAAAAAATTATTCGACTAGTTACACAGTCCTGATAAATTATACAACATAGTAATATTAGAACGTAATTCGATTGGAATAAAATAATTAATGAATCGAATTTTTTACAATATCAGCATAGATGATTTAATTTTATAACATGTTTTTTATTTTATTGTTTTCTCTACGAATATTCGTCGTTATACTCCGTAGGTTCTCTTTAAAAATCAATTAGTTCATTTGTGACAGACGTATCTAGGTATATTAGTTCGATAACGATATAAGGTGGAAATAAAATAAATAAGGCGAAAGTAGAGGAGAGAGAGATAGAGAAGAAGAAAAAAAAAAAAAATCAAAAGGACAAAAGCACATGCTGGTATTTGATAGCGTGCGTAAAAAGTTTAGCCGAGTTATACATAGTATATACAACACATCGTCGTCGTTGACGTTTTACTTGTATAGTCGACGTAATAAAACAGCGTGAAAAACATAGGAAATTGACGAGGAGGAAAAAGAGGTGGTATAGGAGGGTAGAAAGAGATTGAGCGTAACGGATAACGGCGAACGTAGGGTATACCTTACAGGGGGAAACGAGACGATAAAAGCGACAATCATTATATATACTACATTTATTTCGGCGAGGATTTAACGCGCAGTGGGAGACTCGACGAAATTGCTTCCCTTAAATCAATCGCCTTTACCATATATATAAAAAAAAAAATAAAAATAATAATAATAATAATAAAAATAACGAAAATCGACTCTTTTTTTTTTTTTTTTTTCTTTTTTGCTTCGATGCAATTAAAATTTCTTTTTTATCGATTTTTTTTCACAAGAAAAACGGGGAAATCGGATTCCGATACAGAAATTGAATCGGGCGTATCGAATCCATCCGCTTTAATACCGATGGGGGTGGGAAGGGGTTCGTACAACCGGCTAGTAAACCAGACAGAAGAGGAGGAGAGAGATTAGAGTAAAGTTCAGAGGTTCAGACCTAATTGGGGGATTCTTTCGACTTAGTGGCTCGCGGCTAGCGCGATGTTGTCTGAGAAGCCACCTTAGTATCTGTTGTCTTGTTACGCTTTCGTAGATATACCATATACTATATATATATATATATATATTTTTTTTTACCCCCTTTCTTGTTGTTTCTTTTTCTTTTCTTTTTTTATGTTTTTCTTTTTTTTTTGCATCCTTGCATCCAGTACCAGGATTTTGCTAACTTTAAATTTAAGCTCGCGATCTAAGGAAAAAGTAAAAAGAAAGAAAGAAAAAAATATATGTATATACCTTTTTCTTCGTTTTCCTTTACTTTATGGTTTTTTTTTTTTCTTTTTTTTTGTTGTTCATTTTTAATAATATAAGCCCCACCACTTGAGGGCTGTGCAAATTGTACCGGGGGACAGATTAGAGTGCGAGACTTATTGTAAAGGTCTAAATACTAAATTGGCACAATTCCTTTTTAGTTATTACCAAATATTTTCTTTATACAGTCGACTTTGAATTTCTGTATATCTTAGAGCAATTAGATCAAGTTGTTTAACTCATGAATGGCTTTAATTACGACCTAGCATTAAGCTCCCGGCTTATTTGCACCAAATACCTGTATCTGGTATTGCGCAAAGCCGAAGCCCGAAGGTCGTATAGGTACAGTGGTTCAAATTGAACCGATAGATATATCGTTGTACCTATATGTATTGTGCATTCTCGTTTGAGCCGAAGCAATAGGAGGAGCTCGAGATTACTTATTTGTACGATGGTTAATATCGTCGGTTGGATTGATCAGCATAGAAATGGTTGATCAATAATTACATTCAAACGTTAATAACCGCGAGCCTGCAGAGGACCAATTATTTGACTATGAAATGACAGATTTAAATAAATTATTAGATGTCTATCAATATCGAAGATGGATGAGACGATTATGAAACCGTCAATCAGTGGCTGTAGCTGGACAATTAGATTGACTGTTTTTTTTTTTTTTTTTTTATCTCTATATTCAAATCAAGAGCGGGGAATGATGTTTTCACTTTTTCTATCTATTTTATGATTCCATTTTTTAAATCGTCGTGTCGCGTTTAAATTAAACGCTGCATCCTTGTTCCTTTTTTTTTCCATTCTTTGACTAATCGACGGTCAGAAGAAAAAATATCGAGGGAATATGAAGGATGGATAGAAAGATGGGGCGAAAAAGGAAAAAAAAAAGTGGGGGGAACTCTTATACCAGGTATGAATAATGGAGTGAATCTGAACAGTCAGATAAATCGGGAATCTTTGTTGGAGGGTAAAACAAGAATCTGTGTAGGGGCGGGTGTAGCGTAGGCCACTTTCTTTCCCTCATTTCTTATTATTCTTATTTTTCATTCTTCTTCACCTTTTCTTCTTCTTCTTTTTCTATACTTCTTCTTATTTTACGTAGAGAAAAAAAAAAAAAAAAAAAAAACACCCCGCTGAACTTCGTCGAGCAAAAGATATAATCACCAATATATCGTTACGTCGTATACATATAGAATCAATTTACCAAATTTTATATTTCTTTACCTATGGCTGTACAATACCCTACTTTCGTAATTCAAAGTCGATGGAAAATATCTTCACAGTTAAAGAAATGCTCATCCCTCGATCTTCCTTCTCTTCTTCGTCTTCTTCGATGTTCAGGATTCACACTCAGCTCGAATATCAGATTGCAGAGTGTGTATATATATATATATTATAATATGTATCTGTGTGTGTATGTTTACATTGCGTATGTATGTGTCCGTGGGGGTTTTGCGGGACTCTACGAGTCTCTCATCTCATCTTATTCTCTTTCTATTTTTCCATCGCCTTTTATTTTTTCTTTTATCAGTTCCTCATTCTTTTCATCCTTCTCATCCTCGTCCAATCTCTTTTATACCCTTCTAGTTTCGCGAACTGCCTTACCTTGTCAATCGATGCCCATACGCCACCCCAATACGTTATCCCTCTGGTTATACACTCTGTCCCCGCAAACTGTCTATCTTTCACCCTTCCACCCTTTCTCACTTCTTCCACCCACACCCAGCCTTCTTTCGGTTCTTCGAATAAATTGGTATACCTACCATACGCAACGAGACCCTAAGAGAAAAATAACCAAAAAACATAAAAAACTTAATTTGAAATAATAAATCCTGCCAACGATGGTTTATTTAAAACCGCGAGATCTCTTGTTGATAATTTTCTTTTCTTTTTTTTTCTATCAACGTAGTTTATATCTGTAGCCATAAGTAAACTATGGCAGCTGTTTAACGTAGAATCGTTTCATTGCCTGAAACAAGGAAGTATAGGTTTGGTGATTAAGCGATAGGCTCGTAAAGTCGTGGTGCTATAAAACCGGGGGGGTTCATTGGCTGTGCGTGGTTCTGGTTTTCGAAAGCTACAACAAGCCGCACCATTAATGGTTTCAGACTCGGGTCCACGCGATCTACGTGAAATTTCCGAAGGTAGATAGAGGTAGGTGGGTAGGTATAATAATCCGTGGAGCTCTATCGTAATGGTCGTAACCTTTGCGATCCGATGGGGGATCCCCACACCGAGCCTTGCGTATTGCATCGTCAAATTCATTAGACAAGATTAAACGAGCGATTTGAAATGGGCAAGGGCGCCGATGTTTTTCTCCGATACCTGCAAAGGAAAGTAAAAAGAAAAGAAAAAAAAAAAAGGAAAAGGAAAAGGAAAAAAAAAATGAAATGAATTAATGCGGGAAAAACAAGTATACTATATCAAACGCGTGAGACTATAGGGATTTTCTTGAAGCAGTCTGATCGTGATAAGCATTTGTCATTGAGCGATAAAGAGAGAGAGAGAGAGAGGAAGAGAAAGAAATGTAGATGAATAAAAAAAAAAAGAAAAGTAGAAAAAAAAAATTAAGAGAGAGAAAGGTGGAGAGCAAAGTTCGTCTTAAGCGTACTTGATTCCAACCAACTCACTCTTCGACTCTTTGGGGGTGAAGAAAGAGAGAAGAAGAAGAAGTGGTGGTGGGTAAGGGCGAATAGAGTGCAGAAAAAGAGTAGGATGAGGATGAGGAGGAGGAGGAGGAGGTGGGGGTCGTGGGGCAAAGAAGGAGAGGGTGAAAGTGACTCCGCAGAAAGTCCCCGCGGAGCGATTCAATCTTTGCCGCTTTTTGTGGGGCTATCAATGTCTCCGACTTTCGCAGCTGCAAAATAAAATCGCCAACCGTCTCGCTTCTATACTATACCACAGCTCCAACGAACGACTACGCGATAGATAGGCAGGTATATATATAAGTACATCTCGCGTCATCCCAGGAGTCATCTCACCCTAGAATCGGTCTTATCTCGATTCATCGAATCGCTCGTGACCAAAGTTATACGTACTTTTTTTTTGACTTTATAGAAAACTGGATGAACGAAAGATGATAAAAACGGAAAGAGAATGACAATTTTTAATGAGTTTACGCGATTTCAAAAGACTCTTAAGATCTTCCGGATGCATGGTAAGGAAAGTAGAATATAACTTGTCATTATGACACTGCGGAGAGAAATAAAGGGTTGGAAATAGAAAGGGTGCAATTGAATTGAGATGCAAGGAACCATGTCGTCGTAATCTGCACACATGATAGAATCTAGGTACTGATTTGTCCTCTGGTTTTGAGAGCGGGAGAAAGAGAAAGAGAATGAGAGGGAGTTAAGGGTTGCAGCCGACGCGTACGGGCCGCGCAGCATATAGCCCCGTCGTTGGCCTCAAGCCCCCAGGTTAGCAGGGTCAGAGACTCCTGGAGCCACGGTAGAATCTGGATGAATAGCTGAAGGGTCGGTCGAGCAGGACACGAAAAGGGCGGCCCACGTAACCGACCTTTCCTCTTTTCGTGTATAGTATCCACCCCCAAATCCCATCCTATATACCTACTAGCTCGTTCCCCTTTACGTTTACCGAGTGAATATATCCACAGCGCGAATATACATATACATATAGCCGGTGGATCGCTGCTGCAGATATATACCTACTTATTCTATATGTATATATGTATACATACACGTATACGCGTATAGGTATACAATCCAACGAGACTAATATGCTAATCCTATCAATAGGATTCACCGCTCTCAGTTGATATTCCCAGCTAGTCAAATCGTTTTTCACCACAGTACGCGAGTACGAGCGCGATCCATCCAAGTGGTATACGATTTCATCGTTCATTCTATACGATCTTTGACTCTTATACCTATACCTAGGTATATAGCCTACCAATGCAACGAGCGAGGAGAAATCGTGAGGAAAATAGAAGCTGGTAGCTAAGTAGAGAGAAACAGTAAGAGAGAGAGAGAGAGAGAGAGGGAGAGAGATAATACCAGGGATGGAAAGGGCAGTGATAAATGACCTAAGGCGAGATCTGACATTGATTCAGTCCGTACAGAAGCTTCCATTTAGTTGTGAGGCATGACCATACCTAGCCATGGTCTTGAGGTTTCCTTCCTCTACCTTAGAGGTGCAGAACTCCTTGTCTGAAGAGCAAATGTTAGCGAGGATTGACGACGCGGTTAACTCATTTTATTTTCAATCATTTATATCAGGGGTGAAAAAATGTCATTCCCAAATCAAATCAATTTCTGATGGTTCGATGCAATTTTTATGGAGCCTTGAAAACTGCATCGAATTCGTAATCCGGGTAAAATGAGGTGGAAATTATGGGAATCGTAAGACGTAGGACATGGGATATACATGTGTATCAGGGGAAAGAAAAAAAAAAAAAAAAAAAGAAAAAGAAAAAGAGAAATTGTGTAGGAAAAAGGGAGACTGTTTTAAATTCAAAATGCACGTCACGGAGGCATTATTGTCTGCTGTTCTTCCGTCTCGACGTATATAGTCAGTCGACGCGTTTACATCGCTGAGGAGATGCAGTAACCGAGAACAAGAACTTCTTCTATATACTCCACACACTGTGCTGCATATCCTGTCGCTCTCCCGCTCTAAGCGCTCTCGGTTATTCACCGCTAATGGATATTGCCGTTGTCATGTTCTTATATACCACCTACCTTATATCTACCTTCCTTCAGGTTTTGGTATACCACTCCAATGTGCAGTGCATATACTGAAGTACGGTCCACAACCGACCTGCGTTGCACGCTCCAAAAATGTGAGATGGTGATTAAGATTACGGGGGTGGGACTATTTTTGGATAATTGTATTCGTACAGAAATTTAAATTTATATTATTCATCGGCTTTGGGGGGTGATGAATTTGTTTCTGTTACCAGTACCTACCCTTTGATATTGGGAACCAAAGGATCTTGGCATCCTTTTAGAGCCTGTCTGTCCTGACGTCGAGCGAGTGTATATCAAGCTAATTGCTTTCTCATTAGTAGCATTTGGCCTTTTGAACTAGAGTGTCAATATGGCGACTAGGGCCAGTTTGGCGCAATTCGGTTTCAAGTATCTACCTATATATATATATATATATATAATATATATTTGTATGTGTGTATAGGTGTGGAGGAGACGTCTGTCATTCATAGTTTCAGCCCTTAGACCTCCCTTCGTATTCTGAGAGGTCAGGTAACGAGTTATGACCGATTGGTTCAAGGGTTCAACTCGATGAGAGAAGATGGCGAGAGAGAGAGAGAAAGGAAGGAGATCCTGAAACTTTCAGGCTATATAATACTGTGTGTAAAAGTATATGACAGCGGTCAAGAGGTAGAGAACTCTCGAGGATCTCTTCAAATACCAATAAACGGTTACGGTTGCAGGGGCAAGTAGTTCCTTTTATTCACTTCTTATCGCATTCATATAAGTGCTCTTTGTGAATTTCTATTTTTGTTTCACTCATCGTATCGGCGGTATATTGTTAAAGTATTGAGAAAAAAGGGCGAGGTACTCTTCAAAAGTTCAAAGCTTCTTGGGACGGTTGGAGAATTGATATGGATTTTATGTCGGGTAGAGCGAGAGTCGGAAAAAAATCTGCAGCATAAGTTTAAAAACAATAGAAAAATAAGCCGAATTCCAATTTTTGAGTTTCCATTTTCATCATTTTCGCATATCATATTGAGATAAGCTCTCGCTTGAGCAAGATTTGACCAGGCGTTAAAGTTTCAATGTACTTTAGTTGAGTGGGAGCTAAGGTAGTGCTATTATACTCGACGAATCCTACCCTATTAGAATAATGACCGTTTTGAACGGGGCGGTAAGAGAAGGGAAGGTATAAGAATCTTACAGCGTGTTACACACCAAATGCAAATTCCTTGTTCATTGTCTTTCGTGGCGAGCCCACTGAGCCTGGTATTAATATAGAAATCTCCATCTCTGTTTTACGGAATGAAGTTGTACCTTTTCATCCCTATATTCTTAAATCATTCATGTATTTTTCTTGTTGTGGTTGTTGCCTTCCCGAAAATAAAACGTTATTTTATATATTCCTTCCGATTATTTATACACATTAAGTCTAATACGTGAAGGGGTTGTTGGAAATATACCTAGAAGCAGAACTTCCGCTCATGAGAATTCAGAACCAGGGATGTATGTGTACAATTCGGCCGTGCTTAAGGGTCAGAGTTATTACTGTGAGTGAGAAAGGTGGATATAGAGAGATGGAGAGAGTTGGACCAGGCGGGGAGATACGTTTCTTGATTCTAGAAGTAATACTAATATTGCTAAGTGCATCTCTAGTTACCCAGCACGGTGCAGTAGCAGTGGTACCTACCAAGAAGCCCTTCGTTCACCACTTGCTATGATTACTTCCGATTTCATGCAGCCAGGAAGCAAAAAATTTCAGCCTCAAGATTCTGAACCCTTTTTTCAGATCCTTTCCAGTAAACTATAATACCTTTTTTCCACCTTCCATTAGGGGTACATCGACGATTCATATATTGGAGACAGTGAAACACGAATTCATTTCCCCAAAACGGATCATAGCCAAACTAATTACGCTTTCAAATGCTAATCGCTTTTCCATCAGTAATAATCTTCTATTGTTTCACCTAACAATGCATTTACAATAATTGAATATACTATGATATATAGTATAACCGAGAGAATAAGATCGTATTATAATCGGCCGTGTCCTTTAGTTTATTTAGAATCGGATTTTGGTTGTTCAATTCCGAGGATCATCCCTTACGCGTTCCATTCAATAATAGCCAACAAGGACAGAAGCGTGTCTGTTAAGATGTGAGAAATCAGTATACCCCAGGTATGTTAGTTGATATTTTGGGGTGTTTTATAAGACTGGAATCGTGGGTTTGGACAGAAAACAGGTTTATGGTATGGGTGTTGTTATTCAAGGTCTTCAAAATGTATCTGCGGGTCTGAGAAGGGTATTTAAGGATTACGGAGTTTAGCATAATATTAGCAGGTAGAAGAGGACAACAGGGGTGCAAATGGGAGGTTCGGTACGACGCTGGGGGGGAGGTATAGGAGCCGTGGTATTATTCATGGATTACCTCACTTGTCTCGCCCACAATCCTCCCAAAGCCTCCATTAGAATAATTGCTTCTTCATCTTCGCGCTCGTGTACAGTATATATACAGACGAGGCGAACGTATCATCCTCTCTGTCCTCTGGATATGCTAGGGAGTAAAGAGCCGGCGATATACGAACGTTGGAGATGGAAAGAGGGAAGAGACCAGGTACTATACCGCACTATACACGCTGGTATATCGCTCGTGGTTTCTTTTCTCTTCTATTTTAACACGCAGAGTTTCCTCGGCTAAAACAACCCTTCTGATAAAGTAGTTGTTTACTTACCTTAAAACTACAAATACATAATATACCGTTTATCACGTGTCAATATTAATCGAACTTTTGACACGTACCGAGGTTCAACTAACACATCTCTGACATATAATGATGTATAAATTTGCGGAATGAACTAATGCTAATTGACGACGTGAGAGTGAACCGCCACAACTCTCTCACAACTCACTTATCACGACGTATCTCCTCACACGTGACATGGTATAATTTATACGGTTTGTCTATATATATAACTACTCGTCCAAGATTAAGGGACTGTGATATACAACAACTTTCCATTTGGGGGGCTGTGCGGAATGGTTGAAAGAATCGTTAGAGCACGAGGGATCGAGAGACATCTATCTTGATGATTCCAGATAAAAATTTTTTCAAAAACTCTTTCGAATCTAATAAAATTTCCATCGTTTTCTTCTTCTTCTCCTTCTTCTTCTTCACAGTTCTTTTTACAGAGCGAGACTACGAAGGGTGAGAGAAGGTAGGGGTTCGGGCGCGGGGTTGTTGGTCAGAGGACCACTTTTTGACGGGGGTATATAGTATTTGTTGGCGAGTGCATAAAAGGTTTTCAAGTGTTTAATACGCCCGGCTGTGTAATAGTGAGGCGTTTATTGTCGTCGAGGAAACTTGCGCGACAAGTAGAACTGCGGGCAAGAGTGAAGAGTGCCGTCTACTTTTCTCCTGGTGCCGGTGCTGGTGAGGGACACGCCCCGGACTACCCTAAGACACCCTGTGCTGTGGTGAAAACCACCCCGTTATATCCGCCGCCCGCCTTTTACCTACCTTTTTGTCTCACTACGAGATATGCAACCTTGGCTCGTTTTGTTCTCACAATTAATATACTGCGAGAATAGGGATATAATACAGTCCCTATTCTCACCTCTTTCGCCCTCGACTCTTCGTATACACCGGAAATAAAGAAGAAAAAAAGTCGCACGGCAAATAATTTCCCGAATACTTGGGGCCGTTAGTTTTCGGTCTTGTATTCTTACTTGGAATTAATTTAGCCAAAAATTTCGAGGGGTTGGTTTTAATCTCGATTATTTATTCCATCAAATAACTTACAACGAAATAATATCGGATTATACGGGGGATGAAAACGTTTTAGTATTTTTTTGTTTTGTTCTGTTTTGTTTCGTTTTCTATTTCAACCCTCGGTTCCGGGTGTTTCGGAGTTCCGTTCTGATCGTGCAGCGTGCTGCTGCAGGAAGTGACGTGCGCGCTGATCGAGAGAGGGCGGATATGGTATTGCAGGAAATAGGTACGCGATTATCCAGCTACTACAGGTTTAGCGTCCGATTTGCGTGTTGCGTGTGTAACGCCGCGTATCAAATCAGCTGATGGTTTGATGTAGGTGGGAGGGTAGGGTGCGATATACCCACCTACCCTACCCAACCCTTCAGCTAACTCAGACCTAACCAGTTCGTTATAGTATACCCACCTCGTCTGCACGGAGAGACACGTTGCTAAATTATGCAAGTGTTTCGCGTTTGTCTCTCTCCCTCTTTTCCTCCTTTTTTGGTTCCTGCTGGTGTCCTGGTTTCCCGGTTTCATCCATTCTTCTAACTCACCTCACCTACACCATAATCTCGATAACTTTATTTTTAAAGGTAGAAAATGGATCGTCTTTCACCTGCACATACTACTCAACCCTGAACCTAAACCTGAACCTTATATTCTTCATGCTCTTTGCCTAAGCTGAGCTTCGGCTAGAAAAAAGCCGTAAGGATTTCGAAAAAGGGATAACAAGCTTATCGAGCATGAAAAAGTAAACGATCTCTTTTCCCACTGTCATACGCCTTCAGATTTTAGCCAAATGATGTTTCATTTCACGCACGTGGTACCTACTACGAGAGGGTGCAAAAAGTCTTGAACTTCTTTCTTTTTTTATTAATTTTTTTTTTTTTCCCAAATGTCAGCTATTGAAATCATTTTACCTTGTAGCTATGATCGATAGCGTTTCATCCTCGAACGATGTATCAGTTGGTGTATTTTCATTTCGGGATACAGAATTGCAAATTCTGAATTTGTTAGTCGATTTACACCAGTATTTGAATATCTGACTTTAAAGTATCGTGTGATAAAAAAACCATTTCGAACAGAAATAAATTTATTGGAAATACTAAGCTTTGAAATCAGGAGTTTTCACACCCCGAATCAAATCGAGAAAGTTGATAAAATAAAGTTCAATAAATTATTACGATAAAATGATAATTAATAAGGTTGAAAATATTTGGCTGAAAACAATGTGAAATAAAAATAAAAAATAAAAATAAATAGTTAGAAATATGCGAAAAGCGAAAGTTTGCAACAAATTCAGCCGAAATACATCGGCTCGTTTGTTATACCTGCAAGGGTGTAAAATTGTTTGTATCTGTTGGTATACAAGGCAGACCAAACGTGCAAGGTTCGTCGTTGAGGGTGATCAAAGCAACGTTCCCCGATTGTGTTTAGGTATTATAAGCCTATATGTATATACGTATATATATATATGTATAGTTAGGTACGTGTCCCTTTCATTCCTCTATAACGTTTTCCCATCAGGCAATAGTCTCCCTGCTTTCAGGAATCTATATACCGCTCGTGTAACATACACAAAGGAAGGAATTTCCGAATCTGACGCCGACAAATTGTAATTAAAATTAATCCAATCATCCCCAATCTAGGTACCTGACCGATAGAACTAGCTACGTCTGCACTATGTAGCGTAGGTATATACCAAAGACTTGGGGCGAAATGGGGTGTCTGAAGAAAAGATGCAATTATAAAAATAACTTTGACGACGCTTTCCTATGTGATTAAATCTGATATCAATTCCGTAATTAATGCTATGAAAACCGATAGATCGAGTCTTGCGTTCTACAGGCTCAGTAAGTTTGACGAATTACGTTGTTTTCAAATTTCATTTCAAGTTGAAATAAATTAGAGTGGATTTTTTAAGCAACTCAATTCGCCCTGGTGGATGGATATCTGTCTATTTTCTGGCTTTGGTTTAATGAATAGAAGCACGGCTAGCTGTCGCTTGAAACATTGCGATATCGCAGCACTTGTAACCCCATAGAATCTTCCAGACTTCCACTACTGTCCCTTGTTAATTTGGTCTCGGTAGAAACAGAAAATGAATAGAAACGAGTCGCGGAGTAGCGAGTTCTTCTTCTCCTTGGTCGTAGTCGTTGAATTTTATGTAGAGCAACGGGGCATTATGCATACCTGCATCTACGTATATTATACCTATGTGTGTGTAGAGGTGTAAACCACATTTATCTAGAGAACCCGACTATGCGCAGGATAGGAGATGCACGGAAACAAGAAGACGAGACGAGACGAGACGAGACGAGACGAGACGGATAGACTGACGTGGCCTAAGGGTTGAAAAGGTGGTTGGGTGGTAACTCGTGAGAGAAAATGTTGGTCAGAGGGGCTTTGGTTAGCATTTAATGAATAGCATCCGTCGACCGCCCGCTACACGAGCCCAACTCAAAGGCGGACAAGATGAATAATTGCTCGTGTCAAAACATTTCATTTTACAAAACCCTACCGAACCCCCCGCTTTTACCACCGACCAAAACCCAGGGTACTCTCATTCACCGTTGAACTATCTCGCACAGATATCCTAGACAAATTTTATTGTGTGTGTACACGGTGGTACACGTATGCATAGAGAATAGAGAAAGTCGAAATTGTTTCATGCGTTAATAATCAGAGGCAATTATTTTGAGTGTTTTTTTTTTTTAAAGAGTCATTGTTTTTGAAACGCCAACACCGTGCCGGTTGCTACGTCGTGGAATCGATTCCAAAGACGTATTCAGACACTGCGAAAGTCTAGATATGCCTCGTGGAATTTTAGAAACTACTTTGCGGACGTCAGAGAGAAAGAAATTCAGGAAACAATGCTGCATGGCTGTAAATACACGCGCCTTTGCTTAAAGGGGGAGAGGGAAAAAGAATTGAAGAGAGTTATTTTGGAATGTAATATTTCAAAAAAATAGGAATCACAACGGTCGTTCTGACGCCCCTCGGCTTGCACCCCGCGTATTCGCTTTTCAATTCTTTCTAAATTTTATATACAAGGCACGATTTTACGAAACTGACATTTCTGAACGTACGTCGAACGACGGATGGACACACACGATGGATGAATGAATGAGCTGGGATAAATACCTGTCGTAGTTGTGACAGATTATCTTCACAGTAGATTCGAGAGCTTAGTCATATACCCTCGAATATTAATATTTCAACATTTGAACGTATAGTAACAATAAAAATCGGCGAATCTTTTGTTTGCAGAGAATTTTAATCAAAAGCCACATTTCGAAATTGTTTTTTTTTTCTTTTTTTATTCCGAACATTGATACGCTTAAAAAATCTGACCAAAATATTTATCAGTTTTCTCGGACTGTCGCACAAATTTTCCTGCTTTAAAATATTTATAAGAGTGACTGGGGGCCCGAGAAAATAGACTTTAAAGCTCACAGCGCACCGTCTGATCAACACAGGCCTCGACTACTCGTTTGTATATCATTTCAATTAGGAAACAGATTTTCAAATCGATTTTTCTCAAACTTTAATACGCTTAAAAAATCTAAAAAAATATGTCTCGATATCCTTGGAGTGCCAGGAAAATTCTCGTGCATTAAAATACTTATAAAAGTGACGGGGAACTGAGAAATTAGAATTTGAAACTGACAGCGCGCTGGCGGACCAACACAGGCCTCTACTACTAGCGCGCGGTTCCCTGAGCATTGACTCTCACTACTTGCTCGCTGCGGTATTAAAAGATGAATACATGTGCACACGTATCTCTTCGGTCTTTGACTTGAGAATTTTTTTTTTTTTTTCAGCAGGCATAGAATTTTTTCTTTTTATTTAGAGACTGAAAAATGTTAATTAAAATTTGTTGAAAACATTTTCAATTTTTATGGACATAATTTTTTTTCGATTTTTAAGCTGGAGTTTTAAATATATAGTCAAATGCTAGAATTTATTAAGTCTTGTAACTGAGTCAGCTAAACATTGGGCAGTGGCATTTAACCAACGGTATATTTCCGATCCTCGTCTTGCAGCGATGCTGAAGGAATTTCATTAGCATCAACGAGCGCGGAACAAAGTACCTAACGATTCCACGCTTGTTCGGGGTTCGAAGAGAAACGATAGCTATTCGACCGATTCGGGTCAAGCTGAGTTAAGTTACATTTGATTTACTCTCTACGCTAATACTTAGATGAGAAGAATTACGAGTTTAGATTTCAGTCGTTGTTACCGCAAGTATTATAGAATGTCCTGTGAGTTAAGAGAAGTAAAAAGCCAACAATAAAAGCTTCAAATAACTCGGGAGAAATAAAATTTCGAAAGGATGAAAAATTTCCTAGGGTATTATTCTCCGCTTCAAAGACGAGGAATATTTTTCATGCTATTAACCGAAGTATTTGATTAAAAAATAATGCAATATTCTAGTCGGAACAAACTGGCTTTATGAAGCATAAATATCTCTGGTATTTTATTATCCACTTCTCTCGCTCTCTTTCTCTATCTTCCGTACCCAGATCATCCCTCTCGTTCTTTTTCTCTGTCTGTAGGTTTTATCCCCTGAAACCCACGAAATCTTCCAAAAGAACGCCTCTCGGAATTGACCGTGAAAATAGCTCCACGCTTTTACAAGGGTGTCTTTTTTCTTCTCCTCCATCCCCTAAAAAGAGCTCGCGGTCCTACTACTTTTTTATCCTGTCTGTCTCCTTTTTTTCATTCTTTTTTTTCCTTTCTTTTATCAATGCAAATTATCGCGTCGCCGAGTTGCACTCGGTTTATCTATTCTGTAGATAAAATTCAAAATTCGAAATTCAAGCGGTTCTTTTAATCCCGGTGATCCTCGACCCTTTCTCGCTCACTCTCTCGCTGAGTCTATTACGAATTCCGTAGAATTATGCCGATTAGCTGGAATCCCGTATTTCGTTGAGGGTAGATAAAGGAGTGAGGGAGAAAAGAGAAAGGGGAAAGTGAGAGATGGGAAGAGTGAGCAACGGTCTCCCCCGCAAATCTCATCCGACGAAAATAATTAAAACCTACGTTTATCCGCCCAGACCTCGGGGCTGTTTAACTCTTTTCTCTTTCACCCTACATATTTTCTGTTTTAACTTTCGCCCGGTTTAAAGTTTATTGCTATACCGACCATACCAGTTTTTGTTCCGTGAAATCGGCGCAGTGCCTTTTTCTAATCACCTAAATCTCGAAATTTAATTAATTAATTAATTAATTGATTAATCAATAAATTAATTTCTGAATTAGGCTATTGTGCATCGAAAACCACGAGTAAGGTTCACAATTATTAGAGATTTTCTACCCTATTTGTTCTGCTCGTGATCCCTGCGTGGTAAAAGCCTATTACGGCTTCGGCAGGATACCTAACGAACACACCATTATCGTTATTGTATTTTACTAATGTTATTGTTGCATTAAGCCCGTGGAAAACCACCGGGCAACGTACCACCTAACTAAAAGTAATGTAATTAATAATATTCCAAAATAAAGGGAATTTAGTATTACCGAAACTCGATGAAATCGGATTTTAATCAACTGGGTACTATATACGGTCACCATTCTCCATGGCGAATTCACTGACCAATTACTCATCTACGATGAAGTTTAAGACTTAGGAAATTTGAAGCGGGGACAAGCATGTCTTAAGCTATAGATTTCCACCCTTAAAAAGTAGCTTCTAATCTCCGACAACTTATGGCAAAGGGATTTCTCTCTGGCCATTTTGTCCTGGATATAAAGAGTTTCGTTGGACCAATTCGGACGTTTAAGGGTTGTTTATTTCCGTTGAAAAAAGTCCTGCAAGATAACTCTTCGGACTTATTTCATTCATTAGATTTTTGGCGACACAGATTTTCCCATGTTCAGAAATGTCATTTTTCTATTTCTTCTTCACAAAACTCACCAAAAATTTTATTAGGACATCCGAGGGCTATTTTGCCGAGTATTGTTGCAAGACAGAAAGCAGCCCTTAACGGTCAACCAACGGAATCGTTTCATACTATAAATCGTCAATACAGTCGTAACTTTTGACACGTAGAATTAATCAGTAAGAAAAATTCGGATAAAGGATGGTGGTGGCTCTACCCCTTCTTTTATTTTAATTTTTTTTATGAGTAAAAGCTGCTCATATGTGACGAGCTCTTGATAGATATGTGAACGTCCAGGATAATTCCCGGGGGAAAATAAATGAATATTTATCTTCTTCCCGTCTTTCCTCTGGTTGTAAGTTAAATTCCATCGTCCACGTCGGACGGGAAGTCGACCTATAAAGCAGCCTCAACGTGGGCTTAGGTGAGCTGCGCAGCTTTATAGGTTTACACGTTTTACGGGGAAGGGTAGGAGATCCGCGATAGGATGCGACGCGATGCGCCCTTGTGTGTATATAACAATATACATATACATATACTCATATACAGACGTCGGTAGTACGTAGGCACGAGCTGTCCTTTCATTCCTTTGTCCTGTCAACGCGAAAAAGCTGCATTATGCAGTTCGATGCATAATCTTACCGCCATTTGCCTAGCCAACTCGCCCCTGCACACGACGGAAATATAAACCTATCCATTTTCGCAGTTTCTTTCTTCCCCGTGCCTTGGTATACTCAACTACGCAATGTATCCTACTTCCTTCCTGCTGCTCCAGGACTAAAGTAGACAAATGCAGTTTCGCACGTTCTACGTTCACCGTTCCATTCTTCATCATTAAAAAGCTTTTCTTATCCACAGAAAAATTATTCTAGACTATCTCGTGCACTTCCCTTTTTCATCCCCAGAATTTAGGGGCGAAATTATTATCAGCATACGATAAGAAATCATCAAGGCTTTCCCTGATTTTTATCAAGGGGTTGGTTCTTCGTAACAAATTTATCGATCAATCGTTTCACACTGATTAGAGCGATTCCTGTTGTTCCCATTTTTCAGAAACAGGATAAAAACTCAGTGAAATGAAATTTGACAAAGTTTCACAAGAGATTCTGTGGCATCGAATAAGATAGATGCGAGTGTATGCGTACAGTGAAAGCGTTGAAAAATTGATAAAATCTGATTTCGAGTATGTTTCCGAAATTCTTTGTTTTTTTTTTTTGTTTCTTTTTTCTACTCCTAACACAGTGTGACTTTTAGTGGTAAGTTTTGTCGCCCACGAAGTAGTAGCTAGAGTCGATGGTGGGCATTTGTATCGACTTTTGGATCAGATACAAGCCGGAGATTGTTGTTTGTTTGACGCTCGCCAAAGTTTATCGGATCTTGGATGATGCCTTCAAAGTTGGGCCAAGTCTTGGCAAACACCCCCGTCAACCCCTCAGGGGCTTGCAACCTCTACCCCTACCTAAGATCCCCACTCCCAATTCCCGCCCCCTTTACCCCATCTCCTCATCCTCTCTCTGATCCTTGGAATTCCTTTTGAAACTTTCCGATATTCATATCTGCTTGCTGCTACATCAAAAATTCCAACCTCGCCTTGCTTCAACCCCCAATCCTCAATCCCAACCCCCCCGATCCTCTTGAGGGCCGCACGGCGTCTCAGTTATAAAGGATTCGCAGCCACTTACAATATCAGTGGCTTTCACCCCCATCCTCTGCAGTTTTCCAACCTTTCTCCTCCGCCCTCTCACCATCCTAAAAGCTATCCTTGTTCATTCCCTCGTTCCTTTGCCTCCTTGGTTCAGCTGTTATATAACATTCCTGCATCGCTAGGGATTACTATATTGGTTGTAACGAGGGATGAGGGAGTCTGCAGAAGGCTTTTGAGTCAGGCATTACGTGTAATTATCTTGTTAAGAAATGACCGGTAAAAAATCACGAATCTCTTCAAATTTTTTGGGCCCAATTTTCATTCTCATTGCCTAATTTACTTCTAGGGGATGATTACGGATTTGAAAAAATCCAACTTTTTCATTCTCGGAACGAACGATTAAATTCTCTACGCGGTAAAATTCAACGTTTAAATATTGTGCGGAGGAAGAGATTAGAAAAAAAGAAAAAAACATATTTTCCTCAAGAAATATTCGCCTGGAGCTAATCTCGGGTCGTATTTTTCTCCCCCGTTTTAACTTATCGTCTTAAGATTCTGCGGTCCATTCTCTGGGCCCTCTTTCTTTCTTTCTCTCTACATCTTACGCTCGGGTTTTTAATTTGACATATTTTCAATCGCTTTGATCACGCATATTTTCTCTTTCCTCTTCCACTTTTTCATGTTCCATTTCTTTTCTTCTGTTACAATATCCGACGTACCACGAAGCGTAACTTTTCATTGGTATGACATTTTTTTGGCAAATAGATGATACGAGGAGGAAGGGAGGAGAATAAAAATACTTTGACGAGTTCCCCGAGTCAGATTTCGATTAATCTTTCAAAATGGCCTTTCGAAATCAAAATTTCCAATTAAATTCTCTCCCCATTTCATGCCACCCTCGCTTACCTGTTTCTTGTAATTCGGTGTGATTGTAACACTGCAGTAGCATTTCCACAATATACATGGGTACTATATATATATATAGGTACCTACATACATATATATTATATACGTATAAGATCTACGATGAGAATTGTTATTAAACTAATTACATGATTAAGGCTAACGAAGTGGTTGTTTCTGCGGTGGTTCTGTCACGATCATCATGATGCAGAGAACCGCACGCGAACGCGACTCATTAACTAGAACAATTGTCCCGATTGCGAAACTGTGCGAGAACTTAATCAATGACTATAATTACGTAGTTAAGCTCATTTCTGTTATATTCGCAGAATAATCATTGAATTCAGATTTCATGATATTATTATTATTATTATTATTATTATTATTTATATAAACTAGGGAGGATGATGGAAGTATAAAAATGGAGAAAGAAATTTGGTCAGTTTAGAATTACATCGATCTTTTTATTCAGCTAGATGTTTTCTTAATCTTAAATATATGTGTTTCTCGTGTATTTATGTATATATATATATGTATATAATATATATGTGTCGTGTGTATAGGTGTGATAGTTTAATTTTTTCTATGTCAATGTTTTGGGGTAAATTTAGCAGGTAGGTAGGTATATAGGTAGGTGTAGAATACAGTTAGGTGTGTATGATTCGGTTATGATGATTACACTGCGGGACAGTTAATTACAATTACAATTATGACGTGATTATTGTACAGTATGTATGTGTGCGATATTTATTTATTTTATCTTTATTTTTATTTTTTTCTTCTCCATTTCATCTCTAGGCATAGGATTTAATATTTAAGGTCTGATGGAGGCATTCGTATTTCAACATTAACAGACGTTATATAATATACATACATAGCCTGCATTATATAAATCATAAGGATGTTTCTTTTTTTCTTTTTTTCTCGAAAAAAAGCCAACATCCACATTAGGTTGTTTTTTTGTTTTTTTTTTTGTTTTTTTGTTTTATTTATTATAGTCTCTTCTTTCATGACAATAAACTCAAATAATGTAAATACAACTCGAACGGGGCTCGATAATATTCTGGTTTATATATTACTTAATTAATTAATTATACAGAACCAAGTTATTAGTAAATTAATTTTTTGATTAATATTCAACTACCTAGCCAGGTGACGTTTTCTGAATTTCGTTCTCTTTGACAGGTCCACACTGTTTTATATTCAAATAACTAATTTTCATTAACTCTTATTATAACTTTATGCATTTTTGTCACGACGTTATTTTCTTTCGTTTTCTATCACTCTTTCGCATATCTATATACGCAATTTAGGACATGAAATATATTCATTTTATTAATAAACGAAACTAAATCGGTATAACTTTACATTCGATGTGGGTATATTATGTATATATATATATATATATATATCGGTCGATAAATTTCATTGATTATTAATAAACGTAATATATGAGCAAAAATTTTTGTTGCGCCTTAGATCCGGGATTTATTAAACTTATAATAATTTATGAATAATAAATATATTATAATACAGTTTTTATTTTTGTTTATTTATTTATTTATTTATTTATTTATTTATTTATTCATTCATTTATTTATATTTTATGAAACTAATTTATATAGATCGTCTTTGAAGTTCTTCGTAACAGTTTTAATGTTTTCTTATCTCATCGACAAACGAGTTTTTAGTTGTTTGCTATGTTTACTTTTAATTTTCCCACCGTGTGATCCCGGGGGTAGGGTTTGAGGTGCTATCTAATAAAGCTACGACCTTGCACAACCCTACCCTCCTTCGTTAAACAAGAAACAGTTTCCATGCTTAAAACTTACTTTAATCATCTCTTTTTAAGTGGAAAAAACGTTTGTTGGTTTGTATACAATTTAAAACGTGACCCGATTCGGTATTATAAATGCTTGCAGGGATATTATTATTATTATTCTTTAAAAAAATAAAAATTATAAAAAAAAAAATATAAAAAATAAAAAATCTAAACGAATACGTATAGTTTATGAGGGTAAAAAAATTCTAGTTTGTCCGAGGTAATTATTCATTAATTTATATATATATATATATATATGTAATATAATATATACGAACGAGTTTTCATCATTTTCTACGGCACAAAATATCCAACTACGCTTTCTTCGCTTCGTTTAAATTATTTATAATATATTTATTCATATATATAAGTATACATATATATATATATATGTAAATATGTATATATACATATATATATATATATATATGTATCATTTTAACCATCGTAAACACCTACATCAACAATTTTCATAACTTATTAAATTCTATATAGCATATTTTACAGTCTAGACATAAATATAATATATATATATATATATATGTGGTTTTTCTTCGTAAAATCTAACAGTCATCGACGCGTTCAACAGTTGCAAAAATAATGATACAATTAACAACAACAAGAAAAATGGTTTTTTGTTTTTTTTTCGTTGTAAACGTAACCGATATTACATTTAGAGAGAAAAAAGTGAAAAGAAAATTTTGTTTTTGATTTTGTTTGTTTGAATCAAAAACGGGATAGAAATACGTTTGATTATTGATATATACCTATATTATATTATACCTATAATATACATAATTATAAATATGTATACATGGAGGTCAACGAAATAGTGGGAAGATATTTTTATTCCTCACTATTTTCTATAATAATATTTTTATTATTATATTTATGTATATATATATATATTGTATATATGTACAATTATCACGGACGTTTAAAATTTCTATCTCGTACCGCGTCAGCTTTTATTGCAGGCTTATTATCCCCGTAGCATATGATGCTTTTTAAAAAACCAAAAACCAAAAACAAAAAGAATGAGAGAAAAAAAAAAAAAAAACCAAATGTCTACGCCCTTAAGTATAAAATTATGTATAATATATGTATATAAAAAAAAAGAAGAAAATTCGTAACAAAATTATTACCGGCGAGTATTTTCCCAAAAAAAGGGTTTCACTAAATACAAATGAAACTTTGAAATTAGTTTGAAACGCCTCCCTCATTTACGAATGTTTTTGGCACGATGATGATATACATATGTTTTAGATTAAAAAAAAAAAAAAAAATTAAAAGTAAAAAAATGATAAAGAAGGTTTTGGTAATAGATACGCCGTATGATAAATTTTTACCTCGATAAAGGCGTAACGTTTTTTTTTTTTTATTCATTTATACTTACAAAATAGAAAGAAAGGGGGGAAGAAAAAAATTAATCAGATACGTAATAGGATTTTTTAGTTGGATTTAACTAGCGAATTCTAATGATTAACCAAAGTTATATTATCGACTAGATTTACTTGAAATAACTCGAGTTAAGTCAAGCCAAGCTAAGTTCCTGAGCCACGGAAAACTTAAAATTGAAAATTTCAACGCTGGGTAAACTTTGATACGGAAATTCCCGATCCATGATATTATCAACTATCACGATTTGATATGGTCGAGCGATATGCTTCGGAATTCTTCAAATTATTAATCATCCTACGGTTTCGTCGAATTTTCATTATTTCCTCTTTTGGTGCCTCCAAGAAATTTGAATATTTATAACTTTCGAACCCAAATACTTTGAATAATAATTCAGAGATTCGTTACTAAATCTAGAAAAATAAGAAATAAAAATCCTACGAGGGGTTTGGAAACAGAATAAAAATAAAAATTGTATGTGTTTTGAAGAAGTAGCGATATGCGTATACTTCGGGAACCCTTATTCGTTCGATTCCGATGAAATTTCCTAGCTTGGTACTTCTTGAGGCACCAACCTTAATTTTTTCCCAAATATGGTAAGGGTAGCAGTTTGAAATATCATTTCTACAAAGTTCGACGTGGCTTTGCGTGCGGTACCGATTTTATAAAAAAATAAAAAAAATAAAACTTAGTGTATAATCGCGATTGAAAAATTGAAAAATTTTTGACCTCACTGATAAATCTTTCATATTTTATCCACAAAAAATTCTAAAAATAGTGATAATTCGCGTACAACCGTAAATATTGACCATTAATCACGGTCACTCGGTGCGTTGGGTTATTTTACTTTCTCTCGAGAAAATCCCCTTCGATAAAAGCGAAAGTAATAGGCGCCTGGGCGGTGGTCTGTACTACAACCTTTTCTCTTTCTGGTTGCGGTAGGGATACTTGAACTCTGAGCAGTCCGGTGACCATTATATTCTTCCGCATCTCTAACTATATCCACTTTCACCTTAGCTGCCATTGTCAACCTCTTGCACTCTCCCTTTCTCTTTTGCTTAACCTTCCCGTCTTTTCCTTTTTTTTTTCCCTTTTTTTTTGCCTTTTCTATTCCCCTTTTGCTTTTCCCCGCTCACACGTTACTCGTTATACATATATTTACATGAAAAGGATACGCCTTTCTGCCCTCTGCTTTTTTACGTATCAGACAAAAGGAAACAGCTACGAAAAGGAAATTTTGACGAGTGGATTTTCGAGTTTTTTTCCTCTTTTTTTTTTTTTTTTTTTTTCATTCTTTTTTTCCGCCCTCGCTTTCTTCGTTGCCGGACAATAGACCGAAGGGGTTGGTTACCGCAACAAAAAAGGACTCCACAATCTTGTCCGTCATTATTCGAGACTGATTTAGTTCGAGTTTTTTTTTTTTCTTTTTTTTTTTTTCTAATCGCAGGGTTACTGTATCAAATTCTGTCTCACAAATATCATGAAATTTCATACTCGTATAATCGCGGTTCTCTGTCGACTGCTAAATTGATACACACGCGTAGTATCATATATGATCTGCGATAACAATTTATACCGTTATTTTTATCACGGACTTAGCTTAGCTTATAGGGTGTATTTCCCCCGATTTGTAAAAGAGACGATTGTAACGCGTGGTTAGACAGTGAGTTTGATTACCAATTTTCATTTGATTTTTTTGTTTTTTTTTCTCTTCTTTCCTCCCCTTATTTTTATCCTGAAAGTTTTTTTGCGACAAAATTTAAAAAATAAATAAGTAAGTAAATAAATAAATAAATAAATAAAAAAATATATATGTAATAATAAATTGAACAGAAGATTTTTTAAACAGTTGTGAATAATATAATAACTAGGGAGATGGTTTTTTTTTTCTTTTTCTTTTTTCTTTTTTTCCATTTTCACCTCTTGCCATATAATAGTATACCGTTCCTTATTTTTTACTTACCCCCTAAGCGCAAGCTTCAGAAATATTTTATAATATATAATATGTACAATAGTTTATAAGCGGAAGCAACAATTATTAATTATTAGGCTAAAGAGGCTTTTCGTGTTGTTAATCGCGTTATAGCATCAATTTGAATAGACGATTTTTTTACACCGATTAATTATCTCCAGTTCTCGCCCCCTATTTTATCAGTTATAAACGAAGTAGCAATCGTAACGCAAAAAAAAAAAAAAAAAAAAACAGAAAATTATATTGAACTATGAACAGATTCTATCCGTATATTTTCGTGTGAAACGAGAGTTATTCCATAATTCAGATGAGAAAAAAGAAAGAGAAAAAAAAAAAAAAAAAAATTAAAAAAGGTAAAAAAAAAAAAAAATTTTATTTTATCGTTATTATATTTAAACCCGAAATATCGAGGGTAGGGAAATTAATAAAACGCTTATAATTGTTGGATGTAGCGTTTTTCTCACGGTCGCTGCCGTCGCGTAATCCTCATCCTCGGGTGACTCCATCGTAGAGCCAGTCTCCCTTAATGAACCTTGGAAGACGTGATTCAGTCTGTGATCCCGTTCGTTGCTTAGATCCGAGCCATCTTCGAGGGTACCTCCTCGATCGCCGTGTTTTTTTGGATGTTTCGGCAACTCCATGTCTGTAAAAAAATTTAAGAAGAAGAAAAAAAAAAAAAAACTCGTGTCTTTCAATATTACAACCATTTTTGTATACCCCATAAATTTTCGTATCGAATTTACTTCGAATATAGATCGTAACCCGAATTTCAAATTATTTTCTTTTTATTTGTTACTCGATTTTTTGAGAAAACCAATCATCTTTGACTTCAGAGGTCGTTTTTAATACCGAGAAAATTTTCTATACTTTATATAATTTTTTTTTGTTACAAAACTTTTCTTTCAAACTGCTTAAACTTTTTTTTTTCTCCTAATCTGAGAAAGTTTTCCGACGCGGTTACTGAATTCTGATATACCAGTCGTCGCCAGAGAAAAGGGAAAAAATTAAAAAAAAAAAAAAAAAAACAATGAAGTTTGAACATTCTCAGATTGATTAAAACCCGTGAATTTTTTTTTTTTTTTTTTTTTTTGTGACAAATGTATAGTTTCGTATGTGTATACCTATGTATGTACTGAACCGGGTAATTCTTTGGGGTGTGAGTGGGTATACAGATAAGGTATGTTAAAATTATCATTCCAGCGTGAAATATCAACCTGAAAGTAAAAAAATAAAAGAAATAAAAAAAAAAAAACGAAGAAAAAAAAACAATTTTTCTTATCTCTCGTGTCGACGAGGCGCGTCATCTGTTCCTGTAGGTACGGTGGATGCTGCATAGCTCGCAGAACTAGCAGTTTAGCGCTGATAACACTTGGCGGACTTTTATCGATCATGTCTGGCAACATATGGCTCACCCAATTCTCGGCTTTTTGGCGTTTTGTCTGGCCTCTCACCCCTCACCCCTCGCCCCTTTCCCCGCGCCGTCGTTTTCTCTCATCCCTCGATCCGGCAGCCCCTTTCGCACCCTATTTCACCCTGCCTAGCCGCGTCCGCGTCCGCGGCATGGCGGGGCCCTGCTTGATAAACGATAACTAATACCAGAGGATAACGCGGGGATGAAGGGGGTAGAAGATATTGTTTCGCTTGGCGGAACTACGGCCTTCGCCCTTCGGTTACGAAGGACGATCACGTGACGGAGAGAATCCATCTTGTATCTCCATCTCTCAACCTTCGCATTACCTTCCCTTATACCTCCACTTCTACCTCCACCCCCCCAACCCCTCGTTGTTTTGATGTTAACGCTGTTTTACACGGTCAACTAAAGAGAGTAATAGGAAGGGGTGAAGCTCAGTTGTTAAGCTTAACGGTTTACCAGCTTTTTCACCCTTAGTAGTTCCCCGGTGCGCCCCGGACGCACCGTCTTGCTGCAGGACTTGCGATAGCTACTTATATACTATATCTGATCGCGTGACTTTACCATCAAGGAGTCCACTAGGCCTACACGTTTCTTAACGCTAAGATACAAGCTTTAGACAAGAAGTATATAATTTATTTTCATCGGGGGGTGTGATATGATATTGGCACGAATTAAAAAAAAAAAAATAAATAAAAAAAAAAAAAAAACACTGTTAATTTCATTTCATCAAGCTTTTTGCTTTTTTTTTTCCATATTTAATATTGAGCTTTACGTTTACACAAATACAAAGAAAATTAAATGAAGCTTTTTGCTGTGGTAAAGTATTTATACTAAAATTATTTTTCAAATAATAAAAAGTTATTCTTTCGCCGAGATTTTCTCATATGTAATAAATTAAATTTAATTAACAATATTTTTTTTTTTTTTAATTTTATCAATTTTGACTCACCGTATAAACGAATGCTGTTCTCAGCATCCCCTATCGAATTCTTCGATATACATTTGTACCCGCCTAAATCGGGTTTGTGTAAATTGCGTATAACCAGCCTCATTAAAACGCTGTAAACGGAAGTCGAGGTTTCCGTCATTGTGTATTTACTATTGCTGATTATCATCTCGCCTGAAACAGTATATGAATCAAATATTACAAAAAATAAAAAATAAAAAAAAAAAAATATAAAAAAATCGGAATAACTATCTCCTCTGTACCCCCATCTGTGAGGGTGAAATTTCAAATGACTATAATCATATCAGTCAAAGGACCGTAAAAAAGTGAAGGCGATCGATCGCCTCTTTTACGATCCAAACTTTTTCAACGTTCTTTTAAGTTCTTCTCAAGTCATTTTATACTCAGCATATCGATCGCCTTCAAAATTTTATCCTCTCTATACTGTTTCTTTTTTTTTTTTTGTTTTTTCTTTTATTAGTTTTACCGCTTTCTCTTGTCCAGTAGTTTATCGCCTTTGGTGAAGCTTCTACTTGGCACAATAGGACGACGTCAGTACCCGGTGGAGCCCCTACCAATTGATTGGGGACTTGGACCATCGGGTGAACTGAAATATTTATCGATAAGGAGATATTATCATTAAGTTTGAAAAAAAAAAAAAAAAAATAATAATTCATCAGACGTTTCTTATGGCTTCTCAGAGATTTTTCTTTCCTTTTTTTCGTCACAACTTTTAAGATGATAATTTAACATATAAAAAAATAAATGAAAATAATAATATTAATAATAATAATCACATGAATAAAATGAAATAAAATACCACCCTTTACGTGTGCGAAACGATCAGATCGAATTGTGAGGTACAAAAAATATGACCAGGCAATTAAAAGTTTTAGGTACCTTTACCGAGGGTTGGGTTGATGTTTTAAAACTAAACCATGAGACCCCCTGCTATTGCTCGTGTATAAATCAATTGGTTTTCAGCGTGGGGTTCTGTATGTACTATATATGCATATATACACACGTTTATCAATAATTATACTATATTGTATAACTTGTAAACTGGTAATGAAATATAACGTTCATTCTGCAGTTTGGGGTATAATATGAATATCTATATGTATAGGATACCATTAGGGGCGGAAAGGGTGTTCAGGGATTTTCGAAGATCCCCGATTTTTTACTAAACGTAATAAATACGATTTGCTGAGCGAGGATTGCTAAAACCGTAGATATCTCTGATTGGTGAGTTTCTTTTTTAAATTGAAAGATCGAACGATTTGGTTGGGGGTGGGGGAAAAAAAAAAAAAAAGAAAATTTTACTCTTCCTTCAACGACTTCTCACCGAATTTAGATTAAATCTTTGTGCCTCTTGGTAAGAAATAAGAGGAATAAGAAGTGGGAAGTAAGGAGGGCTGATTCTCGAGGCTAACTTAACTCGGCGGAATCGAATCTTCAGGTAAACTCAGTAAATTCGTAAAAATATGTGCTAAAAGTTGTGTCTTGATGTACTGTGAGCAATCTATGCTACCAAAGGCGTGTGTGGGGTCGTTCAGTGGCCTAATTGCCGAAACAAGGAGCTAAGGTAGCCGCCAATACATCGCTCGATACTAGAGAGAAGAGAGGATACCGAGGTAGAGGGTGGAATGAAATAAAGATAAAGAGAAGGATATCTAGAGGAAATGCTGAGCCCTGAAACGAAATAAATCATTGCTCATGACCGAGCGAAGAGAGGGCCAAAAGGGAGAGAGAAGAGCCTTGGCTAATAGGCTGGGATTCCGTTAAGTTGATGCGATTGCGGTACGAAATAAGCCAGCTAGGGATGAAATTCGTCGACATGGTTTCCCTGTGGTCAAAGGAATAACCGTGGGGGTGGTAGACGACCAAACGAAAGGATTCACCCTGCGGTTCAGAGATAACGTATGCGGACTTCAATTCTAAATAGAATTTTTACACCCCCTACAGCCCATATGGTTTTTGGCATTAGGGGAAACAAACTTCGCGTATGTCATGGATATCATGAAGCCGTAATTAAATATGGATATAACTTCTCATGGAAAATATGAACAGTTTTCAAATTTTGTTTTCTTCAGGCCAGGGAATATTCCCAATCAACCCCATCGTTGAGGAAAGGGTGGTTTTATCGAATTGAGAAAAATGAAAATGTTTTCTCCAATCAATAAAAACTATCAGATAATTTTATTGGTGGATTTTTTCACCCCTTTAAAAAGGGGTTGAAAAATGAGGGAAAAAAAAACCCGTCGAATATTTTTCGACCAAGTTCTAAGCGCGGCTTAATATGGAGGGGTAGAATTTCTGGGACGAAGTCGGTTCAGGGAACTCGTCAAGTCTCTAACCCAACCTTACTTCACATCGAGGTATATCGCCCCAAGTGTAATTTTATTATCTCGCCTTTCAACGGTTCTCCGCTTCGGTCTACCCCGCCCTACGCCCTCCTCCATTCGTACTGTTATTTAAGCAGTATTTTACTTTAATTTTTTTCTTCCTTTTGATTTTCTCGTTTTTTGTTCTCTCTTCTCTTCTCTTCTATTTTCTTCTCTTCTCTACTCTACTCTACTCTACTCTACTCTACTCTACTCAACTCAACTCCTTCCCACATTTACTTCATCATCCTCTTACCTTCACCTACACTTTTCTTTTCTAACACGCCCGCCCCCACCCCCGTTTCTTAACCGAGCTTATAGTACTCCTCAAAGCTTCTTTTCTAGTCCCCTTATTTTACAACGTCTACAAAATTATGCAAAGGAAATAAGGAAGGAAGGAAGAGAGAAAGGAAGGAAGGAAGGAAGAAAGTAAGTAAGAAAGAAAGGAAGGAAGCATTTTCTGCGTATATATTTTGACTCGGCTATCTTTTCGCGATGGATATCGCGGTTATATTCGCGGTCCCCAGTACCTACTCCGCACTCAATTTTTTCATATTCCTATTTTTTTTTTTTTTACTATCTTTCTCTCTCTTTCTCTCCACCCTGGTATATCTCACGTCTATTCTCTCTGCGAATGGAATAAAAAAAAAGAAAAAAGAAAAAAAAAAAAGAACAACAACATTTTTATATATTATTATAAAGCTGAAAAAATAAAAATTGTTACGTGTATAGAAAGAAAAAAATGAGAAAAAAAAAAAAAAAAAAATGAAAAGAGAGAGAGAAAAAAAGGAGTAATTCTTCACCGATATACATGCGCGGGAATGGGTATAATTCTTTTCCTCAATTCTCAGTCCGCCTAACGAGCCACATGGGGCGAGGACTTGGTACCTTTATATACTTGGCGAGTTGGCGACTTGTGGGAGTTATGCAAAAAGGGGGTGAAGTTGAAACAGAGAAAAAGAAACGGAAGTGACGACAAAAGAAGATAGGGACAGAGCTTCCTACTCATTCCACTTTCTTTTCCCAGTTAAATATCCGCGCGCGGTATACCACCGACGAGGAGGTATACCTCTACTCGTCCCCAAAGGGTAGCAGTTCGCCTCGCCCTCTTTTTACCTCTGCAAAGTTACAGCATGGAAATATAATACAGAAATATAAAAAAAAAAAAAAAGAAACAAAACAGAAAAAAGTATAAAATTGTTCTTTTTTTTTCCCCCTTTCTTTCTTTCTCTTCACTCTTGTTAACTACGGGCTGGACGACTCCCTCTTCCTACAACCCCCCCGTTTGTGTCTCGCATACCTGCCAAGGGGATCGTATTTTTAATTTGAAAATTTCACCTTCGTTTAGTTTCCTGGCTTAACGAAAAAAAAAGAGAAAAAGGGAAAAATTAGAGAGAGAGAGAGAGAGAGAGATATGAAAAAGGGATAAGTCGTTTTCTCCTCTTTTCATTTTTCGTTTATTATTTATTTTATTTCTATCTCACTAATTTCAGTCTGTTAATTTTTACTCGAGAATATAAGATGAAAAAGGTAAATGAAATAATGATAAAAAAAAAAAAAAAAAAGAAAAATTAAATTAAATTAAATTAATGAAAATTGACGAAAAGAGAAAATGAAGGAAAAAAAAAAAAAAAAAAAAATTGAATTTCAAATCAGCTGTTTAAAAATGGGGAATAAAAAGTAATTGCTTAGCACACCGCGTCTATAAGCCACTGCGATGCAAGATGAGCAGTAATTTAGACCGCCTTTATCACGCTACGGTTTATAGTTACGTTTTTTTTTTTGTTTTTTTTTTTCTTCATTTTATTTTATTCTATTTTATTTTTATTTCATAAAACGATCAGCTCGCACCGTTCACCTGCATAGTATTAGATATTATGTACTGAGCTTCGGTGAGCCACTCAGGGAACAGGATGTGAAAATTTTTGTTGATTTAAAAAGAAAGAAAAAGAAAAAATTCTGTAGAGAAGATATATAGCGGTATGGTATATTGAACTATGTATACCTATATATAGGTATAGATTAATTAAATAAAAACTGTCCGAGTCTTAGAGCGAGTTAGTTAAACTTTTGTCTCTCCGGCGTACAAAGTTTTCTAACTAACTAAACTGTAGCTAGAATTACTATGGTTCAGGAAAAATCGCGGAGGCACGTACTCTAGATATAAACTTTACAATTATTCTCGTATATACCTATATATATATATATATATATATTTTAAAGGAAGAAAAATTATTTATAAATGTTTAATTTTAAAATTGCAATAACCTAGGGAATATAGTTTACCCACAATGAACGTGCAGCATAATGCGTTTGCTGACTGACGGTGGTACCCCGTTAGCCGCGATACAGAGATAGGCGCCCATCTCACTCCGCGTCACCTTAGACAGTGTTAAAATTTCACCCTCGGCCGAAGGCACTAGAAAGAAAAAGAAAAAAAAAAGAAAAAAATAATGAAAATTATGTGATTTTTGGGTAAAGCTTCATTGGGGTGTTTTTTTGGGGGGGGGGGGGGGGGGGGGAATTGAAGAGTCGTTCCATTTTTTATTTTCGAATTTAGAAAATGAACGATAAATAGATGCAATTACAATAAAAAAAAAATATATATATATATATTCTGTCAACGTTGTAAAGATGCACTAATGGAACGACCCTTATATCATTATATCCCTTAGGAATTGCGGTTTATGAGTTATTTCTCTCTCTCACTTCGTGTTTTACCCGTTGCACCAGCTCTGGTAATAATTTCACCCTCATCCTCCCGTTTCCAAGTGATTTTTGGCTTCGGGTAACCACGTGCTTTGCATATCAGTTTAGCCGAGCCACCCTCAGGTACCATTAAATCGCCGCTAGTTTCCTCGTAGACAATATCGGGTGGTATAACAACTTCTAGATAGGCGCTCTGGTTTTTTTTTTTTTTAACAAAAAAAGAAAAAGAAATGTCAAATTTCAAGGTTTTGAATACTTTTGAAGAATTTTTACAAAATATTTTATTAAATTAATTGAACATCAATTCAACCAAAGATTTAACAACATTTGAAAAATATTCCAAAAAGTATACTTCAAAATATTTCCTAATATTTCACAGAATTACAAATTTTCGCTTCAAATGATTTCATATGCCACGTATGGAATATTTGAGGAGACTTTAAGGATTTTAAGCAATTTCCTTTTTCATTTAAAAATATTCGGCATTATTTTTCACGATATTCCATAAAGTTTCGAAGATTTAAGAAGATCATAACGATTCTAAAAAATGAGGAATAAAATAAAATGAAAAATCTCACGATGTACGAAAAAGATTTTACCGGAATTTCTTAAGATTTAGAAAATAATCACGCGATATTATCGATGGAATTTCACCGAGAATTTTTTGCCGATCAGTATCATTCGCGAAATGGTACAAGGTAAGGTACAAAGATCGATTAATCCCTCGTCGATTATTAAATCGAATAATAATGATAAAAAAAAAAAAATAGAAAAAATTCGACAATAATTTGAAAGAGTATAGAACCAACTTGCCTGACTCTTCATCGGGTTTGTGTTGACCTGGCACATATATACGCCACGATCCTCCCTCCGAGCACCACGGATGTTCAATGTCCAGGTATTGTAGTCGTTGTGGGTCACCGAGAGCCTCGCGTTGTTCGTGATGACGTGTTCGTGAATGGCTAGGATCGCCTTGGTATCAGCTTTTATCCACGCCACCTGACCTCACACACCCTTTACTTAGAAAACGGGGTTAAACCAGCGCCTCTTCAACTATTTTACAAATGTAGAAACTCCTCAGTCTCCTCTGCTCTTAATTGGGAATCTCTCTCTCTCTCTCTCTCTCTATGCAGTATATATACATATTACAGCGTCATTCGTTCATTATATAGAAAAAAAAAAAAAAGAAAAGAAAAAAGGAAGGAGAAGAAGAAATGCAGACAATTCATAAAATAATGTGTCCATAATCTTTCGATGTACGTATAAGGGTTCCTATATTCTTCTCATACATCTCCTATACCTTCTCCTCGGGTTTAGTAATTCCTATAGTATATACTCGGGCCACACACTGCAGCGAGGTTCTTATTGGCATCAAATTGAACCTTTGCCATGTCGAATATTTGACCCTTTGTCAGGACTGAGAGGAGGGTATCTATCAACCAACAAAGAGACGGTAGGTAGGTAGGTAGGTAGGTAGGTAGGTAGTTCGGTAGTTCTTATCGATATCTCGAAAGTGGTGAGCATAGAAGAAGACGACTTTCAGGGTTGGCGAAGAACGGGGAAAACGAATAGCGTTCGAAGAGACCCATGGTATATACACATACCCATATGAGGTATATGTGTGTTTGGTACTGACGGCCCTACGAGTGCTTCCACTTATAATACATTACGGGGTATGGTGGATACGGTATAACCCCATCCATTTCCCCTGCTCAGCTATATACCCCATACCACTCTAAAGACCATAGAACCACCTTGTCAACAACAAGTCCATCGTTTTACCCCTGATGAAAAATTATCTTTATTTTTCTCAATATTTAGGGGAAGAATTTCACCGAAATCAATTTTCCGATCATTATTTTTTCTTTTTTCTTTTCAGCTTTTAAAGATTGATTCAAATTTTTCGATCTTTGAGGTATCGTCGTGTCTCCGTACCGGTTTCTACCTATATACCTTCGCTTGGATGTACTATATATATCCTATAACGTTCTAACTCTACCCTGTGCACAGACACCTCGCAACGCATATCTCTCCGGCTTCATTCGCGACCTCTTTCATATGCAAACCATCTCGGAGCTCGCTATTGTGGTGCATTGTGGGGGATCTCGGTAAAATCGCGCTCGGGATCCCCACCCCCGTGCAACTACTCTGCGGTCCGGTCTGGGGTGGTTTGCCTCTTTTGGGGTGGTTTCTCGCCGTACCCATGCCGTTTATTTCCCGTCTTCTTTTCTACCTTTTCTACCTATTTACCTTTTCACCTTTTTCACCTTTATAACACAAACGCTGCAACGCACGCGGGTCATACTATACAATATACATACACTATACACATAGGTGTATGTATAACTTGCCCAACCATCATACCTACTCCCAGGCTACTCAACGGATAAATGAAGATAAGCTTGATAATTAAAAGAACAAAATATACGACGATGCAGATGATTTCCCAAGAGAATATAAAGGATAAAAAATTGAAAAAAAAAAAATAACAATTATAATTATCGAATATTGAAACTAACCGGAAGCTAGATCTTTTTTCTTCTCTATTTCGGACGATGACGAGATCTAATATATTAATATAGCATTTTTAATTATAATTGACGTTCGACTTAGTTTTTTTTTTTTTTCTTCTTTTTTTTTTTACTAAACATAATTTCTGTCAATTTTTGCTAAACGGTTTTTTTCATTTTTCCTTAATCCCGGGAATACGTGATAAACACGTTTATACCTACATATGTATCATAGGTGTAAGCTAATCGTGGCTGTAGCCTATAGGTACGGTTTTAATGAAGTTTCTTTCCAGCACAATATAACGCCCTACGTAGTGGTACAATACCTATGACTAATGTAGGGGTATATACCCATACGATGCATGTTACATATATACACATATACGTGACTGAATTTACAATAGGCTATAGAGAATTTAATTTTTTTTTTTTTAATTTAATTTTTTTTTTTTTTGTTTTCATTCATTTCTATCGTTAACGATTCTTTAATGGTTAATAAAAGTTTTTATTATTTCATAGGTAGATTTTACTTATAGATTATTATACTATAATATACCGTTTCCAGGATTTATACCAAGTGGGTAGGTATATATAGAGTAGATAAATATATGGTATCCTATACTTACGATCGAACATGCTCATGCAACCTTTAATTTTATTAATTTATATTCATGCTTGATTGGGCATGCCTCGGGGATTGAACTTTTTATTTATTTACCAACCTATGGTTTCGATATATTATGTATTATAGGTATACATACATGTATATATACCTTTATCTTTTCTTTCTATTTCAATCTAATTTTATTTCATTTAATTTTTTGTTTTTTTTTTCTCTTTTTTCTTTATCCGGTCACGGGCAATAAGGGATGATATTTCCAACTAGCCACCTCTTGCATGATTCCATTCACAATATATAGCATACACGTCACTCTTATTGCATCTCTCTCTCTCTCTCTCTCTCTCACTTTCTTTCTCTCCCTCTCTCTCTCTCTTTCTATATATATATAATTATATATACAGCCGCATTCGAAGTACTTGCATGCCTTTGTCATATTAATTTCACAAGCCGTAATTATAATATATATATTATATTGTTTAATCGATATATAATCATTTCCTTAGATACCTACCCTATATACCTGCGTACATATGGGTGTGACAATAATATCCTATGTTACGTACACTTTTATTTGTGATTTGTACTTTCTTTTTTTTAATTTTTTTTTTATGGAGATATCCTATCCAATAATTTCCACTTTTTATTTTCGATCTTATACACACATGCGTATGTATGCATATGGTATATTATTCATATATATATAATATATATATATATTAAAATATGTACGAATTTTGAATAAAAGTTAATAAATTATCGAGATATTGAATACTATTTCAACGCGTTTCGTGTCAAGTCTTTAAAGATAAAAGATATACTTCGCAAATGAGGTACTCAGATATTCAGCGATGCATTAATTAATTCAGGATTGAGAGATAATCGATACGATATAGATGTTGTCGATACTTAACTATATGTATATACATACCTATATTTATTATGTAACATAATATAATATGCGAGACAAAATCGCGTAGAGAATTATAAAAATTCGCGAATTTTTTTGAAAATATATATAAGAGATTATAGACTTCATCCGGGAATCTTGGATCTCATATGATAATAACGGTACGGGTCATATAAAGAGTACAAGCCGTTTAGATGGATTCTGGCTCGAGTCAGAAATGCGGTGAAATCCTTCTAGCGCTATTTGAGTTTACGGTTTTGTTTAGAGCGATGGGTTAGTGCTCGGCTATGGGCTATGGGCTATGAATAAGGTATTTAGAAGCCATAACATCTTAGTGCAGGCCATTACGTCGCTTAGCTGTGTTCCAAAACCGAAACGAGCCTCTTCTTCGTCCCGAAGAAAATTGGAATCCATCCAATTAAGGGGGAACTTTAATTTTAATCAATCCGCTACGGGGGAAGGGGGTGGGGGTGGACTTCATACTTTTGTCCTTCAAAGCGTCGAGAAGCTTGCAACCCATTCACTTTTTACGTACTTATAATATGTTAAAAAATGAAAAGAAGAAAAATTTTAAAAAAGAAGAAAAAATATATTTTCAAAATAAAAATCGGAATATCTATAACTTTCATCTATGTAAAGCAAGATAAAGCTCTGCACTCGATGATATACCTATATCACGCTAAATCCGACCCAGATATCTCATCTTATATTTTAGTCAAAAATTTTAATCCGCACATATGAATGAAGCTTTCCATACCGAATCATATTATACCCAGCTTTACCATATACAAATACTATAGAAATATTTCACAGCGATCTGACTTGTGCGCTTCCAATTTGGAAAAAAAAGAAAAATCATTAAAACGGTAGAAAAATAAAAAAATTAAAAAATTGAAAAATGTTGATATTTGAAACAGAATTTTTTCAAGATTTTAAAATCATGGCCAAATTATGTGATCATTTTCAAAAATCCTAAGTAAATCGGAGAATTTTTGAAAAATTAAAAAAAAAAAAAAAAATTTCGAGTCATTTTTAGACTTTGGAGAACGACATGAAAAATTGTGGACCAAATCCGAAATGTCGAGGGGTCAGATCCAGGTCGACTCGGTATGGAATGCCCGAAATCTATATTTGTGAGAAAACTCGTAATTATAAGGATGTATGCAATTATACCCAGCTTAATCGAATCCTCGTCGCGGTTTTAATCGTTTGTATTTATTACATAGGGGAAAAAAAATTTATTACAAATTTGAGATGGAAGGTATGCATATATACCAGAATTGTCGAAAAATGAAAATCAACATTCGGACGATCTTATCCGCGGAATGACCTAGGAATGAATTGCGTCCTGTGGGTATAGGGCATTCGCGATCTGCGTAGGCACGAATTTTGGTAATGAAGATAAACGCTCAACCGCGACGTTACACAGGAACATACATGGATATAAACGCGTCAAGCATTGACCATCCGTATTAATTTGTTATACAAGCAAACGCGGATATCAACCCGAGGCTGTACTCTGGCCGTCACCCTCTACCGCAGTTCTATATACTGCAACAGGGGTGTGGGTAGGTAATTGTCAGACTTATACGAACTTGAGAAAAGTACGACGTGATGAGTAATACGCGCGATTGTTAACCCGCTTGTTATCCTGGATTTAGACCTTGCGAAAATCTTAAAGCGCAGCTTTGCGGTCAATTTTTTTTTTTTTTTTTTTTTCTTCAGATACTTTTTATTTGAAATTTGAAAGAAAATAATTAAGCGATTGATGGATTGACGTGACATATTCACAATTTCACCTCGGTTCTTGTTTCCCTTTTGCTTATTTATATTTTTGAGTTTTCTTATTTATTTCCATTTGTTTTATCAAAATCCCACTCCTCGTTTCACAGTTTTTTATAGAATATATATATATATATTTTTTTTTTTTTCCTTAGCAACAGTTCCAAGATATACAGTTTTATATCTACGCAGGCTATGATATCAAATGATTATATATGCAGCTTTCAAAATTCCAAATCGACTAGTCCGGGTGCGTGCAATGTGCTCCAAGGATATCAAACACGCTGATCCACGCCTATGTACAGGGATATACAGAAAATTCCATGAAGTTATAGATAAAAATGAAAAAAAAAAAAATGAAATAAATAAAAAACTGAAGATTTTGATGGTCAAAAATCAGTAAATCTTTGATTATCAGTAATAAACGTAATATCGTAGAAATATAGAAATACAAAATTCATAAAATGAACTTCTATACAACCCTGTAAGCAGAATATCAGGAACAAGTCAATAAGTCATTGATGTAGCTTTTATACATCCCATTTCTAAATTGAATAGAAAATTTCCTTCTTTTTGACCTCGTGTCTGCAGAGCAGATATTTAGGTATATAATTATAAATAAATGATAATTATATACACAATAATAACACAAAATAAGAAATAAATTAAAAAGTTATGGGATTGGTATACACAGGGTGGTCACGAACTGAGTGTTTTAATTTCGGGGGATGATTGGAGGGGTCTAGCTCGTTACCCTGTGGTCGTTCGAAGTAGTGATCTCTGTTACGGCGTCTGCGAGATACAATCCATTTGAAAAATCGCGCTGGCGCCTGCATTTAGGCAGCCAACTATACCGCGACGAACCGTAACCTGTCTGGTTTTAGGCGCTCACGATCGCTGAAATGAATCGCACCACTTTTCCAATTCAAGAATCACTCGATTACAAGACTAACGGACGAAGACAGCATATCTGTGAATAATTCTTGTGATTCATGACCTGGAAAACCATCGTGGCACATTCAGGGGTCGTGTGCGCCTGAAACCAGACAGTCCACTACGCGCTTCTGCCTAGTTGGCTGCCTAAATGCAGGCGCTGACCTGAGTTTTTACTGAAACAACTATTTCTAACGTTGGGGTACGGAGTTGGACCCTTCTAGTCAACCCCTGAAATTAAAGGACTCAGTTTGCGGCTACTTAGTATATTTGATCGTGAGATTGGGAAATACGTATTTCGTGATCAGACGATCATTATAGTCGAGAATCGATAGTCAAAAGTCAAAGACCATGCTCTGTCGGAGCTGCGATGGTGATGGTGCTTAAATGCAGTGCTGAAGATGCAGGCGCGCGTAGAATGCAGTGAGTAGAGAAGTGCAGGTGGATGTTGGGTCCTTAGTGGACGTTATTTGGTAAGATATTTACCCGGGCCTTGGAGCCTGCACCGTGATCGCCACTCGCAGAGGCGGAAGAACTCACCCGGTTTCCACCCAGGTTATTAACCACACAGGTGAAGGTCGCGTCCCGTCCCTGCGGGATCGTCACGTTCTCCAGCGGGTACTGGAAGTCCGGCACGAACCCCGTCGCTGCAATCATAAACATAACAAATATTTGACTAAATTTTATATGATTTTATTTTATCCGGAGATTAGGAAGGTGATGAGATAAGAAAAAAGAAAAAAGAAAAAAACACACACACACACACAAGGGAAAGGGAAGAAAGAAAAATAAAAGATTTTCGCAATTTTTTCAATTTTCTCTGAAAATTTCGAGAATATTTGGATATCATGGGACTTTTTGCAGAGTTTGTTACATTTCTTTTTTCATAGAGTCTCTTTCGTCCCATTATATAAATGTATAGGTAAAGGTATTATAAGAATGAGATTGACGTTTGGATATCGTCCGCGTGTCATTCGGGAACACTTTTGTGTTATAGCTACTATTCCTTGGGGTATCTGGTCGACTGTCAGTCGAGAATAAAGAGTCAAAAGAAAGAAAGAGGGTTGAGACAGATTCGAAGGTATAGGGATGAAAAGGAGAAGTATAAGTAGAAAGGCATTCTTTCGGGGTGTTCGCCGCGAGTTTCCGTGTAATAATAGAAATAAATAAAATAAAATATAATTTATAAAAACAAAAAAAAAAAAAAAAAAAAAAAAACGAAATGAGTAAATAAAAAACAGCGATAAACTTTCATTCTGCCGAAAACAATGGAGGGAAAACAGTCGACTGGGTCCTGGTGTACCGCATAAGGGAGAATTAAATGATACGATGTATCTAACGACGACGATTATGATTTTAGCACCGAAATATATAAATAGTTAGAAAAAGAAAGTAAAAAAGGTAAAACAGTTTGTTTACGCGGATGATCGTTTAAGGTAAAATTTCACGGGGTACCGTTAGAGAGAAATTGAATATAGATCGTTTGTTAAACCGGCAAAGATATCTTGGTGGTTGTACAAAGAGCCTTGGAGGATCGTGTCGGGCGTCGCGACGCCCACGAGGCGCAACACCGTCGGCGTCGGCTGAATTTTACGAGGGTATTTGCACGGGCGCAATATTTTACGCGCCACTTAATGCCGGGTCACGTTTCGGCTCGCCCAACAGCCATCTATGAATCAAACTACATTTTAAAGATTTCCCATGCCTCTTCTGCAACATAGGAGATAAAGAGCGTGTCGCACGATTCCCGGGCGTCTTTTTTCGCCTTTTTTCTCTCCTCTTCTACGCGTATATATATTTTATTTTATTCATTTTTTACCCTATACTATTTTATTTTTTCCTCCTTTTTTTTGTCTCCTCTTCTCCTTCGCCAGGTCCTTTATCTAAAATTGGCTAACTATTTAAACTATCAGATATCAGCCCTGTGGGGGTTTGCAAAGTCCCCGTAAACTCGATTGTTGCACGGGGGGGTTGTGCCGTTCCTTTTGCCCCATTTTCCGACATCTTTTGTGGGTATCCCTCAAGGCGATCCCCGACACGCATTATTGCGTTTCAAACTCTGTGAGATCGTAGAAATGAGAGAGAATAAAAAGAAAAAAAAAAAAATAAAGAAGGAGGGAAAAAAAAGTAAACGAAGAAGAAGAAAAAGACCGGTGAAACTTACCCAGAAGGCACTGCGGGGCGGTCCTAAAAAGCCATCCCCAGAATACATAAGAATATTTATAGCCATAAATGTAGTTCGGTATATCCGTGTAGACTTCACACAGGTTTAGGGGTAGGTATAAGGTATAAGTATTCTAGTTTCGTCGAAATCTCTTGCTATATACGGTCTCTTCCTCATCCTTTTCCCTTTCCTCTTTCCCCCTCTTCTCTCTTATTCAGTTATTCTTTTTCCATACTTCTTCGATAAGATTTAGAAGAAGTAAAGAAAAAACGAATAATAATAATAATAATAATAACGATAATTCACTTTACCCCTCAGCCGAAGTTATGAAGGGAGAAAATCTTCCTTCTCCTAATATTATGACAATAAATTCATTTCTATCGAAAAGTCATTTTCAACCCTCCCTCACCGTGAAAATTTTTTTTTCTTCTTTCAGTTTAGAGAAAAATCTATTTTTTTTTTTTTTTTTTTTTTTTTTACGACCACAACATTTCTAGCATATCTGAAACTCATTTTATACCTGTCCTGCTGTGATATTAGAGCAAATAATATAGGGCCTTCCACGTCGTGTCATGTCATGCTAATTTTATTTACAACTGTCACTTTCAGTGGGGCTCGTCTTCTTTCAATAATTCAATTTTTATCCCAAAATTTTCTTATCGTATTTAAATGATCCACTGCACTGTGTATTATGTGTATATATATATATAATTCGATTTAAAACACGTCCTATCTTGGGAATTTCTAATTATCGATTTTGTTTTATTGATTTTATTATTTTGGCAAAAAAGTCATTTCTTCATCGAGTATGATGTCTTAACGTCGTTAAACTAGATTATGGATTTAATACGACAAAGCGAATGATATCACTGAGAGTTTTAGCCAGTTTTCTTCCCGTCTCATTCCGTTCGATCTTAGGGGTGCAATTTTTCCCCGTTGATATTCCCCCGCACGTCGTTGAGGAATGGGCGACTATAACGTAGGGGTGTCGCCCGCCGCGTCGTCCCGCTACTACCTACGCGGTTCTTCAAGAAAAGTGTCTCATACAGTTTCCGAGTTTGTTTTAGCAAGATCAGAAACGTAGGTAAGGCGCGAGCTGATCGACGTCGTCGGCGGCCCCCAGAGGCCCCGAGCATGGTAGAGCTTGCCGGAAGGGGTTTGGGGGATGGGAATGGGAATAGGAATAGGTATGGGGATTGGGGTGGCGGCGGTGGTGGGGGTGGTGGTGGACGGAAAGAGAACCAGAAAGAGAAAGAGGGCAAGATATCCCGTGGGAGACGTCAGATAGCACGTTATACCTTCTCACCCCCCGTTGACCCCTTATACCGCCGACCCTCTTGACCCAGGCTGACCCCCAGCCGTCCCCGACACCCCGACGCCCTCGAATAGTCGGTCATGGATATCAGCGACGGCTATGAACGAACCGCGTTTCTTGTTTTAAAAAATGATCAAAATTTCAGGTAATATTTCGAGGGCGTTTATTCATCCTGAGGGTTGTAAAAAACCGTTGTTATTTTCTTTAAAATCAAAAAAATCAGTTCTCTTTTTCAGGCCATAATCGAGCCAGTTTATTCTTCAAATTATCTGCTAATCATGTTGATGTATCTTGCGGGAATATTATATTTGCATATCTTTGCATTGTTTTAGTATGCGGTTAAAGTCTTCTCGTCCCTCCGAGACCTCGAATTTTCAATTTAGAATAATAATCAACCCTGTTGATCGGATTTTCTGAATTAGGGAAAATTTTTATTCAAAAATTTGATCCAGTGACTCACGACTCTCGTAATGTTCAAAGAGATTTTTCGATTTTCACTTCTCTTATTTTTATCCCAAAATATAGTTCGCTCATTTTCTTTACCCGGTAAAAATCCTCCAGAAAATATTTGATTTTGATCTTTTACTAGCATGGTAGGTCTGCTGCCCGCGACGCCAAGCCATGCCATACCGCGGCCATATTTTTCGTTTAGTTTTTCTTTCCCTTCGCGGATGTCTCCGGGTCTGACAGGTGCGACAGTCATCCCCCGGATCCCAATGTAATCGCACAAATACCTCGGTGATCTCTGGAACAGACGTCACGCTCTTCTGCAGACTCCCTCTTCCTCTTTCTCTTCCTCTTCCTCTTCCTCTACTCTTCTCTTCTCTTCGCCTCGCTCCACTCCTCTTCGTTTCTTTTCTCTTTCCATACCCCACACCCCCGTAACAATTTTCGGGGCGTGTTTGAGTCTCTCTCTCCCTGTGTGGGGTGGAAAACTTTTCGCGCCAAATCGAGTTAAGAGTTTGACTCAACGAGGAATTAAGGCAAGGCCCTTGAACGCCTTGGCTAATTCCATTTCATTAAACCGTAACGATTAAACGTTCGGAAGCGGGGCGGCGGCTTGGCTTGGCTTGGCTTGGCTTCGCGTCAGGAATATAATCATAGTAATAATAGTTGGAATAACAATAACAATAATAATTACCGTGTGACGAATGCTTGAATAATTAATCAAATATACATATTTGCCATTTTATTTTTCCGCGCTAAATCTCCCCGTTATATATTATACCGTATAGTTTTCCCCATATAAAACTGAGAATTTTATTAGCTTAATTAATTATTTAGTTAAATTTTTTTCCACTACAGTATTGCGCGAGCTGGTGCAGGTGAAAACTTTTCCTAAGCTCACCTAGCGAAGTAATTTTACAGAAACTTTAAGCTTCTTCAAACTCTCTAGTCCCCCCGCACCCCGTTTCCTGCATTGTATGGTACATCGTATATCTTATAAGTAGCAATAATCCCACGTCCTGATTCGAAAAGTATAACATTATATGAAAAACTTAAAAAACTTAAAAAACAAAATTAACAGATCGACGAATAAAACTGCGTAACTGCAGCAGCCGAAGGGTGCAGCGATTTTTTAATTATTTTTTTTCTCATTTTTAAATTCGCTAAAAAATTTTCATCGAATCGTAGTCCTGGCGACTAATGGACAAACCGACGGACATACGATCCTAGAAAACGAATAGGTATAGTTAGGTACTACTAGGGGAAAAGGATCGACAGAAAGAGAGAGTCAGGGTGAAAAAAAAAAGGCTCACGGTCGTGGCCCGCGGGGGAATCAGTCTGGACAGTGGAAATTCCGCGAAAAACACACTCTTCCTCTGCCCTCACCCACCCTTAAATTTCTACCCCTTCGTTCCGCGGACCCTACGGTATTGGCGTGTGCGAGAATTTCGAGTTGCTCTTTCCCGTCGTGTCATGAGTATAATCCATACACCTATACGGGTATATACTACATGTATTATATATAGGTTTACATAGATACATATACGTATGAGTCTGTGTGTGTATCTATCTCTGAACAATTCCCTCTCTTTCTCACTCCGAGTATATATACGTGTGAGTATATAAGATCGAATTTCTAGGTAGGTATATGTGAAGGGGGTGAAAAGGGGCCGAGAAGGAAGAACCCCGTTGATGTTAGCCAGGTTCTCCTCCTGTCTACGTGGCCCAGAGTCGTGGTCCGCGTTGATTGGATATGAGCAAACACCAGCTCCTCGTTGCTGGTGAGAAATCCAGGGCTTGTGAGTGTCCGTTTTCCCTCTGTCACGTGCTCATATGACGGAGGCTGTATATACCTATGTGTGTAGATGGGTATACTTCGACCCCTACACTGATCGCGTGCCCCTCCTTGTCCACCTATTCACCCCGTCTCTAGGGGTTAGAGTCAAACCCGAATCCGATCGCGTGGTCCATATCACTTTCTATCTATCTATCTATCTATCTTTCTCTCTCTCTCTTTCTCGTTACTCTCTTTTTATTATTATTTTTATTTTTATTTCTATCCTCATCTTTATCTTCATCTTCAATAATCTATCGTATATCTACGCCATGGTACCTATAGATCCACTCCATATTGATTATTCATTGTTTGTTAGAACAGACACGTATTAAACTGCATCTATAGTATATTCCATACCTATAATAGAATAGATGGATCGTTTTAAGGGATAAGATAAATGGCGGATAATGAAAGGAAAAAAAAAAGAAAGAAAATAGTATACGTATGGTGTATAATCCATACTTAACTCCAACTTATACTTAATACAAGCAAATTTCAATCGTGATTGTTCATCGTATGTATGTATGTGTCTGAGGTGCAGATAGGGTGGTGAGCTATAACCGTTCATCTTGAGCTTATTTCCTTCCAGAATTAAAATGGTGACATAGCGATTTCCGGTAATGGAAACCGCGTCGACTGTATAGGTATGTACCTATAATATATATGTATATGCGAGGCTGTATAATCCAGTTTGACTTTTTTTTTCTTCTTTTTAACTAATTTTGACAAGAGTTGAATAATTGAGAAAGAAAGAAAAAAAAAGAAAAAAAAATCGGAAGATTTTTTTTTATTCGTAAATTAATGTTTTCCAAATGACGAATTGGGGGATGAAATTACTTCTATACCTAACAATAAATACGTACTGTACCTAACTATCACTGGTTTTCCTCCCATTCGATGTTTAACTGTTATAAATGAAGAGAAATTTGAAAAAAAAAGCAAATTAAAATCAAAAAAAAAAAAAAAAAGAGGTAAAAAAATAAAAAAATACCTACTGTTAAAACGCTCGTAAATATTCGGCAAAAGTAACTATAATACGTTTATAGACCGAACGAACGGTGAGATATATAGGAGTGTGGTATATGTATATGTATATAAACTTGTTATATATCGGGGTAGCCGTGTTCGGCTGCGATAACAGTAAAATTGTAGGGACTTACGGGGAGGATCCGACAAAATTTCTGTTACCATTCGCACGTATGTATGTAGTAACGTATACTATACGCACTGGGCAATGTGACTCGGAAAAAAATAAAAAAATTAAAAAAAAAAAATAATCAAACAGGGTACGGGGGGGGGGGGGGAGGGAGGGAGGGGTAGAGAAATTTAATTTAATTTATTTCATTGTAAAAAAAAAAAAGTTAGTTCAACAATTATTTTCAAAAGAAATTGATATCGAATTTATCATTTGTTTGCGAATTAGAAAACAAAAAAAAAACAAAAAAATCAAAACTGTACCCTACATGGAATGAATACATACGCAGGTATATATGATAGACAAATATATACTATATATAGGTGTGTGTATGCGTATATGTATATAGTATAAATGTATATGATATAAAGTAACGTGAAACAGGTCTACATTATTCACAGCATGAATTATTGATGAGCATCTCGTAAAATATGAACGGCGGTGGTCGTTATCAACGTAACGCAGGTCTCGGTTCGCGACGGTGACGACAGACGACACCCCACATATTGCATTACGTCATTTCCTTCTCACCACTCCGTCGACATCCGTCGACCAACTGCCATATTATTCTCATATACATAGGTATAGTATAGAGGTACATATATTACGTGAACGTGTAGTAGGTACGTACGGTCACCAGGTATATAAAAAATGACCCATATTATTAAAAAATGAATTTTTATCAAGGGAAGACTTCGGTGAAATTCTGGTAAAAGCCATTCACTCGTTTTTCCAAGTACTAAAAAAAAAAAAAAACGGGATCAAAAATTCCCTGCGTCAAAATTCAGATCATGGTAGCATGTGCATTTTTCATACCTTTCAAACATCACAGATATAGAGAATTTCGATTCTGAAAATTTCTTTCATTTTTAGTTTTGGAATCACGTATACGTATATTACTTATCAACGTAATATCTTCGCATTCAGTTTCATACCGGGATATGTCATAGCTGAGGTGATCTGATCGACTCGATATCGAATATCAACATTCGAGGATATCTTCAGCACAAAAGACTAGACGTAGTGCAGGTGAAAGGGGGCTAGTCAAAGTCAGAGCTTGGAGTAAGAAGTAAAATTGAAAGGTGGAGGTAAAGCCAGAGGGAAATCCATTCCGATAGAGACGTACACATAGTTTGTTAGTGACACTACAGTGTGCATGTATTACCGCATTCTGCATCTCATGTATGTGTATATTTGTAATCCTTCATCTACTTGTTAGATATCGGGCAACAAAGCTCCCATTGATCCTTTTCCACGGTGTAGATCGTGGCGAAACGGTGTATTACGAGGAGTTTTCAGTTTTTCCTTTTTCCTTTTCCCTTTCTATTTCGCTCTTCCTCTCATCCTCTTCATCTCATCCTCTCCTGGCTGCTCCCTGGTTGTTTATAAAACTCCTGCGGGTGTCACGCGTCTCAGAGTCCTGGGTGGTGCCTCGAAGCCAGACAACAAGCAAGATTGTATAAGCTGTCCTGTCTACTGCACGCCTCCTTCTTTTCCCTATCTTATTCTCCCATCTAAAGCGAAGGGTTCGAAAGACTCTCGAAACTTTAGACTTTTGAGGGGCTAAATGAACCCCCGATAAACACCTCACCTTCCTTGATTTATTTCAACAGAATTATTCCTCGGATTAACTTCGTTGCCCTGATATACGAACGTGACTTTGAATCCCCTTTCGAATTACATGAATGATTTTTGCTTTTGTTTATGAGGGCTCTTTATCTCTTATTTTAGGGTTAAGGGTGGTTCCTATCTGTCGCTATCTCGATTCTCGCTTACAAACTCCTAACCGACCTGCTGTGCAGAGACTCTTTCCTCTTCCCTCTTTCCTCTTCACGGTTTTCTCTCGCTCCGCCGCTTTTCTCGCCTATAATAAGTAAGTAAGTTCCCCTCAAGTAAATACCACCCCGTCACCACCGCCACCGCCACCGCCACCTCCACCTTCTTCGACGCAAACCAACACCGTAGCTCTCTTCCTTCACCTTTGCCATCTACCCGCGAAGTGAAGCGCGGTAAGAACCATCCACCCATAATGAAGGCGATGGAGTGGCGACTAGATACACGATGAAGAGTGTCGCACGTTAATAGTAGGTCTTTATTATTTTACAGTGGGCAATAAGACTTGAGAACTTTTGAAATAATATCAAAAGCTCTTCACTCACTCGTCAGACTAAAACAAGCCGTATTTTAATCCTCCGGAATTTAGTAGCACTGTGAACGTGAACGTGCGAGGTACGTATTAGACTCGTGACATTCTTGTCTAATTAATTTTCTATGAGAAAACTTCCAAGACAATTTCTATAACAAAATATATATACGCTATGCAGAATTTAGTGTATTTACGCTGGAACTTCCCTAGAATAACTTTTTTCAAATAAAATTTCCCCGGCGAATAAATTTTCAAATATTATTGAAAAATGTTTGAAAAAATCTATCGTGGAATTAGGAAATATCTCGGAAACCGTTCGATCGATTTCGATGAGTTTTTTTTTTATTTCTACTTCTCAAGGCAGAGCTGAACTTATTTTCCTAAAATATAGGAACACTCAGTTTTGTTCCAACCATGTTCCATTTAATTATGTAATTATTTTCAGACATATAATTATGACGCTCAGATTGAAATCAGGTGTAAATTTAAACGGGGATATTTCATTGCTAATTCTTTTCCCCGTTTTGAAGAGACTCGTTAATTCTGTAACCTGAGTACCGCGGAGTGTCAGACTAAAATGACTGCAGATAAGTATAGATATTCGTATACGAGCTTTTGATCTGGCCCTTCTCAGGTTTTAATTAACCTAACGAGAAACAGCGTCGTATATACATACATGCGGGTGTATGTAGGCTTCAGGATGTAATTACTCGTAATTACTCTAATTACCGGGTCGCACATAGTGAATTGGTCTTGCTCTAGGTCTCCTCCTAGGTGCATTTGACAAATCGATTTGTGGCGCGAAAATTCATGTGTGTATATACTATACACACATACACCGATATAGTGTCTGTATATCTATAGCCAACGTTTGTGGACACATATGTATTACACACATCACTTCACTGGCTCGCGGTTCCTTGATGACGTGTCAGGTGCCTCCGACGCCTGCTTTACCAATGCATACGTATACATGTAGATATTTCCAGTCAAGGTACTCGAAAGGACGTCCCATACAGGTATGTGAATTTAATACAGAACCACATGTAATCACGACGTCTCTATGTACCTAGATGCAGTGAAGTCTGCCTACCTATACACATATTCATATATAGAATCCATATTGCCAATTTCAATCGAGGATTTAATCATTCTTTCACAATTATTATAACGATCATTGTCATTTAAGGATAAATATTGATAAGCGTGTAAATATTTTTATCCAAAAGGAAAGAAACAGGTAAAAAAAACTAATCGAAATATTAACAAAATTCTAACGACAAAAGAATAATAAAAGAAAAAAAAAGATTCAGTTCCGCAGGACTGCAGGTTGATCCGATTATCCGTTCAAGAAAGTTAGGTACAAATCCTTGAGAAGAGAAGAACGAGTAAATTATCGCATTTTCACGAGGTAGAAGTTGCGGATATATAGGAAATAACGGGGGAATATAACAGGGAACAATTAGCCCGGAAACATCCCCTTGTTTTCAGATAAGATACGAAACAATAATTCCTCGGTATATATATATAGCAGGACCATACTTGTATATATCTCGTCTTTATTATTTGTTCAATTATTATCAATATAAGTTATCTTTTGGAGGAAGGAATCCGAAGCTAGTAAATTTCTTGATATAGTATAATATGGAAAATGAAAATATAAAAAAAAACATTTATTTATTATTTAAACGCGATATTATTATAGATATGCTATCTGTGGGCAGTAATTATGCGAAATTTCATTTTATTCGGTAGGGTGGGTGAGGGGGGAATCTGGAGCCGACGAGTTGTCGAGGGTAAGCCCCAGAGGACCGGAAGTAATAAATTAAACGGATGACAAATGCACTCGCTCGAGCGAATAAACATCGGCTTCAGAAGTTGGTCAACCCTAGGGAGATATAGGTATTTGGCATGGTTCACCGCTATATCTGGTCCTGACACTGCTGGATACCTAACTCTACATTTACTATTCTCCTATACAATTCACTCGCTACCTGCCAGCCAATTTTCAATATTATGTAGTGCAGCAGAATACTGATCTTATAGTTAAGAGCCCCTTCAAATCATATTCATAAATTTGATATAGATAGGGGTTGGGTCGAAGTTCCGTATTTTAAAAATCGGGAGCGGTAAAAATTTCCAATTTCAATATTACCGAGTCAGAGCTTTTCAGGAAGGGTCATTCTCCCAAAGTCTACATAGCCGATTCGAAAAACTTTCGAACCAAGAAAACCGAGGGTTCATAATTCCGAAAGCTAAAGATTCGAAACACCAAATCCCCCAGATTTGAAATTCACGCATGTATTCAATCAGGGTTCGATAACTCGGAATTCATTTATCGTATCGAAATCAATGAGTGGTCAAATTAATCGTATTGGAATTTACTTTTTGAAAAAAAATAGTCTAAAAATTTCATCAATTATTTATGACATCGTGAAGTTATCGATTTAAGTAGATAAAATGGGTTTCCCTAAGGAGGGTGTCGGTTATAATATGGAATATTTTTTGTCTTCACATCCTCAAAAATAAACCAAAATTTTCGGATCTTCAGGCTTTTGGGGATCCGAACTTTCTGCATTCCGATCTTTCGGATTTCAATGGTTTAAACTTCAAAGTTTCTGAAAATTCGAAATGGGTAAAACGAATGCTCGATTTTTACCCCTCGGAACTTTCAAATTTTAGAACTTCAGCCTGGCGCCCACGTCCTAGAAAAGTTCAAACCAAAAAACTTGAAATTTGAAATATAATCCAAATGCTCATAATTGCATCACGGATATTGAGTTTTTCAATTCAAACTTTTTCGGCTAATTTGTTACGCGTAATTCGAAGATATCAACGTAAATTTTTTGAATTCAGAAGCCTTATGCTTACAGTAGGAATTATTTTGCGATTTCGGTCAAATCGGTTGATAAAAAGTATCGAATTTTCTCGACGATTATATTTCTCGGAATAAACCATCGTGGAATTGTTAATTTCAAAAATCCCGTTTTCGCATATTTATATTAAATTGAATTTATATTAATGATCTTGCTTACCAATGGGCGCGTACAGAACGTAAAGAAGAAATACAGCGAGTCGGCTAGGCATGGTGCCTCTGAACCTGTGAGTTCTTCTATCTACTCGGCAACCTCATCTTCTTCGATTGTCTCGTCGTCTTGTGGCTGGAAAATAAATAAGAAGAAAAAACTTTGAACGATGTTGAAAACCGAGAATATACCTACATACCTATACCTACAGAATACAAATGGGGCGAACGGACGGGGCGGAAACGTGGATGATTGTTTGTTAGAAAAAAGAAATTTTACATGTCTGACGCACATTCACCTATATATTCCACAAAGTTCGAAATACAATAACGTTTAAAGCCAATAAACGCGCGTCACATTTGTAAGAATAAGTAGCAACATTCTTTCCGGGACGTAGAAAAGAAAAAAAAACGTACAATTTGCCAAAGTTTTTTAAGGATGACAACGTTAAGTTTTCGATTTCATTCATTTATATATAAGTCATATAGGAGTTGTTACAAATTTGTATCTTTATACGTAGGTAAGATCAGATATATGCCGAAGAAATAATAAGGAGAAGTTAGTTGGTTTTTTTTTAAATTCTGACCCAATTTAGAGATTCGAAAAAGCAGCTTTTAGCATCCCCGAATGATAATCCGACTTCCGCCTATTCTTGTCGTATACATAATTGTTTAATTCGTTGAATTTTTTATTAAAATATATTCATCACTCGGAGAGGTGAACTGTCTGGGTTTACAGGATCTACCTCGGCGCACATGCATGTATATGTTTTATATATAGTATATGTATAAAGCAGGTATATTCTTTCCACGGTTACGTATCGACGGATATAACGCGCGGCGGTAACCGTAGAACCGCGCCTTTACCGCACGGAGTAAAAGCGATCCATCCCTCCCCGGTCCCGGACAAGAGAACAAAAAGAGGCTGATGGGGTTAACTGTAATTTGCATTCGCGTATCCGTTATCTACCCCCTTTCCCCCTTCTCATCCTTCTCACCCTCATCCTCCTCATCCCAAACTCGAGACCTCCAGGTCGCTTCGTTCGCCACCCATTTACCACCCGTTCGCAGAATGCAAAACAGATAGTCGAGCGTCAGCAGAGGCTCACCCTCACCCTCACCCTCGCTATATATGCTATACTATCTGCTCTTACCCTACCCCTTTACCACATATACCTTTTCCGTATGGGGTAGGTAGGTAGGTAGGTAGGTAGATACCTAGAAAGGCAGAAACGCAGACACGAGAGACAATACTTTTCGATTTTATTTTATCTCTTTATCCCTCTTTCTCTTCCGATCGTTGTTTTTTACTTTTTTCTTACTTTTTATTTTTTCTTATTTCTTCTGTTTTTTGGTTTCATTCTATTCGGCAGCTAGTTCTAGGAGGGCCGGAGTAAATTCATTGCCATACCTTTGCCTCCCTTCTTATTTCCCTTCTTTCTTCTTTAGATCGGGGTTTCCTATGTTTTCTTTTTTTCCTTATCCTTTTTCGTCCCATTCTAAAGGAACGAGGAGAAAGTCGAGGCGGGAATCGAGATGGTAATGGTTTTATCCTGGCGTTTGATTTTGTGGCACGTTAAGCCCCGATCGACGACGAGTATGGGATGGAAAAATCAGGATTAGGATTCTATGGCGAAGACTTTATAAAGTGGGACTGCGTCAGCTCGCAGGAAGGATCTTCGATCCTGACAGTTCATAGAATCATTATCATAAAAGAAATAATAATAGTAAAAAAGATAAAAAAAATTACCAAAAATGGCTTTTAATTTTTTAATAAAATCGCTTTCTAATTGATGAAGGCTTTTAAGGGTGTTATATACGATAGGAATTTTCACCCTGATACAAGGAGAGAGATATATAACCTCGTTATTTCGTTTTAATAGAAAAGTTAATGAGTTAGGCATTAGCCGTTGAGTGAAGAGGTTTTGGTGAAAATAAAAAGAAGACAAATTAGATATGAAAACTAAAATAAGAAGGAAAAGTAAAAGGTTGTTCCGATCGGGGACATTTTTCTGACGTCTGTTGCAATGAGGAGAAAACTAGATTATATATTATAACGTAACACGGGGGTGTCAGAAATATAATACGTGCAAAAGGTACGGGAGACGGTGGCGGCGGTGGTGACGGTGACGGTGGTGGTGGTGGTGGTGGTGCTTACGAGGAAGAATCTCCGCCTTGGGGTAGTAGCTGTAGGTTTATACTGGTACCAAAGACCTGTCGATACCGTGACGTGACGTTCAACTTTTTTACGGCTTCTCCATTAACATCTCATTATGAACGCTTCGTCGAACTACACCCCCGCCTCCATCTCCATCTCCGTCTCCATCTCAGTCTCCTCCTCCTTCTTCTTCTTCTTCTTCTTCTTCTTCTTCTTACCAGCCTCGAAAGCGCGTCCAACAAAATATCTCAAGTTCAAACTTCCATTAAAATATCTGCTCCGTTGAGGTCGCCTTTGGTCCCTTTGACTCTTACCATAGCACTTCGTGTTCAACTCTAAAGTCTCTGTGCAATTTGAACGAGGTTTAACCATAGGTGGTGGGTGTACACCAACCTCAGAATTCCGTGGGTGTTAAGCTTTTATACTTTATACTTTATTGGGCCATCAACGACGCGGAAAATTACGTTTTCATTTGTTGCCGCTTAAACATATCACCCAAGGATACGAGTCTATCTATCTTTCACATCCCTTAAACGAGACTACCATGCAGTATTTCGTACATGATATCATCCTTCTCCCGAACTCCGCTTCATCGTGATTACATCGTAAATTATTTTTTTCTTTTTTTTTTATTTGTTCAAATTTTCACAAGCTTTGAGGACCCTGTGGTCATCCGAAATCCAAAATATCGTTAGATTTCTATCTAATAAGGAGAAATTTTGAAAATCTTACAATTATTTTTACATCGAAGTGTATAACGCGTTTAAATAAAAATCTAACTTTATTCGAGCATAAATTCTTGGTCAATTTACACCTCGGATTGCTTGTGGGATATCGTTAATTACCCAAATTGGATTAAAGAGACCCTGTGCATAAATTAGAATCGTTTAGATCCTCGCCTTTATTACGCGAGCGTTGTATCTACGTTGATCAGTAGTACAGGTCGCGGTGTGGTCAGACAACGGGACTAATTTATGTGATAAAAATTGGTGATGGTGAAACGGATCGATCTCGTTCAATGAATTTAAACGTACTCTGCAGGAGTCTAACGTTTATCAATTAAAAACTTGGAATCAGCACGATTCTGATAACGATTGGTAACAGAATTAATTGCGAAACAACGGTTAATTAATAATCCCTCTGGAAAATGAATTATTTTGTGGTTCAATTAAGCCATGTATATGTACAGGGATGGGGAACTGGGTACTTCCTTCCTTCCTCCCCTTCTTCCTTCCGTTGAGAACGATAAAAAAAAATAAAAATAAAAAATTATCTACGAAATTGAGAGACGGATACTAATTTGAAAATCGAATTTATTTATTTAAATAAAATACGTCAGATGGTAGGTTCGAGTAAATTTGAATCTTAGGCTGTTTTGTAAAGCAATGTTTACGGCCACGTAGGAAACTGGATTGAACACTGCCGACTAAACGATCGATACAATAAAAGTGAATTTACGTTGTTGGGAAATGGGTATTTTGAATATTGAGGCTGTGACAAGAACACCTGAGCAAATTGAATGCGTTCCCGTTCCCGTTTCCGTTCCCGTTATTCTCTTTTAACATCCCTTCTGCGAGTCCAATTCCTCCTTGAACCCAAGTAGGTACGCCAGAGAAGAAGCTATAAGCTTTCGGCTTCATGTGCGCGCAGACCTCCGCGCTTTCCCGTTCTCAGTTCTCAGTTCTCCGTTTTCCGTTTTCCGTTTTCCACTCGGTATTCAACGGGCGATTCTGCAGACGCCAACGGACTATCTTACGGGTTAGCTAATGCGGAATTAATGCAGCTTCCCTTGCATTACCCAGCGTTCTTAACTTACTGAGAAACACTAACGAAGACGGTGCTGCGCCTTCGGCATCTTACCAAACATACTTATACCTACGTGCTTCAAGATATAAAAAGGACCAGCTTTCCTGGGGCTTATCTCAGCCGGATTAGTAAAATCCTTTAAAAAAAAAGGGCGATTTTTTCCTCAACCTTTTTTCTTTATTTTATTTTTTATTATTCCAGGTAATTGTTTTCTCTGTCTCAAAATCAGCGATCATAATTATTCCCTAAAAAAAAAAAAAAAAATAAACGCAGAATTCGGTATTCTACTGTCGCGATTTCTAACTGCAGAAGTATATAATCTGACCACGTACTACAACCCGAACTAAAATATGGAGTATGTTGTATAATAAAACGGTCACTTCGCAATATGATCACCGCTCTCTGACCTTTTATGGCTGAAAACGGGTGTTTGGACCGAATGTTTTCGTCGTGCGATATAAAACCGAAAGAAAATTTTAGTAGGAGATAATAATAGGAAAAAGAAAAAAGAAAAAGGGTTTTTAATACATCCCTCATCGTTATCACACAATACGCGACATACTTTGGGCACTTGAATTTCGTACCTGTTGATTGAGGATAGGAATGAACATATTTTATTTATTCCAATTGCTGATGAAGTGAGCTGAGAAAACTTTACGACGAAGATTTATCGATATATCCGACTTGATTGAAGGTGAAGAAAAAATTGATGACAAGAAGAAGAAGAAGAAGAAGAAGAAGAAGAAGAAGAAGAAGATGATAAAAATAAAAACACATTATATACCTGTAAGAGGCGCGCGTAAAATTTATTCAAAGTAATTTTTCACCCTTAAAGAGTTTCAATTATTTATATATTTCGGGCTTAAGTTGAACCTTGTTTTTGGAGAAGTATATAGGTGTCTGTAATACGAACGTGGTACATACCACTGCATGTAATACAAGTGAGTGTAACATCGGGTGGTTTAGTCATGTATATAAGAGGGAGAAGCCAGATTTACCCCCGTTGTGGTAACAACCTAGGGTTACCCTTGTTATAAACCCAAGGTAACGTTCCCATGTTTATAAATTTCTACTCGCAGCTAAAAGTAAAGTGGCTAGGTAACTGCTATACGCAACTCGCCCTTCTCCAAGTAACGGCTCTTCGTTAACTACGGTAATATAACCTTGCCTCAAAACGTCTTAGACCCCCCGACGAGTACGTGGGTACATATATACACACCGAGCTCTAAAATCCATCTCCATAGCTATAAAATTAAAACACCCTAGACAGGTGAAAGAAAAAAAAAAAAAAAAAAAAAACCAAAGTTTTTCTAATCAAATCTAATCGGTGTGAAAAATTATGTCCGATTTTCGGACTGAACAAGAAACTAAAATTCTTCACTAGCCTCCCATCTCTCTTTCGGCCTAATTTTTTTCACATACTAAAAGTCTTAGAACCCAACTATTGGTAGAAATGTTTGAAAGTCAATTTTTTCAGTAAAATTAGTTTTTTTCTTATCACAGCAATGGCCGATATAAACCTTTACCGCAGTTAAACTGATCGAAAAGTTATTTTCCCTTTTGCTTTTTTCTCGCTAATCGTTAAAGCTGTAAACGAGAACGAGGGGTGCGAGCAACAGTAGCAGTAGTAAGGATTGCATGGGCGGGCGTACGTCTGGCCAGTGAAAAGACTTGACTACTAGGTAGATGTGACAGCGATGATCCATCGCGACCTGTTGAGTCCAGAGCTAGTGAATTCTTGTGTATATACATACATGTGTATATATGTATATGTGTATAGGTCTGGTTAGCTACCGGGCATCGGAACGGATTCGAGAGTAAAGTTATTCAATCTTGAGAATTATTTAAGGTGAAGGGAGGGGGTATACGTTCATGTATGTACGTATTTATGTATGTGTTACATAGATAGAGTGAAGATCCTGAATCCCTGAACGATATCTCGCTTAAAGTTAACGACGTCAGAGACGGGCAATAAGTAGCGAAATCGAGCAGAGCTCGTCAAATCAACATTATCGGGAGCAGGTTCCCGATTCGTTCGATTCTCAGCGGGTTGTTCAAAGTAAGTGCATCCCATTAAAAGCGAGTTTCTAGTCTCTCTATTTCCCCTCTCTCTTTGATTCCTGCTTACATACTTACCTTCGGGATGAGAAGGGTGGAGTAGAAGTTTCGAGATGGGGCAAAACTGCGAGACGCGAGAAACAGAGAAACAGAGAGCGAGAGAACCGGAGAGAAGAAGCTTCTTCAGGGGGCTTCAGGACTCGGTGAGGGTTTCAGCTAAGGAAAAGTGAAGAGGTGAAAGAGAGAGCCAGAGTTAGAGAGAGGGATGGGGAAGGAAGGCAGCTTTGTTCCCGTGACGTTGTGATGGAATGTGTCCCGTAACTTCTGCCCAGGAAATTGGAGAAGTATTGTGATGCAGGATGGAAGCTGTCAGACTGAGACCCCTTTACCCTGGTAGTACGTCGACGTTGCCCTCACAAAGTCGCTAGATCGTATCTTGGCAAACGTTACTTTAACACGCGACAGAAAGACTCCTTGGTCCACTGTGTCCGGTTCTTTCGTTCGGCGTGAAATTTAATCACTGATTTATCAATTCATCAATCGCAACCAGTCCTTTATTTCGATCTGTTTTCATGATACCAGAGATCAGAGACCAGCATCTCCTTCATAAAAATATGAAAAGAAAAGTTAATTTTATTCTTCATTATTCGATATGATTACATCGATATACTTCAGTTAATTCGGATCAGTGATCGATTTTAATTAATCTCTAGACGAGTAATTAAAATCGAGAATAATTACCGCCCCGTGCGTATGAGAGGCACCATAACTTACTATAACACGTAAGAATGAAACTCAACGGATGTATTCTTCGCTTGGTAGCTAAGTTTCAACTCCGGATGTGATTCCACCCTCTGAGGGTACCCGAAGTGTTGTTTGGCCTTGAGAATTACTTGTTCAGATTCAAAGATCGCCCCATAGGCCATAGGGGTGGGTAGCCAAGATCTGTATTGGGGTAGAACTGTTGAGTAGATATATATTTCGAAGTCTAGTTCGCTTAAGGTACTCTGTACGTCGAGTTCGGAGGGGTGCAGGTGGGTAGATAGGTACTTTCCTTCGTGCAGGAGGCTAGAGGGTACGTGCAGATACTGCAGAGTGGTTAAGAGCCAGCTATAGGTGTACCTTTTTTCAACAATTTTCGATCTCGCTCTTATTTCTTCCTCCGCGAAACCTTCTTTCACGTATACCTATTCATAGGTATTCGCGGACACGTAGGTGTGCAGAAGACTAGCGTTGTCTCGGGGGAGTGTAGCTGACGTCAATAGGTACATCTTTGTACGCGTCAGCCATACCTAACGCTGTATTACAACCCGTACAGAGTTTTCTTTCACTAGGTGGGTAGATATTTTTCATCTCTCCCTCATATCCTCCAGCTAAACCCCCCGCTTGACTGTGTCTCTTCTGTTTCCCCGAGCTGTGGGATAAATTTTCCTTCTTTTCTTATTCTGTTTTCTTTTTTTTTCTTTTTTTCTTCTTTCTTTCCTCCCGAGCGCAACGAATCGTCCTTCTCCTTCTCCTCCCCCACCCCCCCGCCCACGACAAAAGCAGCGCTCGAATTAATTGGACAAAACGTGACGAGCCTCTTTACTTCCATCCCCCCTACAGGTGGTTGTCAGAAAGGTTGCCTGGCGTAACTATACCAACGCTTAAGCCGGGGCTAACGCCTTACTGAATATTCAATCTCGTTATTATTTTAGACCTGTCAAAAGCCGGCTGTGCAGGTCTCAAACATAAAGTAAAAGTATCGTGGTATATATGAAAATCACCTTCCCCATACCTAATTTACCTTTGGTTATACCTAAAACATAAATTTGTTTCATTTTTATTATACCCATATAGAATCGACTAAATTTTCGAATCGTTTCCCGTAAATCCTTTGATATTACGATATTTTGTTCCTGACACTGAAATTAACCGACCTCTGATGGTGGGCGTCGAAAGGGTAGCTGGTAATTTCAGCAATATAAAAATTAAAAAAATCTGCGGGGTGAAAATCATCGATTAAACACACACACTCATACGTTCCCGCGTATGTACTACGTAGATATAATACGCCTCGTTTTTCACTTTCATGTACTTAAATTTTCATTATTATTATTATTATTATCTTTCCTTTTTTTTTTTTTTGCTTTCTCATTTTCTTTGTCAAAGAATTCTTTTTTAAAGATCGAGAATTGATGGAGTTGGTTCTATATTTCGAGGGGTGGGGGTGGGGGATGAATGAAGATAGGATGTAAAATCCTCGGCAAGGTCTCAACGAGAGCAAAGGAGGGAGAGGAAAAAAAATGTGATATCAACGAAAGTAAGGCTAGGACTTGGATCAGGAACGATGGATTTGTGGTTTTACTTATAAATCGAGTTGAGCAAACAGCGAGCACAGGGGGATGGGGAGGTGGGTACATACATTCAAAATTCTACCCCATTCCTCTGCCTCTCCGTCGTCGTCGTCGTCGTCGTCGTTCAACCCGGTTCCCAGTCCGTCCTTAACAGCGATCAAAAGTTCCCCGTACCAAGCGCCGCGAAAATTTATTGCCAGGATGAAAGTGGAAGAGGATATTTTGAATCAATAGCTTTATTCGCGAACTGGCTGCGACGCGAACCCGATTCTTTTGAGTAAGGGAGTAAAAAAGAGTACTACAGGGATAGAGGAAGGGATGAAGAACATAAAAAATAAGAAGAGAAAGAGAGAGAGAGTGAGAGAGAGAACGAGGAAAAATTAAGCTGCAACCCCTAGGCTGGAACTGAGAACTCGAACCCCCTTTTTCCCTTTTTTTTTAACCCAACTAGAAGTTCACCTCACCTGAGATCGTTCTAGTTTCCGATCACGCGATTCTATGAGAACGCCGTCCGAGGTATCCGGGCGTCGGTCGTGCGTCAAAAAAAAAAAAACAAAAAGAAAGAAAGAGAGAAAAAGGAACCTGAAAAAGAAAAAGGGAAAAAATCCGGAAAACCCAGAGAGATAGATGGTAAAGAATTCGCAAAGAATTCTCAAAGATCTCCAGTAACAAACCTCGGCTATAACTTACTTTATATTCCATATACCTACTCTCTCAGTCTGATATTTGCGTATAGGGTAAAACTAACGAAAACATAGGTATAGACGCTATACCAAATAAAAATTTACCTGAAGTCGGAAGACGAGATAACAATTTTTTTTTTTTTTCTTTGTGTTTTTTTTTTTTTCTTTCTTCTTCTTTTTCTTCTACTTCTTTCCTACATTGAACAATCGAAATTTTTTGGCTCTTCTCACACCCTGGAATAAGCTAAAAGACCCGTGAAATGAGAAAGGTGTCAATATGACGCTATATAACTGGACGAACGCTGACTACCAGAGCCTGGACGAGCCCCAGGTCTTTAGGATCGGTCTGGGGGTTACAATTGCGAGGCTGGCCACGTAGCCGGAGGGGGATTGCGCGGAGGGTAGGTTGCTGCAGCGGTCAGCAGAATCAAAATGCTTAGAACCCCATATAACGGCCACTCAACCTGGCTAAAACTGCCCCGACGCTATTCGAAAGACTGCAGGATACGTCTGATCCAGTGTGCAGGATAGGTACCTGTGATATCCTGGCAATCCCGATTCTCACGATTTCTTTCAACGACAAGTTTCTCATGATACCGCGAGCCGGGATTCCCGTGAGAAAAATTCCCTATAAAGATGGAAGGATCGTGATTATTGACAATTTTTTATTTCTTTATTTTTTTCATTCACTTTTACGACAGACTCTGTCACATTGGGCATTAGGAAAGTGTACTTTTTCACCCGGCAATAAAACCGCTTCACATCTACCTACCCGGCGATAAATATACTTGTAGACAACCATGCGGTTGCCCAAAATGAACATTTTTCAATTTACCCGATATTCCTCTATATCTTTTTTAACTATGTGCAGTCCGATTCCACGAATACGCAAAGCGGAGTGGATGGCATGATAGAGAGTTGAATATTCCCATCGAATATTTCTACTTTCAAATATTGAATTAAAGTGATTTTAAAATCAGCTATTCCAACAAAGATAAAAATGATCGAATTTTGATGTGAAACTCTGCGTGCGTATATCAGACGGTATAATTCATTTCAGACAAGTTCATCGCTAGTTCCGTGTAAATAAAATGAAAATATTTTTCCCATAAAGAATATAGTGTATTCACCCCTCCGATCGATTGAAGAAATAAAAATAAAAAAGTCTAATTAATATTCGTTTACGTGCGAATATTTTCAACGAACCATAACCCACTGCTACAGGTAAGAAGTTTACCAAGTTTGAAAATTTTCCGGACCTATACTTCAATAGGAAGAAAAAACAAAAAAAAAAATCAACCGCGTAATACGACAAATCGTGTTTTATTAAAATTGGAAAATTCGAAGGCTTTAGGACGGTGCTTAGAATCGAGATAGGAACCTGGAGTTTTGGCTAAATTTTTTTTCTATATATTGGAGACGTCCTGGCCCAAGGAAGCAATGAAATTCGAAAATGATTAAACTAAGACCTTCTGACCTAAATGTGTACCTATACGTATTGAAGTTGGTTAAACGTTCGCAATGGTATGAATGTCAAAAATGGCTTATACACAAAAGAATCCGTCACGTTTCACCACCTGAAAGTATTTTACATCGTTTTTATATTCTCCTGTTTTTTTCTTTTTCTTCCATTTCCATTTTTATTTTCATTTTTATTTTTATTTTTATTTTTATTTTTATTTTTATTTTTATTTTTATTTCTCGCTTTTTAACCGACCGAAACGAGGTCTCGCATATAAAGGGCATCCGTTAGCCACATAGTTTTTAAATTAACGGCTGACTGGGTGAACGCAGAAGAATGTAATATACGAGCTTTCGCGGGTCGGTGCTAGAACCCCGCTGGGTCCACCCATATACCTCTCTCAGTCCCTCTCTCTCTCTCTCTGTCTTTCTCTCTCTCTCTCTCTCTCTCTCTCTCTCTCTCTCTCTCACCCCCAGCCTCATACCTACCCGTGATTTTACATCCTCCGAACCACGACTAGGGGATCACTGGATGAGGGTTGAGTGCAATTATTGTATCCTACCCAGGACTCACTTTGATGTTGATGCATTAACCCCAGTCTGCACAGTGTACCCATAATCTATACGTCCTACCTGCCTACCTATTCTACCTTCAACGCATTAGTCGACGTTCTGTCAGTCTAATGCACGCGTGGCCACGACACAGGGTGGCTTTACGCACCTTAACCACAGGAATCCCTCCACCTATACAGTTACCCCCAGTGGTTTGCGAAAATGATATGTGCAGTGGTTATGAGTAACTACTACAGGCAGGGAAACACCAAACCTCAACTTTAATTTGAAAATAATTTCGATATAATGCATGAAACGATTAATGAATTAATTTTATACAGAAGTCGTTTCAGTTACGTTTTGAACGAAAACTGAGAAGTTTAATAATACTGGAAGGTTCTGCACGTCAACCATCGTCCTTTCGTTCGTTTTTTTGTTGTATGGTATTTGGCCTAGTAGGATTCTATCTGGTAGAAACTGCAGAGAACAATTTACGAATACCTTTGAATCGTCAGCTAGCTAGAGTAATGGGTAATGGGAATTGATCAGTTCTAGATACCCCCCGCAGCTCAGTTTATTTTACGTTGAAATTCAAAATATTTAATCGAACCAACGAAAGGTATTAAGAACGGAGTTATTCGAAGAATTTTATCCGCTTCCTTAGAAAATCTTTACCTTACCAGAACCGACTAGACTTTGCTGAAAGTCCTTTCTCGAGTTGGGGCCGGGATAGTAGACGAAGTTTTAACAGTTATACGAACTGTAAACTGCTGAGTGAGGGGCTGAAGATTCGCAATACGGTTTACCAGCTGCAAGAAGATCAGACTGTAGATCGAGTCTGTCTGTTGCATAGTATGAACAAACCACGTCTATAAGGAAAGGGTTTGTCCAACAGTTTGAAAAGGCGAAAAATTTCAGTGAAAAACCAAAAAAAAAGAAAAAAAAAAAAAAAATGATGATTAGATCGAATTATGTAATAACTTCGACCGAGTTAAACAATCAAAGCGAAAACCGAATGGGGGTTGAAATTAATTTTCTAGAGTAGAATTGGGTTGGTACCCGTTAATAGTAATTAACAGTAATTAGCCGCTCGAGTTTGCAGCCTCGACAATTGAAACTGAACGCTCGTAACATTTTATCCCCGTGCGGTATATAGGTAGATGCGTTCTCAGGGGATTTGAAAATCTCCGAAAGTATAAGACCGGAAGAGCCCCGGGCGAATAGGACACTCTCGATTAATTAATTAACACAATTTATGATCTGATTATTATCGGCTCTTTGACGTATCGCCATTGTATATCATTAAAGGGGATTATAAACTCCGACAGGCGGTGGTGGATGTGGATTAACGATCCGTCTTCGTTGTCAATGAAAAGGAGGAAAGTAACTTCGTTCACACTTTCTTCGGAGCTTCACGTCCTAAGAGTAATTCGACGATGTACAATTTCCGTGTAACTATAAGAACAAGATCTGAGACTGTTGGCACGATAAACATGAAAGAACGTAGAGCATAGTTGTCAGTCAGGGAGTTTGACGTGAGCGAGTGAGTGGGAGGCCCACGGTTTGATCCTTCATAGTCCTTTGGGTCCTTGGAGGTCCCTGTCGACCGCGAGACCATATACCCTGTTGGTGTTTACAGGCAGGCTTACACGAGGGCAATTTTGTGGTAACGTCAATCATTGTTTGAGGACGCGGAGAGTTGTTGGTAGAATGTTGGCCCCGGGTTTACCCCATGCCTCTCAACCCTTTGGCTCTATGCATACATGTATATAGTTACATATACACAGTTCTATACTATTTACACATACCCGGGTTGCGGAAGTGTACCGATCTATACACACTCGAAGGTTCGAAGGTAAAGGCAAAGGTATGATGAAAGTGAGTATCTGGCTACCTGCCTAACAGCCATGGTAATATTTCGGGGGTTGTTGAAGGCTGCGAGTGCCCGAGAGGCCCCGCTGCTCTAGCAAGCAATCAATCAATCAATCAATCAATCAATCAATCCATCAATCAATCAATCAATCAATCAATAAATTGCTTCGTCAACTGGTCCTGCAGCGTTGGGCAAACGGTGGTCGCAATGTCCTCGTGTCGAGGTCTGGTTCGAGGTCGAGAGGGTCGCCGGTGACAGTCAGCCGAGAGCTTTACTGTTATTGAGGGGCAGGAGTGGCCACCAGCAAACTCTAACTACTGCCCACCTCTCAACCTTCTAGCTCTCTCTCTCCCGTTATCTCTTTCTGACCAAAGCGAGAACGAGAGCCACTAGAATTCCGGAAATAGTTTGATCCCCTTCCATGTTACCAATAAACGTTTTCAACCGAAATGCCGGTATGTAAGCTGCTCAACGCAACTTATTTTCCAAAGGGTTAAAAATCTGGGTGAATATTGCCATATTTTTTTCTTACTTAGTCATAAAAATTGGATCTATTTTTATTTTTTTTTTTTTATCATCTACTAAAGAAGAAAATTCTTTATGGTAAAATTTATTTCTTCAACGTCACGCAATCTTAGTTAAATCAATTTTATTCTGAGCCTTTTCCCAAACACGATTCTGGTTTTATAGCCAGAAATTCGTCAAAATTCTAAATAATTTTTTTTCGAAAATGTTCTGAAGTTAAGATCCTAAATTTCTTCGTTGTAAAAAACATAGAAATTGATAATCCACGGACCCGAAAAAGCTTACGAAAATTTATAAAATACAGAATTATATACCTTTCGAGTAATTATAATCGGGACGAGGTTGGGTTGTGTGGGAAATAAAATCAGTTCAAGCGGGACTAAATCTCCCCAGAGTTTCCTAGATTTTGGGGTAAGGTTTTGTGTACATTTTTTATTCTTTTATTTTTATTCCCCGGATCTTCGAAGGGAAACAAATCTGTCTGAAAAATGAAATTAATGGTTTCTGGTGGCTTTAACTTTTATCGTTCGAATAAAAGTCGACCGGCGTGATCGTGAGGACGTTTAAAAATGATTTAATGGTAGAGGAGATCTGCGGGAGGTTGCGAGGGGGTTGGAGTAGGTAGGCAGGCTGGCAGGCAAGCAGCGGGTGGTCCTCGGATAGAGGCAACTTGTTGCTTCTCGGTGACACACAGAGAACTGCTGCGCCCTTACGCCAAACTCCTGGAGAGCCACCGGCACCCTCGACATACTATACGAGGGAAAGACGTGGACAGACGGAGAGCTGTTTCTGGCTTATCGGTGTCCACCCCAGAGCCTTGGACCGTTCGGACAAGCGATATACGTTGGGAATACAGAGTTATAAGAAAATATGAGTCTTGGGAAGAAAGGTGTACCGAAAATGAGAGGATTTTTTCATCGTTTTATAAAATTTATACCAATCGCTTGAGAGATCGGGGTCGCACATTGGGATAGTATCAGAAATTCTTTGGCTCAATTCATTTTCTACATTATATACCTACCTACTTTTCTCTTTGCGTATAATTTATTGGAAATACTTTCTGAAACGACCGTAAATATACTATTTTGAGTAAAAATAATTCACGTGGAAAAAACTAACACAACACTTGTTTCAGAAATTCTTGATGTAATTAGTTTTTCAAACTAATAGAGAATTTATAGAAAATTTTATTTCGAAACAATGAAAAACCGGACCACTTTTTTCGTTGCAATTTTTATGTACTTTTATTTTTTTGTTTTTTTTTTTATGCAGAAATGGTAGTCAATCATAGAGGCTGTAATCTAACATTTGCGAATATTTATCGTGCTTATTTGACAAAAATTTAATGTATGTGTATATTGTTTACATAGGTATAACTCGTAACCTACCCCTTTAAAAGCTGATTACCTTAGAGTATCTGGTAAACATAGGCGGATGTGTTTCTTGTTAATTACTTAAACTTGCGAGTTCGGATTTAAACTTGACTCGACACTTGTTAAGCACTTGACGTTTGACTTGCCTCAAGTAATCATAGACCCATAAATATATACAAACATATATTTATACATGTATGTATACTTATATATAATCCACAAATATGGAAGATAACTGTCTACGTATGAAGTTTATACAATCGAAAAGTAAAACTCTAAACAATGTTGGAAGTTGTATTATATGCAAAGGCATATCTATCCGTGTATGTTAATGTTAATATTAATATTAGTCGGAATGATCCGGGATAAATGAACACCCGACTCCCTCTGAGTCGATACAGGCTACATCTGGGTCTAATCTTGCCCTGGCTAATATTCAACATTGTCAAGGTGTTAAAATGAACAGAGAATATAATGGGCAGGTGGCTTGATTGAAACTCAATGACATGGCAGGGAGCAGGGACAATGTAACCCTATGACGAGGAGAAGGGTGGGTCTAAGGTCTAAGGTTTAAGGTTTAAGGTTTAAGGTTTAAGGTACCGGGATGTCGTGGCATGCCTAGATACGTGTACGTGTACGTGTACCTACATCTAGGAGAGGGAGGAAAGGAACGCGGGTGAACCTGGATGAGATGAGCTGTATCTAAATCTTAGCTAATAGTTTTCGTCTTACAGACTACGGGGGCCACGGCTACGGCTGGTACGGCAATTTAGCTTCATAGCCTCATCTACAGCCCCCACTTGCACACCCGACTCGACTTGACTCTCTGGCGCTCACCTCTCTTGGTATGGCACCCTGACTACATACTTCTACTACCCATACCTACACAACCATCTTCCTCAGGGAATGGGAGGAGTGAGGATGGCATCTAAGTCTTCCGAGGACTTGAACGGAGCCAGAGTTCAGGCTGGGTGTGCCGTTTACACCGGCAATGTTCACTATATTAACACCTCCATCCAACCTTAATGAATCCCAGAGCCGAGTTCGGGAGGCTAGAGGGTGCAGGGGATGAGACCTTGCCGACAGACGACACCCCCTTTAAAGACCACCGTGGATCTCAATTGGAACCGGGATGAACATTTATGGTACTTGGAGTAGGAAAGGTCGCATGAATTAGGAAATCGTGAAACGACTCGACCGTTTCTTCATCAAATCGGAGAATCTCTCATTTGCTTTTTTCCTTCGGGGTGTTTTTTTTTTTGTTTTTTTTCTGAAAACTTTGATGCGTCCCTTCGTTCACCCCGGCTTTATTTTCATTCACATTCACTCAGAACTTCAAGTTTTCCTCAACGTGCAGTCTGAATTACTACCGCTGAGAGTTGGGTCTAGTGTTAAGGGGATGAGACCCATCTCGTACGCGTTCGAGGGACAAATTATTTCCCCATTTTATGGCCTGCTAAAATATAAATCAAGTTCTAAATTAAATTCCTCACCCTATCTCAGACCACCCACCCATACGCCTTGAGCCTCAGCTCTACGTCTCGACGGCAAACTATAACGAGCATTTTATAACACGTTCATGTGCCGGAGGGCACTCTATATGTATAACCATATCTTACAGGGAAAACGAGTCAAGATTTTCCTTTTTTTTTTTTCCTTTTTTTTTCATATACAGAGGTGAAAAATTTATTTGAACATTTTGATTTTTTTTTTCCAACATATATTCATCTCGTCTTTTTAATCGAAGCTCTAATAAATTAGGGGATGATTATATTAAAGGTTAATTCCGCTGGGTAATTGATCCGAAAATAAAAAAAATAAAAAAAAAACAGATCAGGTTAGGTATAGATACGCTGAAACCCCTCCTTTCAATACATGTACAAAGACAAAATTGTTTCACCCTTCAGTTTCTGGTAGAATTAAGTTCGCTGTTCACACAGACATTCGGGAAGTTCGACATCCAATAATCGATGCAATTTCCTCGACAAATTATCCCACAGTTAGTCACAGTCTGTCTACTGTCGAGTTATTTCTTTAGATTAAAGGTATATAAGAAATGACATTGGATTAGAGGAATCAGAGAATTGGAAACTGTGGATTCGTTGAAACTAAACGAAAGAACGCGTTATAAGGAGTGAAACAAAGTGGTAAGAGTCGATACAGGTCGGACGTGCCTGATTCCTGCTGTTTCTTTTCTATACTGGAATCCGAACGCTCACGATGCAATACTATCCTCGTATGCGAGAATATTGCATGTTCCAAGGTTGTTCGCGTGGCAATTTTAAGCTATAAAGTGTGCACAAAGGCGTTTACAGCTGGCGTCTAAAGTTCTTAAACGTAAATGTAACTATATGTGGGTGAAAAGATTCTCCGTACATATATACGTTCGAAAGAAAATATAAGGGTAGTTTCTCATCCATTGAGGCTATAATCTTTCTCTCTCTATACTTTGGTTAGAGCATATGATATGAGATGAAATCATATAAATGAAATTATAATAAACGCGGATGATACGAAAATTTAAAGGATATTTATTTCATAAAAAATATTTTATGTACACTATACATTCTTTCGCATATAAAATATCTATGAAAGTGTGTCGCAGGACTTTGCTAATTTTTCTCTGTTCTTATTACTTATTCTTCTTTTTTTCTTATTATTTTATTTTATTTTTGTTTTATTTTTTTTTTCGTCTTTTTTATGTAATTAAAACTTGAGAGTAATTTGTACCAGCTTTATCACAGGGATTTCCGTTCCGGTGACGTTTTCCATTATTTAGGTTTAAAAGTAAGCGCGGGGAACAAAAAAAAAAGAAAAAAAGTAAAAAAGAGAAGAAAGACAGAAAGAGAGGAAGAAGAAAAAAAAAGGGTAGTCATTTAAATTCACGCGTTCTCAACGAGATTCCGTGTATTAAAAATTATTTAGAAAAAAAAAAAAAATTATCACGTAAAAAAAACAAAATAATAATAATAATAATAATGAGGCGATTTATGAATATAGAATAAATCGAGCGACCGTAACTAACTAATAATAAATTTTATCCGCAGTCTAGTCGGGGTAAAAACCAAATTTAGTAAAGTGTGAAGAGCCTGGCGAATAGGGGGAATCCCGGTAGTCTTTAAGCGTAGCTTAAAACCGGCGCGGGGAAACCCCGCCGAAACTACCGTCGTCCCAGGGCTCCACCCACCTCGAATAATTAAACGAAATTCATTTACATAGCTCGAGTAATACGAACCCGACGACCCGCTAGCTCGCTCACCGTGCGTACGAGTTCTTGAAGCGAGGAAGTGTTGCGGTTTTACGAGCAAGAAGGACAAAACTCCGGTGGGAATGGGCAGCGAGGATCTTATACCAAAGACTTTATATTTTAGTTATGATTTTTATTTCACAAAGTTGAACCACCCTATTTTTCAAATTTTTTTTTGAACGCGGTTAATTATTTCTGAAAAAAAAAAAAATCATTTATCCAAGTTTTCTTTGAAAGTGTCAGACGCAATTTCTTGCGAAATTTCGGTTTCTTGTATGCTTGCAAGAAGAGAAAATAAAGTGGAATTTTCTTTTTTACGAGTTCCACAGAAAAAAAAGTGAAAGAAATTTGATTTTGTAAGTCGAAAAAAATAAAAAAAATGTCGTCGCTCATAAAAAAGGGGACCGATGTAGGCGTTACGTATAGGCATATGTAGTTTGACTGAAATACGAGTTTTGACTTAAGCGCGTAGTACAGTTTTGGTCCCAGAGACATCCAGAGGCATAGAATGAAGCTGACTGAGAGGTGGTTTCTAGTAGCCTCTAGGGTACAGTAAACTTTGATCCTCTTCTTACGACGTACTCCCGCGTTTACCCTTTCTCCTGACACGTCGCACGGCTTGATATAGGCTGCGCAGTTTCTGCCTAGTATGGTGAAGAAGGGTTGAGGAGGGGGTCAGCGGGGTCAGCTTTAGGGGGTGGCGAGGCGTCTCTTGGGGTCTGACCGTAAGTCTGGCAATTCCCGGCATTCCTCCGGGCTCATTTTTCTGCCAGGCGGACTTCCTTCCAGATATTGCCTCTTCCTAAGCTCGCGGAGTTTGTCTCCTGACTACTATCTCTACTCTCCTATCCCTACCCCTTTACTCTCGACTCGTGCTTAGTCTCTTCAACACTCGCTTCCACAGTTTATAAACTTTCTAATTGGCCGACTGAAGCTCACACCGAAGAAAGCTTTCGAACATTAGGTGCCAGAGTTATTTTGAAAAATAAAACAAGAAATAAAATATCAATCGAAGATAAGATGAAATATAATATGAAGCTATTGAACGGCTTCATTCCTCCTCGACTCGATACTAATAACTCAAAGTGGTGGTTCGGAGCTTTCATCTTTCAGTGTAGAATTAGACTCGAGAGGCTCCTCTCTACAACAGTCAAGGACTGAACCACTGGCGCAGTAGTGCCAGAGTAGTTGATCGTGAGCAAACCGAAACTCTTGTCGAAGAGTTGTCCTAGAGTAATGTGCTTACTATAAATAAACGTTAACTATTAACTAACTTACTTCCACCCTAGAATATAGGCCGAGGCGTTTCTACTTTGAGAAACTATAACATTTAATCAACGAAACGTTCCTGTATATACCTAATGAAATAGAGTTTGAGTGTTTGGCAGCTTTTGCCACAGCAAATAGCCATTTCAAATTTATTATATCGATTTATTGACCAGACATTTTTTTTATTTTTTTTTGCTACTGCAATTCTACCGCACTAGTTTCTTTTCATCTTCAAGGAAAAACCACTTTCAATCAGAGGTGAAAAAGTCATAATTTAAAAGCTTGATATCGCGGACCTTGCAGTATCGCCAGAGACCCAACGACCCCGAAGTTTGTCCCAAAATTCCTGGATAACGGTCCTTTGAACGACTATTTGACTCGTACAGTGAATTTGGTGGTTCTGTAGGGTTTCCACGGGTCGGTGGAGAAGGACCTTCTGAAATCGTGCAATAAACGGCCGAGATAGTGTTCTGATCGTTTGTGAATATTTTTCCTTCTTATCCAGGGAGAACAATTTAACGGTTTGCTGCGAAGTAGATTAAAATAAAAATTCGGGGGTTTCGGGTATTATTCTCCCTTCTGTATTCAATTTTTTTTTTCTCTCCTTCTTTCTTTCTATTTTCGTTTTTGAGTTGGGTAGAGTTTGCTACCGGCTTTAAATCCTCGGCATTACCATCTAACAGTGATTCATGCCACATGCTTTAAATTACATTTAAAATAAAGAGGATTTTCAGTCCCTGATTTCACACAGAGCCCGAATTATGGAAATTGGAAGGTTGATTCGGACCAAAAACCAGTTGCACAAATGGGGAATTCATTTATTGACCTTTCGACTACCACTTAAGGGTACGATATTACAGTTAAACCTCCGGCACTGTCGCGTATTGGATCTGTTTCTCTGACCCATACTTGCTTCAGGATCTTTGATACAAGGTCGAAGGCATGGACCCCTTGCATATTTGAAAGATTTTAATCAACGCGAAACCGAATGATATGATATTATTAATCACGGTATACCAAAGCGTATAATACATGTATAGAAAGATGTATACGTAGAAATCCACTGAGGAATATACGGCATGGGTCAAGGGGGAGCCCGTGGCTGACCCTGGCCGAAACCACGTCGGCTCAAACACGGTTCCGCGAGAAGCGAGTAGGGTGAAGGTAGAAGGGTGCACCGGGTAAAGGGAGCGAGCGCTTTGGGTGCGGAGGAAATTACGGTATCCAACATTTCGTTGTGGTTGAGAATCCATCGGTCAAATTGATGTTGCTGCGGCCAGCTCGAATCCGCTAGCAGCACGAGAAGAGGAAGAGAGTCGGTATATACCGATCTACATACCGACCTTCCTCTATCCACCGACGTGCAGATGGATATCCGTCCGTTTATCCGTAAGTCATCGGGCGCAAAATGAACGTAACCCGATACTGTGTGTTGAATAAAATGACTGTACATAGGTATGCGGGATGATTTGTTCGGGGGCAAAAGCTGGAAAGACGTAATTCATTGTTTGAATTACTTTTCCGCCTTTTCATACACCATGAAAGAGGGAGAGAAAAGGCACGCGAGAGAAACGGAGGGAGAGAGATAGCGTCGGGAATTAACCCTCGTGTCAGAAGGGACGGGTAATTAAATGTCAAAAGGAGGAAAAGACGTCCGACACCGTGTTGGCTGGTAGTAGGTGGAGGTAGAGAAACGCGAATCACTCATCCATCGCTCAGAGTCCGGAGAAGCGGTTCAACAGAACGTTACGCTCCGCGCATCAGCTTCGGGATTTTTCCAAAGCCTAAATCTTGTCTCTCCAATTTTCTGGTTAAAGTAATCATTCTTAGACAAAAAAAACTCATCCCTCGTAGTTAAAAATAAAACATAGAAGAAAGCGGAATGAAATTTGAAACCGCCACCGCCTCGACAGTCGATTTAAAAATTGATTTGGGTTCGGGGAAAAGGCTCGGTGTTCTAAGAAGAAAGAGCCAAAAAAAAATTGCATAAAAATCTTACGAACGGTTACCGAGACATGAGCACTTTTTTCGAAAATACATTTTTCCCTCCTGTTTCTAAACCCCTCGATAGATTTTCTTCAAATTTGGCATTATATTTGAGAGTCATTCGATGCACTTCTGTGCCAAATTTTGTCGAAATCGCTGCACTGGTTAAAAAGATATTCGAAAAATAAGAGAGACTGAATAGTTTGGGATTTTCGAAATAAGTGTATGAATGTGTAATTATAATTTTATTTCAAAAAACCGTATTCGCCTGTTTGCAGGTTCAACCGTGGCGGTACAGAGGAAGCGAACAGGGGCGAATAGAAGAGATAGGAAGAGCGAGAGAGAGTCTGGATGTCGGAGGGAGGTGTCGGTGTGACATGTGCGGTGAGCGAAAAAATTACGTAAATTAGTGTCAATTGCGGGCACACGGTGGTGCTGAGAGATGACGTGGGCGGACTATACTGCGGGAGGTAGATGGGTGGCCGGGTGTCCCGGGTGTCCCGGGTATCCTACGGGAGTGTGCGTGATTGATGAGGCAGTGATAGCGACGCTTCTGCACTCGACACCTCGCTACTACCCCACCAAAACAATGCATATTCAACGGGTATTCGCCCCGCGGTATAAATAATACCCGTTTAATACATAAATAGATATGTATGTACACATATAGATACCCGACACACATACCTACCCATTCGCCTCTGCATGTAGGGTGCCATTTTCAATTTCGTTTATTATCTGATTAAATAAGACGTGAAATACTGACGAGATATAATATAACTAGGTAGACATAGTATAAGGACGAAGGGCAATTGCGATGTAAGAGATCGTATAGGATACGGTTCGCTGACTACTATAACCGCAGACAACTACTAGCCAAGAGAAGTTACGGCGTTAGGTAACATCTGGCACTCATAAGCAAACTCATACCTACCTATCTAGCTACGGAGCCAAGGCACACCCGGACTTTTTGCAATTATAGAGACGTTCTTGTGTCCAGCAGGTGGTGCTATCCTTCCCCTTCCTTCCCTCCCGTTCCTTCCCGATGGCCACTGCCCGGTACTTACCAACCACCGCAAGCACCAAGACCAGAACCAGTACCACGGCCATCGGGAACCGCCAACTCCTCTTTCCTCTACTTCTTCTTCTAATGACTTTCTCTTCGCGGCAGATCCGCAATATGTGACAAAGTCTGGAAACCACCAGCCCTTTTTATTCCTTCCTCTCTCCCCTCTTCCTATTTTTTCTTTCTTTCTATCTTCCCTCTCACTCTCTTTCCTTCTCTGTATATATTTTTTTCTTCTTCTCTTCTATATTTCGTAGAAGATTTGAAATGAGGTTATTTATAATACATAAGTCTATATAACGATTCGCCACACAGTTTTGATCGATCACCCTGTCTCGCATGGGGTATGACCAGAACAGCGAGAAGACCGATATATCGGAAAAGTTTAATTGAAACGATGACCGCGCGCGCGCCCCGATCGTATAAGCGCAAACATTTGTTCAACGAGTGATATCTTTTTAGTACGCTACTTGACATAACATGTTAACAAACCACCTTATAGAATTTTAAATGAGAGAAAAAAATTGCAATAAAATTTAACTAATATCTTTGAAAAAATGCAATTCTCCGAGAGACAAGTAAGTATAATCAGTGTCTATGTGACATACGTGCATGTATATCGCCCGAGCAGTATATCTTCTAGAGTGAAAATAATGTAACAATAACTTTGCAGCGTAGAGTAATTAGAGGTGACACAATGTACACGAAATTGCTAGGTTCTCTGCAGCAGCAATTTAACGCGGGAACAATTTGAGCGAAAGCGCTGCAGTCAGCTCTGACGCTATGGTAGCTGTAGGTAGGTAGGTAGGTAGGTAGGTAGGTAGGTAGGTAGGTAGGTAGGTAGGTAGAAAGCAAGCAAGCAACCAAGTAGTCAGCCACCTCCACCCCTCAACCCCTAGCCAAGGGCGAATGGGTCGAGAATAGGGGTGAAATGAAGGGGATGAAGAAGAGGAAATTTTCACGACGTAGAGTTATGACGTGAGTAATGTCACTCGCGTCACCCAGGGTTATAGTCGCCTCTGGGACTTTCGCGTCCAGCTTCAATTGCTGCAACGTCAACGTACCTATACCTCCACAGGTATATACGCGGTACATTCGCTAGAGGAGATGGAAATGTTGCTCTATAAACTCGCGAGTATATAATATTATACATAGTATATACAATTTTCAGTCAAAAACTAGACGAATTCTTCTCTTATTTTTTTTCTTCGGTTTTTTTTTTTCCCAGAAACTAAAATCGTGATGTACTATACATCTAGCTCGATACCTGGTAGTGCGAGTCTGTACCAACTAATCAAGTAGAAGCCTTGTCACTCGGATCAACTGCTACTCGGACTTTTCATTTCCGGCTCTCTAATTGTTCAGAAAAGAAACCTCAGTCAGCATAAAAGTTCGTTCATTAACCCCGTGGTTTTTTTTTTTTTTTTTTTCTTTTTAATCTGTCGTTGAATTTTGTGGTATGAAAAATTCAACAATTAGATATACCCTTAAATATGAAATCGAAACAACGGTCAAGCTCAATCTTCACGACAAACGAAGTCACGCTGATTTCAATCAAATCCTGATTTTTATTTGATTGTGGTTCAGAAGACTATTATACATAATCATTTTTTCTTCTTCTTTCTTTTTTTGTTTTTTTTTTTTTTTCTTGTTCAGCACAGCTATAGGTAATCGAAAATAATCCGTTGATGTCATACGCGATTCATACAGCTATGGGTACTTGATCATCGTGTGAAAACGATTCATTGTTAGTTTCACGCCTTAGCAGGTAGATATTAAACTGAAAAAAAAAGTGTAAGGATCACAGGTATGAGGTGGAATTAGGTAAGCTATAAATCAAGTGATTGGAGGCTACTATCTTTCGATCTCGATGTAATCAATTTATCCTACGTTGTTAACCGTACGAGGGTGGACTGCTTCGGGGTTGGTTAAGCACAAGGAGTGTGATGCAACGTGTGTTAACAATCTACTCGTCAATTAGCCCTCGCGTGCGTTAGGATTGCCGGGCAATGGAGAGCAAGTTAGGGTAGTTACGTGCCGCATACAGGGTGGTTGACCAAATATTCGCCGAAGGAATCAAGCCACACAAAATTAGCGGACGAAAAAAAAAGAAATAAAAAAAAAAAAATAAAAATATGTTAATTTGAATTTCGCTTTTTCTTTTCTCTTCATCTTCTTCTTTATCGTTTCATTTTTCATTCAAGGGTCGACATGGGGAACATTTTTATTATATGTACATTTGAATTTTTTCTGATCGTTATTTTACTTGAAAAAAGCTCTTCTTTGATCGCACGCAAATATATGTAATATAATAGAAATGACTGATGATTTTATTTTTATTTTTTTTTTTTAAATTTTTTTATTACGTAATATAATTACTGTGACTTACTGTATTCCGTAATTAAATTCAGACACCCTGTACTGCAGGACGTAAATACGTGCGTATAGAAAGCTCACAGGGAGTATATATAGTGGCGTGCCGGGAAGAAAATTACGAGTAGATCGCGTGCTAAACGATTCTCTGCCTTGCCTGAGCACCGCTCAGCAAAACACCACAAATCGGAGCCATTATATGCCCTCTTGTCCGTCTCCCCTTACCTTCAATTGTTTTACCTTAACCATCCTCTAAAACAGTTGAGGAACCGATTATTTCCTCTCGAGAAAATTTTCTCTTTTCGTCATCGTTTTTTTTTTTTTTTTCCCTTTACTACGCGAAAAGTTATTTTTACGATGTCCTGATGATTCTATCCCTTTTCGATGTTATATTATAACAAAATACGTTTAAGGGATGAAAATATTTGGAGCTTTTAAATTTCTTGAACTTCTTGTATTCTTATTATTTATTTATTTTTTTTTCCACGAAGGATAAATCGTATAATATAGGTTGAAGGATTTTAGGTGAAAGCAAAGTGCCGTGAGCAGGAAGTAAGGCGGTCGCGTGTCTTCGTATAGCGAAATCCTGTTTCCTGAATTTTCCAGTAGGTAGATAGGTAGTTGGGTAGGTAGTCGGAAGAGACACTCTGCTCCCTCGTGGAAAATAAATAAAGGCAAACAACCCGGACTCAGTCAGCTCTGCAGCGAATACAACGCGAGTCTGAAATTAGGAATGCGAGAAAACGAATGAGAATAAGGAAAAATAAGAAGACGAAGGAGAAGAACAAGACGAAGAAAAAGGGGTGGAAGATACATTGAAGCGATTCTCAATTGGTTTTCCTTCGGTTATTTTGCCTCGTAGAATATACTATATACATACCCTATATTAGATATGCCGTTCACTTACGACTCTCTGTGTTTGTTACGAGCTTATAAATTTACACGCCCACGCACACACACGCACACGTACATATCTTCGTACAAACACATCAGGGAATAAATATATACGATGAATATTCAATATTTCGTATTACAAATTTTTATTGAATTTACTTTTTTATCGATAAATTTATCGCTCAACAAATAATATTCGATTACACGCATAGTATATACCTACTCCGTTACTCGCCATGGTTTATATTATCGCGTATGGTTTTCTTGCACACACATCGGCGGGGGAAAAAAAAAGCGTCTGTATTTTTATCTCTGGAATCAAGATAGAAAAAAAACAAAAAAAAAAAAAATTTCTTACTCAAGCCAGTCAGGTTTTCTGCTTTAAGAAACCATGCACGCGGCAGGTATATTCCTCGGGGTAAATAGTCGCGTTTCTCGAGGTGAAATACTATACATCACCTTGTCAGTTTAAAAGTTGTAAGAAAAAAAGATAAAATATATTTATATAGAATGTATATAATATATATATATGTACATAAAAATAAAAAATAAATAGAAACATTGAAACGCTCTTTTCGATTTTTTCTTCTTTCTTTTTTTTTTTTTCTTCTTCACTCTTGAGATATCTTTCATGAAATTTTGAACAAATTATGATATACCTGTTTTTAATTTTTTTTTAGTTTTTTTTCATCTTACCTTTAGAAAAAAGACTCGGTCACAGCATGTTGTCTGATAAAATACGTTTGTCACAATTTTTAGTTCTTTTTTTTTTGCTTCTTATTTTCACAATAGATTATTTAGTTACGTCTGTGTATTAATGGAAATTTTTAATGAAAAAGTTTCTCATTCAATTTATTTAACTTCTTATTCTTCTATTCGATTGTATACAGTTCGTGATTATATATATATATATATATAGTTTATTTTTATTCAAGTTTTAATATAAAGCTGGAAAAGTAATTTAGCGTAGTTAAATAATAAATGAAATTTGATCGAAGTTTTGTGGTGGGGAAGAAAGAAAGAACGAATGGATGAAAAAAAAAAGAAAGAAAGAAGGAAGGAAGAAAGGAACGAAAAATGAAAAAAATTATTAAATATTAAATAAAATCAATAATTTATTGTGTCACAGAAATAAAAAATAATTCTATATAATAATAATAAGCGAAATTTCAACATTTCCTAAATGTCATATTCATTTACTATATTTTAGTTTACCGCGATATATATATATATATATATATATATATATATATATATATATATTCAATCAAATTTTACGACCAATCAAATTTGTACCACTTGTGGGTTAATTATATTCATAGAAGGACCGTTTCGGAATAAATTAAAATAAATCTAATCAAAACAGCTAGTATGTCATGTTTCACAAGTTTATATTCTTAACGATTATATATTTTAAATATGTAATGTATAATTTTTTTTTTTTCAACTTTTTTTTTTATCACCCCTCACTTACTACCCCATTCTTGTAATACCAAGTATATAAGTTATATTTTTCACATCGATAAGAGAAACTAAATTAATATTCTAGAAACAAAAGCACCGAAGTAAAGTATATAATTACCCTAATTATACACCGGTAATAAATAATGATAAAAAAAAAAAAATTCGTCACATATTATCATACCGAAAAAAATTCACTCCTTATTCTGTACGAAAATAAGAAAAAAAAATAAAATAAATACGAAGAAATCAAAATCTATTCAACAAAATATTCGAAAAATATTATATGTACAGTGTACGTAAATTATTTGGTTTCGATGATTATAATATTTCATACACTTTCTCACATTTTGACAAACTTCTTTGATTTATCGGAGTAAAAGAAATAAATAAATTGAAAAAATTAAAAATTGACTTTTACCTAAAAGGGGAGAGGAAAAAAAAATTCAAAAGAATGAAAATTTTGTATACGTTCGACGAATTGTTCTTCTTCTTCTTCTTCTTCTTCTTCTTCTTCTTCTTCTTCTTCTTCTTCTTCTACGAATGAATTTTATCCACGTAAACTCAACTTCGTCGCGTTTAATATTATTATATCAGTCAATTTTCTATACTATATAAGTTAAACCGTAGACACGTGGGTAGAGAGGACGTTGTTCTTCCGACGCGCGTAACGAACACGAGGACGAGGTCGAGGGTGTCGCGGACCGCGTGGTTACTGCACGGGGACACAGTAGGAAACTGCGTTCACCAGGAGTCCCCACCACCAAATACGAGGGCAGAACCCCTACGTCCTCGTGTTCTCGACGCGCGACGACGCTCCGCCTACGTAGAAGAAGCCACCCCTAAGGTCTTCGCGGATCTGTTTCCTCACGATATTCTTAAATCGCCAACCCCCCCTCTTTCGAAGAAACCAGGACCTCTTATAACCCGAGGAAGAACTGCTTCCTAGACCTATACCTATAAGTATAACCGTCGAAATTCTTTATAGAAAATATAAGCATATAGATGATCTGAAGAACATTTTACACACATTTACAAACCCGGTTTATTAACCCCGTGTGTGCTGCCCCCACCCCATCCCACCCTTACGGAAAAAAAAACCCTCAAATTTAAGGGGTAAATTTGCACCCTCAGAGTTTTGGGGGTTTACCATGAAAACTCAGGGTTTACCCCCAAATTTTACCCCCAAATACAGGGTAAACCAAGAGTTTTCATGATAAACCCCCAAAATTTTGGGGGTGCAAATTTGCCCCTTAAATTTGAGGGGTTTTTTTCCGTGAGGCTACAGTTATAACACTTATGTATGTGTTCAGCGTTTCCGCCTCTTTCATAATTGATAAACTTGTTCATTGACCCTCGTTAGCAAGGTCGCCCTTTCAATCCGCAGCTCTTCTAGTTCTCATAAAACTCAGTTTTTTCTTTTTTTTTCAAACCAAGTTTCGTGACTTTTGATATCGCTGAGAATTTGTTAATAGTTTCGTTTTACTTTTTTCCTTTACTTTTCTCAAATTACACTAAATACGAAAAAGAAAGACAAGACTTGAATGGACTCGAAAATTATTTAGACTTGTGTAAATACGAAAAGTTCTTGTGACTTTTAGATTTTATAAAGATTGTCGCAAAAACTTTTACGAGTTATCGAGATTTTGAATTATCGCAGCGATTATTTCACCAAAACTCAGAAAATAATTTTTTACAATTGGAATAAGGCTCCAAAATTTGAAAAAAAAAAAAAAATACTTGAATCTCTTGAAATTACGTTCATAAAAATAAGCCAGAAGATTTTGAATTGAAAAATTCAATATTTATTATTCAATGAAAATTTTGATTACTTTTGAAATATTGAGCTTTCGAAAAGCTTTTTGCGTCGAAAATTCTTAGTTCTTTAATTTAAACTTCAACAGCTATTTGTGGATATAATTTTCAAAGATTGACGTAGCTTTTTTTTTTTTTTTTTTTCTCATTTTCAAATCAGTTCGTGCTTTCTCATAGTAGATATTATTTCACAGATTCGGTAAGCCCGTCCGTATCCTAAGCTTATCTTTACTGTCCAAATGATAGAAAATTCCTTAAAAGAAAGTTATTTATCGATCTTTCCAGCTCTATTTATTTATTTATTTATTTATTTATTTATTTTGTTGTTTCTAAGTTCGAGATGTGACTCTTCAATCTTATTGAGTGTGAAAAAAAGCAGGAGACGTATTGAAAAATGAAAAATAAATGGAAAAAAATGACAGATAAGGGTGCAGGGGTGGATAGAGAAAGAGAGAGTTTCTTAACATCGAAAAGCGCTGGGGGGTCGAGTGTTTTTATTCCATTACCAGCGACGTCAACCTCTTAACCACTTACTTAACAGCGAACCTTCTTCCCTGTCTGATCTTCCTTCACACTCGATGGCGTTTGACAACTCAAATATTATCCAAGGCCTGATCCCTACGAACACCGGATCATCTCGATGTAGTAACTTTACTACGAAGCGAACTTGGGTATTTACCCTTTCCAAAAACTTTCCCCGAAGCCAATTCCCCCTTAGTCTTATACTACACCTATACACCCACCTCTATACTCATATATACATATGTAAATATATTTGCATACATGCGATGTATATATATATACGTATTTACGGTTGAACTTTGACATTTTCGCTATTTTCTTCACAGAAAATTGATTAATTTTTTTTTTCACTCATATTAAATTTTCACAATTATTATTTTTTGAATTTATATTTTGGTATAAATATATATATATATATATATATATATATATATATGATATGGTATGGATACTAAAGGTGTATACCATAAAGAGGAAAGATATAAAAAATGAAAAAATAAAAGTAAAAAAATTTCTACACCTCGGTTTTGAAATTTATTCAGAGCGTGCTAAGTTATCTTCTTCGTTAATAAAAGTAGCGTCACTTCCCGGCTGCAGGTATATGAAATGCAAATTTTCACTAGGAGTACCTTCTGATGTGATGCGCAGCTATACGTATACGTATAACAGTTATATCTATATACATATGCACATATACCTATATGTATACCTGTAGATATAGTTTATCTACTCTTTGCAAATGCACGTTGACCTCTGCAGTATTGTTACGATTTACGAGTCTAGCCACGTGCATATAGTAAAAAATTTATTTTCCCCATATACCTACGTATACATGAATGTATATACGTATATAATGCACGAGGTATCGTGGAATGATAAATCTCGAAGAAAAACCAAAAAGGAAAAACGAAAATGAAAATGAAAATGAAAATGAAAATGAAAAGTTAAAAAAAAAAACATATATTAGGTGAAATATCTTTTGTAGAGTAATACAAGCCGTCATAAGATATTGAATTTAATTATGCCGGTTCTAAGTTTATAATAAATCGAAGAATTACCTACACCCCTACCCTTATAGTACAATATATATATATATACTTGTATAATACGAACTTTTTTGACGTATCTCCCTGATCCTCGTATCTATACTTCCCGTGTTTATGTTAATGTAATTTTCGTTCCAGGTGGTGAAATAACGTTTCGAAATAACTACGTAACGCGCGACCGAACGCTATAGGTACCTACCGTATCTGTACTACAGTAGTGTAGCCAAAGCTGTGTGCAGACGAGAACGGAACACCTCGCAAAAGATAAATCGTTTCGCGTACATGCATGTGGTGCACACATATACACCTATACATACATATATTATATATATATGGGGCATTCCGCGTCACTTCAACCACTTGAAAAAAAAATAAGAAAATTCTCACAAAATTACAACGAATTGGGCGAATATGCGATATCAACAAATTCACAAGATTTCTAATCTTTTTACAATTTTTTGGGTGGAACATTTAAGATTCTTTCATTTTTTATCGAAACAGTGATATCTCGGGAACGGTTAACCGCAATGACAATGTTAAAGAATGAAAATCTGCGGTTTTTGAAGGCCTACAAGGATACAATACGCCAAAATATGAGTCATAATTAATCAGTTGAATCTAAATGAATTTTATCCTTGTAGGCTTTGAAAAATCGCAGATTTTAGTTTCTTAACATTGTCGTTACGATTAACCATTCCCGAGATATCAATGTTTGAATGAAAAATAAAAAAGCATAAGTATTTCGTAAGAAAAAAAAAGAAGAATGTAGAAAAATTTTTCCGATTTGTTGTAAATTTGTGAGAAATTAAATTTTTTTTTTTTTATTTTTCTAGTGACTGAAGTGACGCGGAATAACCCATATACAATAAAAATATATATGTATGCTGCACGGCGCCGTTGGAAACTGCGTGAAACAATTTGACCGTCTCTCTTCCACCCCCGTCGTGCACCTCTAGCTCTGCCATATACCCCATCGTTCTCGTTATACACTCGTAGAATTCATTTCCCTTTGAATAATTGGCGCTTTTGAGTCTGCTATAAAAAAAAAAAAAAAAGAACAAAAAGAGAAGTTAAAAAAAAACAAAAAACGAAAAGTATTATATATATATATATATATATATATATATATAAAAAACGACAGAATATACGTATAGTATGTATATAATATTCCAATCACGTAGTTTCCCCAATTAAAACAGACAATAAATAATACGAACAGATTGATTCGATGAAATAATGACTTATTCTATATATACGTTAATCCTCTAGCTCCTGCAGCAGTCATTAAATTTCGATTTGTTTTTTATCCGATTATTTAACCTTGTTATATACGTAATACGTTGAAGGGATGAAAGAGTTTTGTTGAAGGGTAAAAACCAAAAATACAATAAAAGAAGTGAATAAAAAATAAAATTAAAAAAATTGTTTTCCGTATTTTTTACTTCCGTTTATATTTGGCACACAAATTTTTCTGTTTTGTTATTTTTTTTTCCTTTTTTTTTTTTTTAAACAAAACAGAGTTGAGCTGATTGACCAGGGGCGAAACACAGGGTGTATAGGTACAAGAGAGGGGAACCCCAGAAGGGAAGTTGGGCCCCTATTTCTCATCCTCTTCTACCTCCCCCCCCCCCCCCGGCCACTACTGGATAATGGAAATTTGTTCGTTAGCTCAAACACACGCGATGTCTCATCCGGCAATTCGTTGCTTTCTCACATACGATAGTGTAAATATATATACATATGTGGGTAGATGATGGTATATAGATTTTCTCTATCCATATATTTATGTATAGTCATGTGTGTGTGTGTGTGCGTATGTGTGTTGCCCCACGTAGGTGAAGACATAGACATACGTCTGCAATTTTACCCATCGTATCTCATGTTTATATGCATTCGTTACACCGGAAGTTATAACGGTTATATACCGCGTATAGGTATAGGTATACCATGTATGTACACAGACATACCTACGTAACCGACACTGCAGCCTTTATATGCACATGATAACCTGGCTTATTCCTGATTACAGATATCGCGGTATATGTTAATTAATTTGATCTTGACTGTAATTAAAATTCATTTCAAGAAGCGAGAAAAATCATTGAGATTCTTTCGTCTCTTTAATCGTCTGTACTTCGCTGCAGTATGAAATATTAAAGAAAAAATAAAGAAAAAAATTGAAAAAAAAAAGTTACGAAAATTAATCATAAAGATTGTTAAAGTTGTGTGAAATTTGTACGTCGTGTAACTTTATTACTTGAAAAAGAAAAAAAAAAAAACAAAAAAGGTATAAAAGTTGAAATTCCGAAGAACAAAAAATCTACGGTTTCTTCTCTAAGGAGAAGATGAAAAAAAAAAAAACGGGAAAAAAAAAAGAAAAGAAAAAAAGGAAATAGATAGCACGGAAGCCAGATATCAGCTAATCTAGCCCATATCCCGGTCTATACCCGATGATAGTATTGGTTCTAAAACACACAGAGAAATAGTTCTGCTCGTGGATTCGCGTGGGTGTGAGCCAATATCGGCGACGAGTGAAGGATGCCCAACACGCGTCGTCGTCCTTGCCTTATACTCTTATCTCATCTCCTGGTAGGCTAGTCTAGCTTAGCCTGGTTTCAGTTCTGTTGTACGAATTATCCGGCACCTCACGTACCTAGACTCTCGTACCTTAACACCAATCGACGACTGCAAGGGGGTTGTAAAACTAATATCGTCTAGGTGCAGCTTGTCGTTGGTTTCTTCAAAATTTTATAACGATCTCTATATATCTCTTTGATATCAAATTTCGACCTTTTTGTTGCTCGAAAATTGGCAAGAAAAATAATCAGCTCAAAAATTGTCCGGGTTTTTAAGTTAATTACTTCAATTCTGTTTTCGCCTCGTACGTGCAGTCGATTACTTTTTATCGAGTTATAGATAAACACGTATAAATACTAGGGTGGTCCCCAGATTTCGGGCTTGGACGAATTTTTCAGCAGGCGCCCAAAAAATCGGCTCCAAATAATTCAAAAACAATTCCCTAATTTTTTCAGATTTTGATATCTCAACCCCCACCCCTTTCGCGAAGAGGGTGGAGTTCCCCGTTTAAAATACACGTGGTAATACACGTGTTAAGGATAGAATTACCTCGGGCTAAGAGAAATGACCGTAGCTATCATGGTCAATAATTTTCGCAGGTAAATTTTGAAAAAAACTTAAACAGCCAAAAATTCAAGTGTCTAATACCCCGGTCCGGCTGCCATAGAATTTTCCACATTTTCTTCTAAGGTGCGATGGTTACTCTTTATAATAAATGTTAGGGGCTGGCGATTGACTTACGAAATGTCAACTTCACCCCCTATTGTCTTGACACTCAACAAAGCATGGGATGACCTTTATATATAACCAGACAACGTAGGGCCCCCGCGACTATCGCCTAATCTGGTAACACAAGATCGCCGCACGTGTATGAAGCCAATCATAGGTATACGAAAAAGTGATATTTTCAAAGTTTGTCGTATTCTTGTTATCGTTCTTTTTTCTTTTATTTTTTTATTATTTAAACTTCGAGCTTGAATACGCGTCTGTATATAAGCAGACGTATATCCAAGATCGACAAAATTCAGATCACTTCTTTGACCTGATCGAAGAAACTTTTGTGAGAAACTTGAAGCTAGAAAACTTGGATTCTGGAAAAGGAGAGAAAGAAAGAAAGGGTGGGAGCGAGAGGGGGAGCTTCTTGAAGATTTTACCTTATAACCGCCTAGGGCCTCGTTAATTTCATTCCTACCTTTGCCTTTTCGAAACTTTTACAGTTTAGGTACCTGCGAATCTTTTCGACGAGACGATTTCTGATCGTAAATGTTAAACGGGCACTTTTACTGCATACTTCAGTATAACTTATTGGATAGAATTTTTCACCACTCGATCGCTAGTGTCTTTCATGAAATAAAATAATCGTAAAAAGGAAGCGAAAATGAAGAAAGAAAAAAATGAATTTGTTCAAAATTAAAAGTGCTTTTGAAAAATTGCTTAGCTCTGTGTTTCTTCGCTTCTCTCCTTGTTTTTTATTTTTTTTTTATTTTTTATCTTCTGCTTTCGGTCTTCACATTTTTACTCTTTTATCTCATAATTTCTGATTCCAAGAGTCGAGAATTAAGGAGTTGCGGTGAAAAGGACGAGGGGTCTGGAATTGACGCGGTTCGACAATCCTTTGAAGGTAAACACCAAACGTGATTGGTGGAATTTTAAACAGCTCGTACACATCGATATTCAACAAGAATATATACCGGAGCCATTGGATCTGAAAGCTTTTTCCTTGAATCCAAACTTCGCGAACCCTTCTTACGGATCAGTAAAATTATATCGAAAATTAATTTTCCAACACAATTTTCGGAAAATATATCAAACTCGCGTACACCTGTACTTACACGTATTATACCTATACCCACGCGAAATATGTAGTCAGAAAATATTTGTCTATACTACGTTAAGAAAATTTTTCTCTCAAACAAAACACAGTTCTCTTTATTATTTTACTTTCAGAGTAAAGTGCGGCTCGATGAAAAATTGTCAAATAATAATCCGTACGGTTCAGTATGCGTATATATACCGGGAGTATTCGTGAAAACGCTTCATACGGAAGTGAAAACGCCTGCATACAGGCAACCCGACAGTCAAGCGATTCGGTCTTATTTCACATCTTGCATTCCCATTGGCTACGTGAGAACAAAACCTAATCGCTTGATGGTCGAGTTGCCTGTATGCAGGCGTCTTGTGAAGTGTTTTTGCGAATACTCCCGGTATATATATATATATATATGTATACATAAAGTGAAGAAAACTGCATCTCCTAGAATAACCAGCCCTCAGTAAGCCTCGTAGACTCTGAGTTACTGAAATTGGGTAACTTCAGTTCTCGACCCCTGAAATTCAACGTTTCAATTTGATATTCGAGAATCGCACGACACTGTAAATCTCAAGGACGATCCCTAGCCAAGGTAGGTAGGTAGGTAGGTATAAGGTATAAGGTAGAAGCGTTCCTGGAATACCTACGCGAATGATCTGGCGTCGGGACGTCGAGCGTCGTCTTCGTCGCGTAGATCGAGCCCGAATAGGGAAGTGGAAGGCAAAGATTCCGGGTTAGTATGAGGTGTCCCATCGGTCGAAAGATTTTCGCGTATGCATACGCGTGTGTGTGTGTGTTTCAGTTCCTTCTTCCTTTTTCTTTCATCTTTTTTTTCTTCTCCCTTCGCCCTTTTCCAGGTAAAAAAAAAAAAACTTTTTGAAAGATGTATGCACGATGAAATCGAATATCTACCCTGTGCAGTTACTTTGAATAAGGAACGATTCCGATCCGAATAACTTCGCTTCTTTGCGGACTTTGTGATTTGTCTCGGGTTAGGGTACAGGTACCGTTACTACACTTTCCCGCTCAATGTCGAGTGAAAACCATTCTCTACTATCCCAAGAGACCCTCCAACTTTTCACTCTTTTTGTCTTTTTTTTTTAATTTAAAAAAATTTTTTACTTTCATTTTTATATTTTTCTTGCTGGTTTTCCCATTCCAAATTTTCGTATAAAAAAAGACAAATTCTCTATCCGTTTTATGGTATACCATCTCGTTTCGAGTTCATTACGCCCGTTAGACCTTACATTCAAAAAGGTAAAAACAAAAATATATAATATATATTTAGAAGAATTCTAATGTCTTCCATTTAGGATAACAATAAAAAAAAAAAAAAAACATCAACCATTTCATTCATATTTTCTTTCCGTTAGAGAGGTTTGATCGAATTTTTTTTCTTTTTCTTTTTTCTTCTTTTCCATTCCAATTAGCATGTATGAAAGATGAAAGAACATACATTTCTTAATCATTCGGGAAAGCAATATATTTTTTTTTTCACCTAGAATACGTATACGTATATAAACTCGTGAGTCGAGTACTTCAGACGTATGTAGTACGTGAGGGGGTAGGTATACATCGAGTATAAAACGGAAAGCAATTGGCTTGGTTGTACAGGGGTAGGAGCTAGGTAGTCGTGGGGGTTGTCGCTGAACGAAACGGTATTAAAATCGATGCAAGCAACAGATGTGCAAGGATAGCTTTATTGCTATGAAACCAATAACGAAAATCATTAAATTAGCTTAACCACTGCACTGCAGGCTGTCCGAGGGGCCTGTTAACACCTCGGTAATTTTATTGTCTTAAAAAGGGAAAAAAAGTGAATAAAATGAAGATGAAAAATGGTGAGTAAAAAAACCACCCCTCTGAAGAGAGAGAAGAAAATAAAAAATTAAAAAATTACGTGAAGAGGAAAAAAAGTATTTCATTCTTTGCAACCGAATTACAAAACTTCACAAGATAAGTTAAAGGTCATAAGAGCCATGGCATATGACATGGTTTCGCGGGGTGTCAAGTGACGCCGCGACGCCAGACGTCGGTTTCAGGGTATAGAGAAAAAACGTTGAGAACGAAAAATACTGATAGTAGGTATAGACGGTGGTGGGATTACATTGAAATGCAGCCTGCCAACTGCACGGAGGGATAGAGATTATGAATGAAATAATTTGGGAGGATGATAATTCCCGATTACACCTGACAGGCAACTGAAATACATGTCTGTTATTTAAACCACATATCCTCTACTTTTGAACGTCAGTTATCCAGTTATTATTATCGTTATTCGTTTATCAAAATTGTGGGCTTCGCCTCTCTCTGTGTATACAACCCTTGGTAATTTTTACTTCAAAATTATTCATCCCCCTTATAATAACTGGCTGAGATTTAATGCTCACAAAGGGTCATTGATCTCGGGGATGTAATATAATATCAATTAGGAATCATTTATAACTTCAGGAATTTGGTAAAGGAAATTTTCTCCAGTATTTTCTAAACTAATAAATGATAACCCGCGTTATAAATATTTCTTTCTTTCTCTCGAGACAAGATATATACTATAGGTATGTAGTTACGTAATATAATTTTTTATATATTAAGTCGAGGGTTGAGAAAAATTTTATTGACATTTTTTAAAGACAACCAAAATAAATACTTTCGACAGACTTTCAGACCTCATTACCTTTTCCATTTGTCAATTAATTAGTTAGTCGATCTTCAGACAAGGTTGCCATCTATCGATAAGAGGAGAAGAAGAAAAAAGAAGAAAAAGGGAGAAAATTTGATACCATTATAGGAATTTTCAGCACTTTATTCATCAGGTTTTTAAAACATCGGTTAATCTCGTTACCAATTTTAGGTGTAAAAAAAAAAAAATGAGGATATTAGTATAATAATGCGTCAGCGTGTGAGTTAATGGATGTAAATTGTAGTATTTTCTTTATTTTCTATTTTTCTTTTTTTGTACTTTATCTAATTTGAATTAATCTATATGCTGTAGGGATAGATAATTGAAAATCTACGAATGAACGGATTTAAATCGCTCCTCCGTTTTCACATCGTTCGATGAAAATCGCTCGAGACTTGTGTAGGTACCTTGGCTCATAGCAAACCCTATTTGATTCCGTAATCCATTTCAAATAGCTCCGTTGCCTTACGGCATCCAAGTGATACGAAGCCAAACCCGTGGCGATCTGGTTCCTGAGACATCAGTCTCCCGAGGCTCTCTGTCTACTGTCTTGTCGTCGACAGATTCAAGGGAAGAATTCCACCCCTGATGCGCGATGCCAATACAAATACCCTCTTGCACAACCTCACCGACGACCGTGAATTAAATATAGACACACAAATCTTACCCCTTACGTATATATTTACATTGATGTGAGAATATTCCGCAAGAATCTTATCCGTGAAAATGACTTTTAGTAGAATGTAGATTTTGCCGATCATCAAAATACAGAAATTGTGATTTTCGGGATAAAACCGTTTCTAAAAAGGTACAAAACAGACCTAAAAATAACGTTCAAATACGATTTTTCACCCACGAAAAATTATTCACGTATTTTCAAAAAAGTTACATTTTTATACGGATTTTTTCGATCCGTGATTCTGGACGAACTGGTTGGCCGATTTAGTTGGAATTTTGACACACAATCACGAACACTGTGACGATATGCCAGTAAATTATTCAGCCCCTGTCTCATTTTTGGTTCGAAAATAACGGACCTCTAGACTTCAACAAAATTCCTAACTCTTGAATATCTTATCATAGCTTACCGGACTTGGAATTTAATTTTCTGTTATACATCGAAGGACATTTATTGGAATTTCGCAATCTCGAAATTCTAAATATAGATAGAATTTGAGCAGCTTAAATCTTGTCGAATTTTCGAATCTATCGATTCAATAGTTTCCTAGTAAATAAATAAAGTATAAAAGTTCTTGCAATACAGCTCTGTTTCTTTTAATCCAACTATTTGCTCACAGAATCCTTTCTGCGAGCTTGAGAAATCCCGGCAGGTAAATTGTAGGTCCAGCCAGGTCAGCGGAACTATCCGGTTCTTTTTCCGAAAATTTTCTTAACCCAGTTCACATCCGTATTACTAATCATGCGATATGTTCAATCGGCGAAATACCATAGACCGAAAAGTCCCGTTTAGTGGTTCGGGCGAAGGTACCTTATAATTAGATTTCCCATCCATAGGATAACGAGTTGCTTCCCGACACCCGACTTCTCAGTCCGTTGTCCAATGCGGATATAGGTATAGGTATGGGGTTTCCGTCCAGATTCAAGCTTTCGTTCGCCCTCGGAAGGGCTCTTCGTGGTCTGGTGGGGTTAAAATAGAAGTGGTGACGGTCGCGGTGGCTGGTCGTGGTCCTAGCTGTTGGTGAAGTGGTCCACGGGACAGTAATTTGCATGGCTCGAGTGGTTGGCTGGCTGGCTAGGCTGGGTGGCTGGTTTCTCCTGGTGGTTCTCTCTCGCCCGGGTTTCTACTTGCACCGTGGCGAGGGTCCACGGCGAATGGTGAACTGAGAGGGGTGCGAAGGTGCCAGAGGGTGTAAGAGGGTGGCATGGGAGCGGGGCAGGATGGGGTGGCAAAAGGGGAATGAGGTACTCCGACTCGCATTCCAAGCAGACTTGGTGAACCGGGTTCATTATTTTCTCGTTATAAGTTTCTACAACTCCGGCTTGTTGTCGTAACGTTGTTAACAGGACGCGCTGTGAATTGTTAAACGACTCCGTTCCTGGCGCCATCACCATTCTCATAGTTGAACCCCCGCGGCTGGTTTTCCCTACTCTTTTCTATTATTTCTTATATTTTTCTATTCCCCTTTTATACCCTCCTCATTCGCCGTATCGTAAATTCAATTCAGTCTCTCGTCTGCACCCCTTCCTTTCGCTTCCGATTATTTATTTTTGTTCGCACCCTTATTCAACGTTGAATAAAAAAAAAAAAACAATTAAAATTTAGCTTCAACAAATTTCTCAGTATTTTATTATTTACTTTTCCCTCTTTTAGAATAATAATAATAGAAATCTGTTATCCAAAAATTCTTTGCACAAACTTTAGACGAGTCTCGAGGTACGCCCGTATAGATAGACACGTTGTTTGCAAAAAGTTACAAAGCAAGCCCTTCGGCATCATTCAAGAAATATCATGAAATATTTTCTGACTTAAATCCCGTGTATAAACCCTCCTTTCATGTTGGTCAAAGTGAAAGCTCGCATTAACTCACGAGCTTTCCTATCGACATACCTGATTAAAGTTTCGCATTTGTATAGCTATACAACGTATAAAGAAAAAAAATTGAATGTTTCTAAAAAATTTTTAAATCAATTTTTTTTATTATCAACCCTATTGGTTTTTATCGCACAGCGTTCTTACTCCCGTGTACTCGTAATAATCGAATTCATAAATTTGAACCATTTTGCATATCTATGTGTTAGGAAAAATTGGTAATTTCAAAGCGAATTCGTAACGCGGATGAAAATAGCATATAACATACATACTACATATATACCTACATAGATAGATCGAAGTCTGAAATTGTTATGTGCAGATATCTCCACTCCGGTAACGCTTTAGGCGTATCGTTTAGTCAAGATTACGTTTGTATCGGTGTAGACACGCGACTGAATCACCTGACTTCTCGATGTTAATCACCCTAACGCCGCAAGTGGAATCAAATCTAAATCAAGAAGGAGGTTTAACTATAAGCCGGAATTAATCGTATTACATTTTCGAACTTTACCGGAGGCTTAAAGCGATAAAACAACTCCAAACAAAAAAAAAAGAAAAAAAAAAAAACAAACACAAAAAAAGACAAGATGGAAAAAAAGAAACAGGGTGGTTATCAAGAATGATTACTTTTCAAAAATCCGGCAGAAAGAAATTCCTTCAAAACTTGAAAAAAAATCAATTTCTAATTCGGAATAAGACCGCGTGCCATGCTCTCTCTCGAGAAAAAAAAAATAAAATAAACCCAAAAAGGCTAACAAACTGTCGACGACCTCCGTCTATCCCGACACTTTCAAACTGCCGCTTCCTATATCCGACGTGCAATCTGAAAAGTTTTCAGTTTTAGGTCGGACTCGATGAACGCTGGCGTTTTCCTCGATCGATAAAACCCCCGGATATAGCGACTGCAGGATATTCGATTCGCTACAAAAATTCATTTTTGAACAAAAAATATCCTAAGTTACACAAACTGTGGATAATTTTTTGCGCAATTTCACTTTAAGTAATCTGTGCAATAAATTTGACAATATTTTTCCGACCTTTATAGCTACAGGTATACCAATTATTATTCTGATTAGACACTCCGATCCACATTCTCATTAGTCTCATGTTTCAAATTCTATATGAAAGGTGGACTGATCCGATACGTTCACCGCCGAATATGTCATTGGTTTGATCTGTGCTTGAATAATTAAACGAACATGTCATGTATTTAGAATGTACGTATATATTATATATACATACGTCGAATGTCACCGTCAGTGACGGTTGTGTGTACAGCGGGTATAGAGACCGAGAGTGCGAGAGAGATAAAGAGAGATAGTAGAATTTGGGAAAATTTTGCGTGTGTGAGGACGAGATTTTGAAATGACAGATTCCGGTGGTAGAAAATTTGAATAAAATTTCGTTAAACCATGCAGACATCGGTAATAGACCAAAGCCTATTTCGTTCTCGGTGTATCCTTTAGCGAGGTTTGCTCTAAAGTGTTTTCGAAACCGCTTGTAAATTACCGGCTCCGACAGCAACGCTGAGGGGTGAAGGACGAAGGGGATGAATGAGAGCATGGGGGGTAAAGGCGGGAAGGGAATGGCGTATTCCAAAGTTTAAACCACGCGGGTTTACGGACTACCTCCATACCCTTAGCTTTGGTTATATATACCAACCGAAAGCTACAGTAATGTCCAACGTTCTAGATATACAAATATCGCTATACAAGATCCTCGAAGGGTATAGGGGTGTCAAAGGCACGAAGCTTATACTCTCTTTCTCTTCCTCTTTCTCTCTCCTTGGTATAGATAGCTCTATATCTATCTCTCACCGAGCCAAGAGGGACGAATGAGCAAGTTAACTTTCGATGTGGAGCAATTTAAGTTTGTAACAAGCGTGGTATGCGCCCCACTGCTTGCTCCCCTATATCCTGCCAGCGTGGAAACGGCTCGGCTCGGTGTGGCGCGGGCCAAACCCCGAAGAGTAGAACAACTCGTAGGATGAGGACGAGGACGAGGACGAGGAGAATAAGGAGAATGAGAAGGAGTAAAACGAAGGGGAGTTCTGACTGAGTCCGGGGCAACTTCGGTCATGAATTAATTTCACGATGGAATCGTTTATACTACATTAACTTTTAATTTGCTAAACGCTTTAGTCTTTACGGTGTATTTATATTAACTTTCTTCCTTCCATTATAATGGACCGCCGGAGGCACGGAGTTGTCCCTGACGGCAGGCTTATTGCCTTTTTTTCTTATTCTGCTACTCCTAACCTTTCTCTATATCTATCTGGATACACATTAGTCCTTTCGTTTTTTTTCTTTTCTTCATACTTTTAAAATTACACATTTTCTCGCTCTCCCATTTATCTCCATCTCCTTATGATCAAATCCGAGATTCAATAGTATTGAAATTCTGGGGCTGGTGCAAAAGGGTGATAAAATTTTTCGCGAATCGGTTCGACTTCCTCGTCTAAACTAAATGTTGGTTTTTGTCTTTTCTCTACGAATTGGTATAGGTGGAGTTTAAATCGCGTAGGGAGGCTAATTAAAACCTCCCTGTGGAATATCTTGGACAGGCGAAAGTTCATTACGTTCGGATGTCGTCGGCAGGAAATCCCCGTGCCGTTCGACGTCTGGTTGGCACCCCTTACGGCTCGGTCTGCTTCCCTGCCTTGCGATTGCCTCGTCCTACTAAAACGCCTCGATATCTCGTTGATGGGTAACAGGGCAGGGGGATTGCAGACGTAGGGAGAAACGAGGAGGGAAAGAGAAGGAGAGAATCGGGAAAATGAAGGGTTCCGGGGTTCAGGGGTTCAGGGGAAACGCGAGACCCATCTACGTAATAAAATCACTTGTTGGATTTCCGGCAATCATGTAGTCGAACCTCTGATTTACGTTTCGTCTCAGAATGGAACGAGGAGGATCGAGGTGAAAAAGGCGGCGGTGTCGCCTTGCAAGCTTTCACTTCCCACCCCATGGATCGATTTTGCTTCGATAGTTCCTCATTTTTTTTTCATTCACTCTCATAGCTTTTCATTTCTCCTTTTCAAATACAGAGTGAAACAAGGAAAGAGAACTGCGTATAATTATCGAACCTCGATGGATTCACACAGAAATTAGCAAATCTTCAAATCTCTCAAAGTTTTTTATTCGCTTATTATTTTCTCACTCGCAGAACCATAGCTTGCATGAATTTCCACGCTATATGTATCTGCACATAACTATATGTATGTATACGTATACCTATACCTGCGTGCGTTTCGTCTTTATAAACGCACGGGGAATTCTCTGTAGTGAGTAAACTAACGGGGGGTTTCTCGGCGGGTTCGGTTAACGTGCAATATAACCACCCACAACAGCATAACCATGATATATCTATACAATTTGGAGTAATTTCGTTAAAATAGAATAATGTGAGAAGGTTGGTATACAGCCGGTGTATAAATGTGTAAGTTTCTGTCGGGCTGGGTGCGAGTGGCTACACACACACACCCTTGTATGAAAAAAATATATATATGTATATACATCTAGACCGTCGTCGAGCACCCCAGGGCAACGCGCCAAATCAGCCTCTCAGAACCAGAAGGGCGGTTTTTATTTGACAAAAAAACTTTTACCTCACCTTCGTACAATTTCAATTGACGATTTTGACATGACATAAAATTGTATCAGGGGTTGAATTTCATTATCGCATAAGAAATCAGATGAATTATTCGATTTTGATATTTCGCGGTTTTTGGTAAAACTATGAAATTCTAATTGAATACAATAAATTGAAAATTCAATGCGAGCGCAAACGTATTTTGGATTTATTTAATTTTAACACCGCGTCGATCAAGAGAGTTAGATCGATATTTCGGTTCGGTATTCATTTTAGCTCCTAGACCTAGGAGGACTTAAGCCATTTCTAATCCCGGATAAGAAACTGATTAGTGGCCGTGTTTATACTCATTATACGCACCAAGCGCGAAGCATTACTCAGCCGTCTACCGCCTTCTTCATTTACAGAAGCATTCGACCTCGAAGATCCTACGCCACCTCCTTTTCCTCCGTGTCTAAGGGCGGGAATTATTCCACATATTTACCAGTACGTAGCGGCGCGTCTTGGGGATTTCGCGGTATTATCTACCCGAAGAAATAAAAATCACAAGATCGCAAAATCGAAAAAATCAAAAAACCTACCCCTAATATAATTCCTCTATTTCTGACACGATTTGAAGTGTTGAGATATTTCGAGGGCTTGCTTCTTCTCCAGAAGTGGTTTCCTCGGGTTGACCTTACGTCGTGTTGGTTTTAGGGGGTTGCAGGTCAGAGTTCCTCGCGCGCGGCTATAACTTGAAAACAAACAACCGACACCCATGGTTCCTTGCAAGGCGAGATATACTATAACAAGGAAGTTCCTGGCCGAAGATGTTGAGGGTGGGTTTCAGCCGTGGACAGGTCGTGGTGCGGCGTGACAACCCCCAAGAAACAAGGTGGAGGTATCTTGCAAAGAGATAGAGAGAGAGGGGGAGAAAGTGGTAGCAACAGTAGTAGTAGCGTATAGTATGGTCGTAGGCAGCTCCTCTGCTACCACGACGCCCGTCTCCCTGGCACGCTGTAATAATACGTAATATCTTTACTGTTTTAGGCAGCCGCGCGCATTATTCGGATGCCAAGCGTGCCTTGGAAATTTAATTTCGAATCGTATTATATCCGCGCCCGCTCGCGGAACACACAGAGAGATGGCGAGAGGATGGGGCCCAGTTCTCCCTCTCTCTGTGTATTCCTCTCTCACTCTTTTGCTCCCTCATCCTCATCCCCATCCTCCCCCTCCTCGTTCTCCTTCGTGTTCACTCGGGGCGAAGCAAGGCAAGGCAAGGCAAGACCGTTGCAAACGGGGTGGCTATACGATGAACCGAAAGGAAACGAAAGGGGATGCAGGGCTGAGGAAGGATGAGAATTGGCGGATGCAAAGATGAGAGAGAGAGAGAGAAAGAGGGTGACCAGGGGTTGGTTTCCAGAGGGAAGCCGCAGAGTAGAGGTTCTCAATATTCAATTCGTTTACTCAAAAGCCACAATACATCGAAAAGGGGATTTTTCACCACTGTTTTGTTACTGTCGAACATGTGACGTTGATCGAGGACATTATTCATTTTTTCCATATGCGCTTATCATTCGAAGGACGAAATCATTGAATCATTTCATAAAAATTAGCCACTCCTCCCCAAATATTTCTACCTAATTGTTATTCTTGGAGTGAAAATATTTTTCAACTATTCCCACCTTTTGTAAAATTTCCGTATAAAAAGTGAACATTTTGGAAGCTGAATTTTTTTTCAGATTCTCTGAAAGCTTGGGAAATCTTTAACGGCTTGTTTACACCGTGTATAGTTAACGTTTTATTAACCCTACTTTGTCGGAGCGACACCCATTAAGCCTAAAAGATCTTTGTAGCCCTCTGTCCTTGCTGCAGCGAGAGATCCTTCCGTGGGCTGACAAATGGTTTCTAGAGGCTACAGAGGAAGAAGACTCTGAAGGGGTTTCTTTCAGGAGTATATTATATATATATATAGGCTATATATATATTTATTATATTTATTATACAGGTATAAAATAAGGGGTTGACATTTTTTCATATCAAAGTCACGACCAGATTTCTTCGGAGCTTTATATACAGTCGATTTTCTTCGACACTATTCGACTCCGGTGGAAAAGAAAGGGAGAGAAAGAGGAAAGAGGAAAGAGGAAAGGGTCCCTAATTTACATACATTTCTGGTAATATACGATATGGTCGTCAATCCTGCCAATTAGCTGAGCTTTCCAATCTACGGAATTTCCTTACGCCCTCGACTCTTCCAGTGACTCGAGAGATTTGGCTTAATTGATTTTCACTGCCTAATAACGTAGCCCCTCTTCGTCACCTCGATCCCTCGACACTTGCCTGCTTCCGAATCGAATGAATATCTTTTTCGGTCTATTATATAAGAATTACTTAAGTGTATATATACTATGTGATTCGTAAATCTCTCGGCTTAGACTTAGAAATCTATCCGATGGAGGTAAAAGAATTCGTAATAATTTTTACCTCTCTTTTTACCTTCTCCTATTTTACTCCGCTTTTAATTTCTCTTCTATAAGTGCAGAGGATCAGTATGTCTTTTAGGTTGAAACACAGCGTGTTTCAAACGTAGAGATTCATGGTATCTGGACACGATACGGTGCGGCGGCGCGTTAACCGGAAGTTGGTTAAGTGTAGTTTCCTGAACCATTACCGGGCTCATCTCAAGTACCGCGTAACTCTTTCCTACGGTTACAATACTTTATGGTTTATATACCTCGACGATTTCTCTTCTTATTTCCGATCAGATTCCGCTTCCCCTAAATCCCAGATCCCAAATCCTTTTATTCCCGAAAATTTGTCATCCCTTATATTTCTTACTCTCGAAATATTAGTCCTCTCGTTTATCGTTCGATTTAATAATCAGGACGAGTGCAGACTTCAAACTTTCTATCGTTGTACAAGAGAATATCTCACGCTCTAGGTGTACTAGCTTATACTTGATGATCGAGTATTACCGCATACTATCCTGTAATAATCTTTTGTACAAAATTGAGCTGCAGGGTGCGGCGATAGTCACGCCCAAATATCGGTGTTCAAGGTAGGCGAGTTTGCAAAACAGGGTAAGGTAAGGGGGATGAAAAAGCTGGGGGTTGGTATAATTCCCGTACCGAAGAAAGACAGCGTGCAGTCTTTGCAGGGGCTCGTCGATTAGATGGATGAACCTAAACGCCGTCGGGTTAGTCTATAGGTATAGGGTATAGGGTATTTCGTTTGAAACAACAAATAACACCGTTTCTACCATCGCTTTTTCGCCCTTGTATAACACCAACCACTTTTCTTTCTCTTTTCATTCTCTTTTCTTCTCACTGAGCTCACCGACTTCCCCACTTCCTGCTTTTCCACTTATCTTATTCACTGCACGTAGCTCAATTTTATTTCAAGTCTCTCTAATAAAAGCAACCCGCTTGCGCTCTAATTGTGTTTGAAGCTACTCATTCAACGGGCCCCACTTCATTAACCCACCAATCACCTCGGTTTACATAAGCGACGTGAACTCGTCAGACATATACTTCAAATTTTTCGTTAAACATATACTAAGATACCTGTATATAGAATATACGTATATGCATATGTATGTATGGGATGTTATCCTTAAAAAAAAAAAAAAAAAAAAAAAATTCAACTTTATTTATGGTCACTATTATAAGTATCTAAGTAAAGTTACATTTTTAAAATCACCCTCCTCGGTAAGGAGCTTTAAATTTCATCAACTCACGAGTTTTCAATTTCAAATAAATAATACACGCATACATGGGTATAATTCTTTAATTTTATTACATCAATGCTACAATTTTGGTTTAATTAACTTACGTGACTAAATAATTACGAGTTTTAATTACGACATACTACCATCAACCCTTTAACAGAGATATTTGGTCAGAAAGTGAAAAAAAAAAAAAAAAAACGCACGACGTTGGATAAGAGGAAAAAATGGTAAAACCATATAATTATTAACATGTCTAAATGTAACTTGCTAATCTCATAAGTTATACATACATACCTACTTGTATTCCCATGTACTCAGGTAGGAATCTGCTATCCAAACCTTTGCTTTCCATACCAGACCATACATGACACATATATGTATATGCAAAAGCCGAAAATGGATAGCAAAAGGGAAGAGCAGAGAGAGTGAAGCTTGCTATCTCCATGTTTGATGTCTGTATGCGAATATGATAGAGAGAGGTGTTATAGTCTTCGTATAGATACACACGGCTGTCTATATCTCTATCTGAATGTATCGTCGTGTTTGTGTCCATATGTATAGATGTGTGTATGTATGCATGTATGTATATAAATATGGCAGACGCATAAGCGGTTATGAGTTCGTTCGGCTTCGAGGCGAAGCCCGAGTGCCTGAGCACTTCAAAGTTCCGGTTCTACTGCCCTCCGACAGGGTAAAACCCATTAGCTGTAATGTATGCATGCAGGTTTATCCCTACATGCAGATGAAAGTGTCTCTGTACCCGTCTTCGTCGAATAAAATCTACAAATGGGTAGATATATATATTTTCATTCGTAGATGAAAGGTCTTATCATATACATGCTTGTATATATATATATAAATACGAAATCTAGATACGCGATAGCACATGCATATACCTATACCCCGCAAACTTGTTTTGACACATCGCGAATATTTCCCTTCCGATAAGTATTGGATTTTAAATGAAATTTTCACCCTTCCACCTTCCACCTTCCACCTTCCACCTTCCACCTCCAACATCGACGTTTCCTTTGAACCAGACAGACGGAAGGGGGTTGAAAAATTCCGAATCTAGGTATATGCGGACGGAGAACGTGTGTCCCTTCGTAAATCTGTGTACAAATAATAACTATATTGGGTTCGAAAAATTGATGTAATACACATTCAAAACTTGTACGGCTCCACTCTGAAAGCAATACCTTTTTTCTGCTCTTTTTTTTCTCTTTCTTTTTTCTTCTTTTCTTTTCTTTTCTTTTCTTTTCTTTTCTTTTCTTACAACTCGTGGGTTGAATCGATACTTGAGAATTTTAACAAGCGAAATGCTAAACTCCTTGTCTTAGCAGCTTAAACTACACTCAAGGCAAGCTGATGTGAGCCGAAGCCAAAGCGATGCTGAAACTGAGGTGGTGAAGAAAATAAGGGTAAACTTTTCCTCCTGTTTTTCGTCGCACCGCTTTTTTGCCACTACCACAAACCTCCTACCTCAATACGAGTATCTCATATCGCGAAGGTACACGCGTTTACATACTTTATTATATACTACATTATTATAACGGGAATTTTCTTGCATCTATATAATATACAGATTATCGAAGAAAATTTGTACAACGTTATACCTATAATCCATGAGGCTTTTCTAAGTGCAAAGTTCTTCAAAATCATAAATGAAAATGAAAAAAGAAAAAAAGTCCTAAAGAATAAAGATTCTTATTTTTCTATCCATCGCAACGAAATAGGTATACATATGTTGCTTTCAAGAAAATTGTTAATACGGTTTTAATTGCGGATCGTTCAGCTTTACGATTCGTCATAAAAATTCTTCGGCTTCAAATTGTTTGACACTACTTTTAGGGTATAATTGTATCTCTATACCTGTTCTATGGAAGTTAATTTATTTTCTGGCTTTAGCCATTAGGCTATAGCTCCAAATAGATGGTAAATATTAATTATCCACTGTCCTTTACCGACGTGTCTAAGTCAGACTCGTTGGCTTAATTACTTAGGTGATCACTGAATAACACATGTAGAAACGTTATACAAGTCCGCAACCCCTTTTACTCTCTATACTCTTAACCACACCCTAGTTTGTACAGCAGGATCTTAATTATTTATCACTATTGACATAACAAACAGTTTAACATACATACCCGTACGTTTCTTCATCAAGTATACTATGCTATACTATACATAGATCATACAATTGAATAGGAAACGTTTGTTTAATCTAATAACTCAATATACGTTATTATGTAGTATATAAACGATCAATTACATATGTATATTATATCATATTCGCACAGATTGTTTCACCTGTTTGAACTATTCTGGTTACAAATATATATATATATATATATATATATATATATATATATGTATATTTATACGCATCCACATACTCTCTCCATAACCACCCGCAGCATCCTTTGTCTAACAATTTCCGGTTCGTTCATAATTATTTCAAGAACCGCGTAGTCCCTCGGTTTCGTCTAAACAGAATTAAATCAACCCATAGGCATGTGATTATCCAAACAGCGCATTCCGCGGAATAATTAAACATCATATTAATTATTAGTTTGTAGTACCATATTAGCTCATCGTTCTACACCAGCCAATAGACTTTTCCATCGGGGGATAATCAATCAGGAAAATTTTATAACGATTCAGAGATTTTTTTTTTTCATACTTGATAGGGTGCCGGATTGAAGCTGCAAATTTGAATATTATACCGAATCACAGTTTTTGAAAAAGGGGTTTTACCTGGAAGTCTACTAGAATGAACTATTTTTTGTCTTCACGTCCTAAGGGACAGATGAAGATTTTTTGGATTTTTGTTCTTTCGGGGGTCATTTTAATGTTCTATACGTGAACTTTTCTGAAAATTCGACATCCAAACTCGAACAATATTGGAAAATCTTTGGATGATCGTGTACATTGGTGAGGGGATAGTATTCATCCCTAAGATATTCATTTTCACCTATTTACGTCTGATAATTGTTATTCTGAGTATATAGCTAGGAGGATGAACTGGTAAAGGATGATCGTTTCCCAGTACTGTTAGCAAGGTGTGGTGTAGGAGCGAGAAGAGTTATTAAACATCTCGGGCATTACAAATTGCGGTCCATTGTGTAAACCACTCACGGGGCGTTACATAACGATCGTTCGTAAAGTTAGCTAGCATCTCGCCTCGCCTCACCTTGCCTGGTTCTTCGCCGGCGTCGCGGTGCCTCAGGGCAGGCCAACTTCTGTGCCTCTTTTGTGCCAGTCGTGTTTTCTCTCATTTCCTCTCGTCATGGTCCCATGGTCGATCCTCTCCTTTTCCTCCGCACTCCAGACTCCCTCAACCCTCGCTTCTCGGAGCATTTCACCTTATACCTTATACCTACCTACCCCCCGCAAACGTGGTGTGGCGCCCGGCACGGTCGCGGCCGCGGCGTGCCACGTTTTCCGGAAAGTATATCGCCTCCCTGCGAGAAGTTGCCAAAGGCGCAAAAATGGGGAAAAAGTGAGGGGAAGAGGGAGAGTGAGAAAGGTGAGCGTGCCGGAGGACGATAACGTTTCTTACCCGTTAAAAAGGGGCGTATATGTCTCGATCGACGACTTGAAATAGACGAAACATTAGTCGTGATTAGATATATATGTTAGACCTCTCATTAGCTTTTTCAAACAAATATTTTCATACTTTTAATTAGGATATGAAAGAGTTATAAGTATAGGCGTATATATTATGTGTATTCAGTTATCACGATGTATAGAAGTTTTTTCTTTGAATAAAATCATCGCGCACGGTGTTCCCTAAGAAACCGATATCCATATAAATAAAATTCTAGTCGATATATTTCACCGTTGTAAAACCCTGCAGCTATTAAAAATGAATACGTGTATCGTGTGCGCAGATGTGAACAGACATAAAGTGAAAAAAAAAAGTCGAATTCACACTTTCATCTATATGTGAAACTTTTGAAGTTGTTTTTAATAAATAGGTTTTTCATTTTTTCATTTGTATTATATGTATAGGTATACGATTTCATGATTTTATGTGATACCCACATTCACGGAGAAATGTTCCCTGCAGCGACGTGTGAAAATTATAATTTAAAAATAAATTACATGTATACATGTTATATTTTAAATTATGAGATATATTTTTTTCCTTCTTCTTTCTTTCCCGCGTTTCATAATGAGCAAGAATGTGTTTGTGTAATGTAATTACGAAACGGACTGTTCGTACCGTTGTCACATTTTCAAGATTAAAGGATTACCTAGTGTCTAATATTTATTTTTATTACATTTTTCATTCACATAGACGTAACGTATACGTATACCTATGTATGCATACTGCCTACATTATAATAGTATATACATAGATATGTGTGCACATATATAACTGTCGGAGCTCTTAGCGATGAAAGCATTCTGCGTTTAGCGTGGTAGAGTTAGGGTTCACGAGGGAAATGGTATTCCCCTTTCTCAATTGGTAGCTGCAGGAAGTGTAAGTCACGAATTTAAGTCCAGGCGAAAGAACCTTTTCTAAAATCCTCCCCTCGCGGAATACGAGCCTTATATACCTATACATATATATTAAACATATTATATAGGTATATAGGTATATGCAGAAACGTGGACGCTAAATCGTTTCGAACCTACTGTACATATACCTGGATATAGATATACAGCTAAAGCTAGTAGAGAAATGGTCACATTATCGCAGTTAAAACAGTTGATAAAGTAAGCAATAACTATGCAGCTGGGATTACGGAGATATACGACGTCGGGAGGTTTATAATACCACCAGAGCACTGCGTCGAGTTGCCTGGACGCCGAACGCCGTGCCTATATTATATATGATGCCTATAAATGATTGTGTATATAAATTTATCGTGAATTAGGTATATATGGGTCATTTTTTATTTATTATTAACTACATTTTGACTCAAAGTTAGTCAGTTATCTTGAAAATTTTCCTTTTAGTTTGCTTAAAAATCTCTAACAAACCATAGATAATTAAAAATAACACATTCTTATTCATTTGTTTATTCATTCATTCATACGTTAAGAAAATCGATCATTTTACGTATAATAAAACCGCTATAATAATACATATCAATAAAACGGCATGAATCTCTATCTCCAGAAAATCATAACAATCGATGAAATATATATTTCATACATGTTTCAGTCCAAAATTCACCCATAGAACTGAGGAAATAGCATTTACAATTCCTATCTTCAGATATTCAAGGCACTAAATAGTCTTGAAATGTCATGTTCCCTCTGCGATTTGAAATTGCTTCATTAGTTCGACGTGAGTGTCGCTAGTTACCGACCATCGAAGAGAGGTCAGCAACTCTGTCGGTAAAATAATTCACCAACAGTCGTTTCTTACGTCATGCCTGGTTTATGCCTGCTTTACGTAGCTCCGTAACTTGACTTCATTTAAAGATTGACCAATCAAGAGGCTCGGTTCACTGCCGTGTGACTCAAGCAGCCTCCTGATTGGTTAATCCCTAAATTAAATTAAATTGAAGTTGTTTATGTTCATATCTCAGTTGTTTACATCGAGGCCTCGATCGACAGCTACCTTTTGACGAACGCATTTTGTATCTAAGGATGTTTTGACCGATATATTAACAACGCAAGTTTGATTAACGGTAAGTCAATTAAGCAATTAATCAATTAATCAAAACCTTTTCTCATAAGCCAGTGTAATCAACGTATATTCAACCTAACCTAACCTAACCTCAATTATTCGCTTATTCGCGATATTCGCTTTCCCTTCCCTACGTGATATTTCCGCGTTTTGATCATAGAAAATTAACGAAAGAGTGAATATTAACCTAAGATATTATTCAGATGGTAAAATGTCGTGTGGAATAGAGAAGAATGAACAATTTATAAAACACGACTGGCCTAGAGCAAAAGCTGCGGAATTATTTAGTCCGAAAAATGTTTACGCTCGTGGTCTCGTCGCCGATGTATTTAGCTCGAAAATTAACGACAAGAGAATCGTTGCCACAAAGATTAACACAGGCTTTGATAACCTCGAAGAGAAAATTCTTTTGATTATATTCTCATATTTTGATGAAAAAGAATTACTCTATAATATATGTGGAGTATCTCGTCACTGGTACAATGTCGCTCGTAATCCAAAACTGTGGAAGGAATTGGAATTCAAAGGCAATAGATTTATCATTAAAAAACAATTCTACAAATATATTTGTATATTTTATTTTTATTCTTATCAGGCACGGAATGTATTTAATATATTAGATTCAGTCTTTTTTATTCGATTAACAAGTTTAGTTTATTGGTAAATTTTAAGCCGAGAAATCAGACACATCTACGAGGTGTAATTTTCTATGGAAAAGCCCAGAATTAGAGAGATTATCCCTAAACGATATGAAAAATCCTGTAACTGTTATAAGGCATATGTGCAGATGCAATCATTCGCTAAAACATTTAAAAATAAAGAATTGTCGTGGAGGACAGAGCGAGAGAATCCCTGAGTCTGTATTGCGGAACATTTTACATACCTGCAGAAAGCTAGAATCTTTGGACTTAAACGGCACTCAATTTTCCGCGACAAGGTCTCAGGTCTTAATCTTTGAAAACTGATCTCAATCCTGTAGCCATTAACCGTTGATATTTTGCGTCAGGTTTTATCACGAGCTTGCGAATCTGCCAAATCTCAAAAAGCTGAATTTAAATAACAGCAAATATCTTCTTGCTAAAGATCTGGTCACTATAGCTTTGAATTGTCGTCATTTAGAAGATATATCAATTATCATAGCAGAAGACAGTCAGAAAATGAATTCACTTTGTCTCACCGATCAAGACGCTGTATTCTTGTTCAAAAATTTATCCCACTCTTTGAAACGCGTCGAATTTGATACCACTGGACTCACTGGTCCGTCTTTTGAGGTACTTATCAATTTACCTGTTATTCAAACAGCTCGAAACCCATTCCGTAATATTTTACAGGCAATACTGAGCTGTCCTAATTTGGAAAAGCTGAGTCTTCGTCACGCTCTTTTCCTCAGCGGGGAAGTATTTCGTAATCATATATCAAAGCTCCGCGGATTGAAACAGCTACGTCTAACTCAAGCCTGCCAATTGGTGTCCGACGATTTATTATTCCTTAGCAATAAACTAGTTTTTGATCATCTGAATCTTTTGGATATTTCCGGGGCTTCGAGAATCACAGACACTGGTCTCAGAAGTTTGTTACAGCGTTGTAAAGACAGGCTCACTTACCTGAACTTAAAATCATGCAAATCTATCAAAGACCTGTATTTTATAATCAACAACTGTACACGATTACAATACCTAAACATCGCTCATTGCATTAGCCTAGACCCATCTCATGCTGAGAATTTAACTTCTAATATCCCAAAATTAAGCAGGCTTGTTATCGACGACAAAACCTTGTCCGAAAGCGATTTAAAAGCGCTTCTCTCCCGCACGCCTGACCTGAAATTGATACGTTCGATGTCTGAATTTCACACAGATGAGTCATTGGTCTGTTTGAAAAAGGCTAGGGGTGTACTTTGAGAACTACGCCTGTAGAGAGTGAAATAAATTAAATGAACTCTTATCGCAATGACTTATTATTCAAGAATCTATAACCAGATTCAATTTAAGCTCCCGCTATAGTCTTCGAGGCCTTTCTTAAACCGACGAACGTATTTTACTTTCAGTCTTGCAAAATGGTTACGAAATATGGCTGAGCTACATATAATTGGCCAGATAAAGTCAGCCAAAGATTTTCAGCCTCCTCATCTCTTCTGTAAATGGAGTTTTCACATCGGTAAGATCGATGAATATCCTCTACCGACTCCCGAATTTTCATTTTAAATTCAAATCCATTATCTTCTTCAAAACTTGATAGGTGGAGGCTGGAAGCTTATAGACGGTAACGCCGAAGGCCAGACTCAAGAATGTTGTGATTTTTACACAAATATGCCAGTCTGGGATCACCCGATAGATTTACATTACACAACGCAGACTCTCCAAGGCTCTCCAAAACTGTTACTACAAATATTTTGTAGAGACGAACACGGCCGGGTATTATTCATCGCTTATGGCGTTAGTTCCATTCCATTAACTCCCGGGGCTCACAGCATCAGTTGCCATACGTGGAAACCGATCGGTAAATCCCTCTTTCGATGTATTTGAGCAACAGATTTATGAGCCAGAATCTTTTTTTTAATCTAAAACAGACGCTAAGCTAATCTTTCTAATGTATACCGATGTCTGATCACAGGTGATTGGAAAGACAGATTAAGAGACAGATTTCTTGGGATGAGTTTACAACTGAAATCGCCAAATGCTTTGGCAAATACCGAAGACAGATTTGAACTGCTTACCCAAACAATGGGCACTGTGAATATCGATTTACATATACTGGCGCGTAATTTTGACAAATTTGGGTGCAGATTGTAGTTGAATTGTCAATTTATGAGAGAGTTTCTAAGTGCCTTTGCAAATCTAGTGCCTGATGAACGTTCGATGATTGATCAATGTCCAGAATAATAATATAAGTAGATTTTACTCGATGTTCTCATAATTTGAAATACTTTTATACTAGGTAATATTCTGAGAGAGAAAATGTTCAACGAAATAGTATATTTATTTTATACCGTTGGCGTAATAATTAACGCACAAAGTACAGAAACAAATCTAGATAAAAACCTGACCACATGTTTTAACGATACTGACTGCGACTTATCAGAAAGTACAAATTACTCAGTTGCGACAACTCCTTCCCAAACTGTTTCCGAAGATATTAACACGACCAAAAATTCATCCGTTAATGTAACGGCAGTATCATCGCGAAATACAACTCCTTCAAGTGTCGTAACTTCGACGCCAAAATCAACAATCAATACGCCTCGAAATCCTGCAGGAATTTGCGGCTGCGATCTAACGGTGAGACTTCTATACTCTTTGTTATTCATATTCAGATATTCTACAAGAATTGTTAGTTGATCTATTAAAATTTATGAAAAAGAACTGATGAAAAATAAATTTTCCAGGTATCTTCATGCGACATAAATTGCTGTTGCGATATCGACTGCAAAGATTTTTATGTGAAGGATCTTTTCACTTGTAAAAATGATCACCCAAAAGTTTACGACTCCAGATATTGTTACGATAGTGATTATATCCAGCGAAACAACAGTCGTTACTTGTTAGAAAAATTGAGAGATAATTTATTCTGTATAGTCGTTGATAATCTTCCGCCAGTTTACAGCATCGATTACGATCCAGTAAGTTTTCATTTCATCTGTGTATACAATGATTATTGTTAAAGTTATATGAACCATTTATCTTCTGCAGATTATTTCAAACCGAAGTATCCTCTACGAAATTGTTAACAATAATAAAAAAAGCAGATTCAAATCGGACCAAAGTTCAAAATATCTTACAGCTCTGTTCAATACGGACAAACCTTATAAATATGGAGACGTTATTTGGAAGATGCAAAATAGTTACATAAAAAAATTGGGTGATTGATCGATATTGCTTTGGCATACAGTTTATTGGAAAAGAAATTGAGTGTATGAACTTATTAGTGTTTTCATTTTTTATTTCAGAACTACCTCAGACAGGATTCACAGGGATTTGTACCTTCAAAAAAGCTTTAAAATATCTTGAAGACTGGAAAAATTCCTGTATGCAAATTATATTGGAAAATACAAACCCCCAGTTATTCACCAAAGCATTTACCAATTTCACTATCATCGCTTCACCAGTCTTGTACAACGACTCAAATTTCACATCCGATAATCAGGTAACAAAGGAGATTATTGCGTTGATCGAAAATGGGATGAATCCTCTTTCAAACAAAATTTAAATATTTTATTAAATACTTTCCAGAGTTGCCCAAGGAGCATTTGCGTGCCTGTTAAATCCCACTACTGTCTTGCTTCATGGAATTCATGTAAAAATGATAGCAGTCTAAATGGAAACTGCGACAATGGAACTTGCAACAACATCGTGAGAGGCGTTCGATTCCTTGTAACACATAGCGGGTTGAAAGGGATTGACGGAATAGATGTCTACCTCAAAATAGGAAACGCTTCTGAAAAATTCTACCAATATTTTGAAGTGGAATATAAATGGCTGAGAGACGATGAATCTGAGGTGTTCCACCTTAGCGGAAACCCCGGATATATTCCAGGAAAGCCTATAATCATAGGAAATTTAATAACTAACAAAACTGACGCCGCAGACTATAGCTACGTCAGCGTAAACAAAGAGGAATACTTCCTATCCTTGCCTGTTGGTAAAATTGATGATAAATGTAGCGAGGATCATCGATACGCAGTTAACTTTGGAGAGGATTTAAAACTGAGTTGTAAAATCGAACTTATAACTCGTAACTTTACGATAAACTCATGCGTTGAATTGCAAAAGCGAATTATCCAAGCTTTATTGAAAAACGTATTGTTTAACGTCACCGAAGTTGATCAGCACTCGAGCTACATCGCCAAATGGAACCACCTTGATAATAATGGCACACATAACTGGGTGAAAATTACATTCGATAGAATACCGCAGAATGTTGTTACAGGCCAGGTGATAGACGATCAAATAATTTGTTCCGGGCTTGTCACTTCGTTAAGAATCGATGTGGTTCATCGCCACTTACCTGAGTCTGGTATAATAGATAATTACAAGATATTAGGTGTAGCTATAACGTTTTCAGAAGACTCTGATATTTATTGGGAAAAATGTGAGACTGAAAATTGCACTGATATATTATCAGTCGATGTTATAAGCTACGTTATGTTTCACGACGTGTCTAAACCTTCGAAATATTTCTTTGCCGAAGGACCTAGCTTTGATATTAGTCTACCGCATGACTTCTTTTATCCATTTATAAATAATTCTCCTCCTATTTTAAAGGAATATCATTTATCATTTATTTGCACCTGTGTTACAATGATTTTTCTTAATATTTCACCCTGAATTATCTCTAAGAATTTTCTCTAGTCTATAAGTTTATCGATATACCGTTATAGTTCTTTAAAAAAAAAACAAAAAAAGAAAACCAAAAATCTTGAATGAAATTTTATTTTCTATTTATAATTATAATTATAAGACAATGAAAAAGTTTTTTAAAATAAAATAAAAAGCATTAATAAATCCGAAAGCTTAGTCATTTTCTTATTAATTAATAAATTTCGAGATTTAAAAGCAAAATTAAAGATGATTGAGTGATAACGCATTCAAATAATTAGGTATATAGTATATATTTATTTATTTACATGGAAAATCAATATAGACACTATTTTCAAAACACCGCATTTTAACTAATCTACATAATATAATATATCTAGAGAGAAAAAAAAAAAAAACTGTTTAATAACTTAATACCACATAGTATTTGAATATCATCTACATATATTTGAATAACATCGCTGCTGTTAGAACTTGGTAAGTTTATATGTGGTGGAATGTTACAATTTTTAATATAATGAATTCAAATCAATAGATACACACGTAATAGTTAGTAATACAATGAAATATGACATTAACATTTTATGTAGTACCAAGTTAGATGAATATTTTTTTCCTTTTAAACAAAGTACATAATATTTCAGAATATAAATTGGTCTAATATTGTCAACAACTTTAGACACAAATTAAATAATTCTTTAATATAAGATTGAAGATAATCTCATCGCTTTTTAATCAGCGAATAAATAATGCGTAATAAAAAATACAGGAAAGAAACAGAAGGGAAAAATCCAAGCAGAACATACTTGGAAATTCAATGAACGAAGCAGCAGCCAACGTTGGGATCAACTTAATTCATATTTATAGTCCCTTCTAAAAATGCTGATTTTTTTTTTTTTGTTTTTTCTTCTCTAACATTTTTTTGTTTTTTTTCTTTAATTTGAGACTTTCGATTATCTATCGTTTTACACGCTAAGAGACGATCTGGAATTGAGGTAAAATTGATGACCAGAGAATAGGAAAGTCAGTACATATATACAGGCAGCAATCCAACAGTTGTAAGCATTTTGTGTATAGCCTCTGTCTACTGCTGTGTAAAACGCCTCTGCACTCGCAAACGTTTCACCTTCTATAGGCAGATCTTCTATTAGAGCAACGCTCCTTACCCAAAAGAATACCCCCATCAGTAGCTAGGGAATAAATACCATTTCATTTATAGTTCATTACAGTTTAAACTCTCACTTATTAGATACGAATCAATTATAGAAAATGAACGACGATTAGTGGAGGTCGATTTATTGAGCAATCACGGATAGTATTCTTATCGTGGATCTATGCAATTAGTGAAAATATTTCGGCTTGATAACTGACGAATTGAAAATGTGAAATATAATATCTTACCAGTTGTATGATACCCCAAACAGAAATAACCAAACCGCAAAGGGCGTACTTAGGTCCGCAAACTTTAAACATTTTGTTATATTTATTATCAGAGTTGTCGAATTCACTCGAATTATACTATAGATATATAAAAACAAAAAAATATACTCTGATAAACGAACACCAACAAGTTTTGGTCAGAGCCAAAACCAACGTCGAGAGTACTGCAGGCTAGAAGTTACGCCCATCAAGTCATATGATTTGAATCGATTCTTCCTATATCGCAACTACGAAAGTCGGAAGGATGATTGTGTTCGAATTAAACTTTAGGAGATACATAAAGGGAAGTAAATTCGATATCAAAAGGGTATTTAATAATCCTGTGATTTTAATATCGACAAAAATGAATCTACATCGTATTAACATTCGTTCATATTCTCATTTATCATTATATAAATACGAATAAGATAAAGTATTGACGTTAAAATCGTGTATAAATAAATAATGACTAAGTTCAGTATTCCAAGAAATTATATTTCATTCTTATTTTACGTATAGATTGTTTTATAAAACCGTCGGTATTCTCGCGAATCATTTGTTGCTGCACAGTGTGACTACGCCGTTCAATATACGCTCTCAAGTCCACATATTACTATACATATCGCTGCGTCTATATTCGTCGTATTTTATTTAACAATAATCTTTGAATAACGAAAATATAAAATACTGAATACAGTTTCCCCGAAATAAATATATTCTGACTCTATACTCGACTTCGTATTCATTAATTTCGATAAAATTAAATGCCAGTCAATGGTTTGAAAGTGATTCATGTTTCGAGTGTTTCCTGCTGTTGTTAGCCCTGATTCATACTCATAGTAGTAGTAGTAGGGCCATGGTTGACCGACTTGGTTAGTTGATTATTTCTATCTTTTTATTTCTTTAATTAATTAAATAACCTATCGTAGTTATCTGAGGCTTATATTGAACCATAAAACGATTTTATCATCTGTTAAATAATATTCCGAGATAAATACTGCTCAATTTATTTCCGAATTACGTTATACCAAACAGATATATTATCTCGTTAGAAAAGTGGGCAGTGAGTACGACTGATACTTTTGACAGCTGACATTGTCCGTGACAAATATAACAGTTAAAATAAAAACTGAATATAATCCTCGTTATAATCCAATTTTCTCATCTCTCAATCGTCGCTTCATTATTATATTACATTATATTTATTTGCAGTAAACAGCGAAGCCAATGCCAGGCGTATCGCAATGGTTGAAAGCTGTTTCGGCAGCTCAGGCCAGGTAATATATACCTAATTTTATTTAAACTTAATACTTCAGGTTATGAATAAGCTCTTATTTATTAACCATATAACATTAATATAATAAAATTCAAATCACTCTTTTAGTATCAGCGTTTATTTTCCAGGCTTCAATTAATCGGTTAGAAAATAATGCGTTAAGAGACCCGCTGCTTTGCCTCTAAGCCCTATATGTCTATAATTCATAAAATTTTCATGAAAATTTATTATCAAAATTCACAAAGGGGAAATAATATAAGATTTTTACAGAATTGGATTCCAAAGATTTTTACAGAATTATGATTAATGTGTGGCTATGCTTCTTTTTCCTCGTAGTTCCTTTTTTTGCCTATATTCTGATCTTTATTTGTAAATTTAAACAATTATTAAAATGAAGTATAAATAAATATGTGAATTAACTATACATTACATTTTTTTTCAATTTTTTTTTGTTTTTTTTTAATTTTCAGCCACTTGCCGTACCTGGTAGGGTATTGGTCGGAGAAGGTGTCCTGACAAAGATGTGTAGAAAAAAACCAAAACCAAGACAATTTTTTTTATTCAACGATATACTGGTCTACGGGAATATTGTGATAAATAAAAAAAAGGTCAGTTTATTATTATTATTATTATTATTATTATTGTTATTGTTATCATTTCATCTATTATTGTATAATTAATCTTTGAACTTTGTAAAATTAGGACCAAGAAATTAACATTTACTAATCTTTGTTTGTTTTATTTTCATATTTTAGTACAACAAACAACACATCATACCATTAGAAGAAGTTAAACTTGAATCATTGGCTGACGAAGGACGTGAGTAACAAATTAAATATCATTCAATTTTTTTTCATTCTTCTTCGATTTATTTATTTATTTATTTATTCATTCATTTATTCACTTATTTATATGACGATATAGAAATGAATTGAAACTTTTCCGTGAAATTTTCTCATTAATCGTTAATCGTTTTTCATCATATCTTTTTCACCATAAATAAACATTATAATAAAATACATTCACTATTATTCTCGCATTATAAATCAGAATTAAAATTTATCTATGTATACAGTACTTGATAAGATAATGTCTCATGGATCCTTCTCAACCCTGACGCTATTGTCTGTAGTAATATTGTATATATTATACCTATGTTCATGCTATTTCTTTATATATCAAGACAGTTTTTTTTTTTTTCATCTTTTGAGAATGTAACAACTCTGACGATATTAGACAGTTAACATTTTTCTTACAATAAATCTTTGTCCTTTGTTCATTTTTTAATTTTTTTTTCTTTTTCTTTAATTCTAAATTTATTTTACAATAATGTTATTCATTTTTTTTTTTTAGAATACCGTAATGGTTGGCTTATTAAAACTGTTATGAAGTCATTTGCTGTTTATGCTGCAACTGCGACAGAGAAACAAGAGTGGATGGCTCACATAACAAAATGTATTGAAGATCTTTTGAGAAAAAGTGAGGTTTTTACTATTCTTTAAAAACAATTAATTAATCATATTTACTTTCAACATGATATTGTTCAAATTATAGGCGGTAAGAAACCTGTTGAAGTACACGCAGCTGTTTGGGTTCCTGATAACGAAGCAAATATCTGTATGCATTGCAATAAAACACAATTCACAGTCTTGAACAGACGGGTAAATAATTAATCAAACATTATTAAAATAATATTTTCCAAGCTTTATATATATTTAATTTTTATGTATGTATGTATACACATGAAATTTTGTATTCGATATTCATTAATTATTTATTTTCTCTTCCTCTAGCACCACTGCAGGCAATGTGGGGCTGTGGTATGTGGCCCTTGCAGTAACAAAAAGCTACTTTTGCCTGGACAGGGAGGAGGAAAAGCAGTCAGAGTATGTCTACAGTGTTACGATGCAGCTAGTAAAGTTAAAATAGCATCTCCCATTGCGGACAGTCTCGATAACAAAGATCAAACACGTATTTCTGCTGATAGCTCTGGCGATGATAGCTCGGGCGATGAGGATGACAGTAATAAAGAAGCAAATCACGATGAGGTAAGCTGAGATATATTTATTTCCAATCAATTTATGGTGTACAAATGATAATCTATTGGATAAATTGAAAGTATTACAGATTAAACATTTTACCGAGAAGATTTTCGTAGATCATATAACAAAAATCTGTTCATTTCTTTGAATTACAGCCTAAATTTTACGGCACTGTGAATTCATCGGATGAAAAATAAGCGCACGATAATGGAGGAGGCGGAACATCAGAAGTTATAAATATTGTTCAGTTGAATATTTTTAAAGTAATACCTGATTGGATTTTTGTATAGCTCGATGGTTAAAGGTGGAAATTTATTTATACGTCATGCGTTTCAGTAATCTTTAATAATATGTTTCCGACATGGGTATGAGTATACCTGTATATATAATAAACTCAAAACTTAAGAGAGTTTGGCTTGTTCAGATCTAAAAAAAAAAAGAATTAGTTTTCTTACATGAAAATCAATTTAATATTTGTTCAAATTTTAATTCACAAATTCTAAGCATCGATTCCGATAAAGTTTTCAATTAATAATTTAAAAAAACAAAAAAATATATATATTTAACACGATAAATATGGAAAGACGCGTCTTGGCAGTTATATAACTTGTTTATAGTAAATCAGAAATAATATTACCTATATTTTTTAACTATTATTAGTCATTTTTATCGTCTAATTTTTTCTAGAAAAAATTTTCAAACTCACATCTCGTTAATAAAAGGAAGAAAGAAAGAAAGAAAGAAATGAATACATAAATTAATCAATAATACTTGTGAAATACGATGAATATAGATAGACGAATTTTAGAAATAGATTTCTAAATTTGTGCCTTTTTACACTTTGTAAAAGATTGAAGTTTTGAGGATCTTATTCAATCATAAAATTCAGTAATATCTTCAAATATCGACTCGAAGATTTAATTGGTTGAATAAATAAAAAAAAGTTCTTTAACGTATATACTATTCGGTTATTAAACGAGGATTAAGAATTGATAATAATTTATTTTAGTACATTCGTATAATCAGGTTGAGTGCATACTGGCATCGATTGACCTGTGCTTGAATCTGCGTTCTTTAATTAATATAAAAAGAAAAAAACAAACACAATCATAATAATGAACCAATTAGGAAATATGTCACAATTTTCTGGCTATGAATATGGACTTGAAATTGTTAGTTACATCAGAGTATATATTTTCTATACATAATATTGTTTGGGAGATCAGAAATTGTGACATATCAAGGCAATATAATAAAAAGAAAATGAACAGAAAAATCGATAGTATAATAAAATTTGCAAGTATAAAGATAGTATATGGGTAACAAAGTTTTTCCGAAGTAGTGACACACACACGTATCGGGAAAAAAATATATTTACCACGTTTATACTAATTCTTATAATGAAAAAAGCCTTTGGTTTTTCCGTTGTTTATACATGGATACTATGGATTAACAGATTATTTATATACGTAACTTAATTGTCAATTTATCTTATACACAGTGTCACTACCTACGATATAATTATTATACTGTGGTCTGAATAATAAGAGATGAGGATATAGTTTTGTAACGCGATATATATATATACATAAAATGATATGAGGGGTATAATAAGAAAATATGTAAACAAATACCGGCCATAAATTATAAAAGTTAGAGCTTTTGCTAACAACGAATGAAATTCAAAAGTTTCAATACCTAAATAGAAAATCTTTTCTTTAATTGTTTTATATTTACTTTGAATAAAGTGAGAATATTAATAATGTAAAGTTTTTATTATGAAATACTCAAACTTGTGAAATATCTAGAAAGATCAATTAGTATAGTTTGTCATTGGCAAAAGCTCTATACATACAGTATATGTATACATACTATAATGACTTGTGATTACTATGGCCTTTTTGATAAATCCGACCACCATACCTATATTTGTTCAAAAGTGTTCGAAGTTACACTATAAATGAAACTAATATGAACAACTTTAGGTGCTCAAGAGAATAATAAGTATTTTTTAGTAATATTATATTGCTAATTGTATGTATGATTTCGCCAATTACATCCATACAAAAAATAAGAACAAGAACAAAACAAGAAATTATTAGTAATGCCTATGAGATGCCTTCAATCACTCTTTTTTACATGTTCAGAAACTTTGTTAGAAAACATCAATGATGTGTGAATTACAGATAATACGAAAAATTACAATATTGAATATGTATAGGCAGTAAAGTTGCCTTTCCAACTTCATTAATATATATAAAAGTATGGATTAGCACTAACTATTACTTTCTATGAGATTCGAATCTAAATCAGCCATTAATTATTCAAAATTTTGATACAGTGAATGATAATATTTATCTGTGTGTTTATTTTCACATTCAAGAGACAAACTTCATTGATTAAAAAAAAAAAAATAAAGAGATCAGAGTATTAAAATTTCTAACTAATACAATCGATCGTTTGAACCGAACGGAGTCTATATATTATTTGTCAATATCTCTAATAGGATATTTCTATATCATTTTAACGATATGGTTTTATAATTTTATCCATAGATTGATGAACCGATTGAACAGTAATACGTGAATAATGAATATAATACGAGATTAATTATGCGATTTTTTAGTTATTTATCATAGGTGGATTACTGGTTCGAAAGATTTAAAGGAAATCAACTCTTGTTATCATCAAATGCTGTATCTTTATTGTAATAAATTTTGAAATTATTTAATTATCAAAGAACAACTAAAGCTTTCCCAAAAATCCTTCGGTTATTTTGTAATTTTAGGATTATATTATAGGGCGGTGAGTTTTTTGTTAGGAAAAGAAAAAAAATATTGTAATTCAAGTCTTAGTATAAAAAATTTTCTTTATATTTACAATTATCAATGGTAAAATGACAATTTGTATACAATTATTCTTCCAAAAAAATCTGTGCTCTTTCCAAACATTAGTTTAAACGTTTTAGCTTTTATCTTATTGTTTAATTGAAATTTTTGAGACGAATTAATGTCTTCGGGATAAAATGGCTCCGTCGTTTCCAGGCTTCGGTAATCTGGTCCTGCTTCTATGCGACAATCTTTACCGGCAAATCCGCCTTGGAATTGAATTTCAAATGAACCTAACTCTATCTCAGTTTCAAATTCCACCATTATCCACTGCGGAGAACCCTGAAAAATTAATATAAATCAAAAAGTAAATTTAAACGTTGCTACTGATATGAACAGCATATGATAGCAGTGTAAGTGGTTGATAGATATTTGATACCTGATCAGAATTCCAGCATGTTTCATCGCAGTCATCGAATAAATACTTTTTACCATAAGTCTTCACGTCTTTGTTCAATACAGAACTGACCCTGGAATTTAAAGAGTCACGAAATTATTGTATACATTCGATTTTTGGAAGTGATTAGTTTTTGTTATTTAGGTTATGGAACGGAGTTAACCTATTTTCATAAATAAAGTAAACTTGTAGTAGAATTTGTTGACATACCGAGAATTGCATTTGTACTGTTTGAATATACATGTCATGATTATACTCGTGATAACAAGTGATTATGTTACATAGCAAATATCGTTAACATTAACCTCACAACATAACCCACATTTTGTAGGGAATGAGCATTCTGCGACCTGCACTACATTGATTGAAGATTACCACATTACAACAAAGTTCGCATATGGAGTGAAAAATGGTATCGCCATCTACTAGAAAAGTTTAGAAGTATATGACGGCATGCGGGTTGCATACAACAAGACGTAATGATTTTGCGGCAAAAGTAGTTCGTCAATTTATCTGCGAGATGGTGATACTATTCTGCACGCCGTTAACTTCATTACTTCATTAGTCTGTCAACGCTACCGAGCACAAGCACCTGTCTTGGGCTCAGTAGCCTAAAAAAAGTTTTAATGGGGGAAAGAGTCGTGTATCGACACATGGATGCATACGCTGCTTCATCTAGTCGCTACATAGCTTAGCTATACTAGGCTACATTCCTTCAATAGGAGATAAGCCAAAGGTTCAAAAAAAAAGCTTATCTATACTAGCATTTTTAAGAGTTAGAATAATTTTAAGTCGAAAAATTCTCCTGGTATCAGGAAAATATCCGACTCGAGGAGGTGTTCGCGAATTTTCGAAAAGCTGAAAATGCATTGAATCTCAAATTTCCTACTGTACTTATTTATAATAAATAATCGCAGGGAGGGGAAAGTGAAAAATAACATCGCAATTGATTATTCATATATCGAAAAATTCATTGCTACAGCATTGATACAATCGTATACATCGTCAATTTTCGGAGTGATTTTTCTGGCAGTTAAGACTTTTTTTCGGAGCGATATTTCTGGCATTTTTCGGACTCCTATTTCTGGCAGTTGAAACCTCATTTTTGCGAGTTAAGTAACTCCAAAAATAAAGGTGTCAACTGCCAGAAAGACGAGTCCGAAACAAGAGTCTCAACTCCTAGATTTTTCGTTACTTAAAATCTAGGGGGCAAATTGACTAACTTATTTTGCCGCTATCATAGTACGCCTTACGATATGTGATCTCCAGTGAGGGATCGCAGCTATGACACACGAGTTGCATACATTGAGCTATACCGACGTTATCGGCATAGCTCGTTATCGGCACAGCACGTTATCGACACAGCACGTTATCGGCGTGAAATAGTTCGACAATGCGACCGCGAGATGGCGGAGCACTGATCTAGGATAATAGCACCTGTCGCGGGTCAGTGACCTCAGTGGCCCTCGTGGCATCAATGAGTACGTATGGGGTGCGTTAACGAAACCCCGTAGAAATATTTCGAACGCAATAATATTATACCACTCGTCCTTTTTTATGAAATTAATTATATTAAGTAAGATCTTATTGTAATACGAATGTAGTTTATTTTGTGATAACTCTCATACACGGAGAGAAGTTTATGGTATAAAGGTATACGAATAATCAATTGCTTCGTTATTTTTCACTTTCCCTGCGCCTTTTTATTCGTTTTTGTTTTTTTTTAGTAAATATACATAAATTTTTGTAACTCTGAAAATCGCTAGCATAAATAAATGTAAGTACGTATAGACATGCACGAAGGCAAGTATGCATGGTATACTATTCCTCTTTCCCGCAAAAAACTTTAGCCCACCTCCTCGGGTCAGATGCTCTCCTGATATCAGGTAGATTTTCGAGTAAAAATTTGGGATTTTCGTTGTTAAAAAAATTTTAGGTCGGAAATACTCCTGGTATCAGGAGAACATCTGACCGGAGGAGGTGTTCTAAAATTTTTGGTCGCCTATCGACATCGGCATGCATACGCTGCTTCATGCACGTCGCTATATAGTTTATCTATACTAGCATTTTTAAGAGTTGAAATAATTTTAAGTCGAAAAATTCTCTTGGTATCAGGCGAACATCTGACCCGAGGAGGTGTTCTGAAATTTTTGGTCGCCGATTGACTTTGGCATGTATACGCTGCTTCATGCACGTCGCTATATAGCTTATCTATACTAGCATTTTTAAGAGTTAGAGTAATTTTAAGTCAAAAATTGCTCCGGGTATCAGGAGAACATCTGACCCAAGGAGGTGTTCTGAAATTTTTGGTCGCCTATCGACTTTGGCATGCATACGCTGCTTCATGCAGTCGCTTTATAATAGCTTATCTATACTATCATTTTTAAGAAAATGGAGTGATTTTTCTGGCAGTTGAGATTTTTTTGGGAGCGGACATTTCTGACAGTTGAGACTTTTTTCGGGGCGATCTTTCTGACAGTTGACACCTCAAACTTAACGCCTAAAAATAAGGTGTCAACTGCCAGAGATATGACCCCGAGAAAAGTCTCAACTGCCAGAAATATCACTCCGTTTTCTGGCAGCTGAGACTTTTGCCTGAGTCATATTTCTGGCGGTTGCGACTTTTTTCGGGGTCATATGTCTGGCAGTTGACACCTCAAACTTAACGCCAAAAAATAAGGTGTCAACTGCCAGACATGGGACCCCGACAAAAAGTCTCAACCGCCAGAAAATGGAGTGGTTTTTTCTGGCAGTTGAGACTTTTTCCCGGGGCCATATGTCTGGCAGTTGACACCTCAAACTTAACGCCCAAAAATAAGGTGTCAACTGCCAGGCATACGACTTCGACAAAAAGTCTCAACTGCCAGAAATATCGCTCCGAAAAAGTCTCAACTGTCAGAAAAGTCACTCCATTTTTCTGGCAGTTGAGACTTTTTTCGCAGCCATGTGTCTGGCAGTTGACACCTTATTTTTGGGCGTTAAGTTTGAGGTGTCAACTGCCAGAAATATGACTCCGACAAAAGGTCTCAACTGCCAGAAAATGGAGTGATTTTTCTGGCAGTTGAGATTTTTTGTCGGGGTCATATGTCTGGCAGTTGACACCTTATTTTTGCGAGTCAAGTTTGAGGTGTCAACTGCCAGACATATGACTTCGACAAAAAGTCTCAACTGCCAGGAAACTGACTCCGAAAAAAGTCTCAACTGCCAGAAATGTGACTCCGAAAAAAGTCTCAACTGACAGAATATCGACTCTGAAAATAAGGCATCATCTGTCCGGCATACGCTGCTTCATGCACGTCGCTATATATTAATCTATACTAGCATTTTTAAGAGTAAGAGTAATTTTCAGTCAAAAATTGCTCCTGGTATCAGGAGAACATCTGACCCAAGGAGGTGTTCTAAAATTCTTGGTCGCCTATCGATATCGGCATGCATACGCTGCTTCATGCACGTCGCTGCATAGCGTATCTATACTAGCATTTTCAAGAGTTAGAATACTTTTAAGTCGATAAATGCTCCTGGTATCAGGAAAACCTCTGACCCAAGTAGGTGTTCTAAATTTTTTGGTAGGGAAAAGAGTCGTGTGTCGACATAGGCATGCATGCGCTGCTTCATGCACGTCGCTATATACATTTATTAAAAATAATAATAAAAAAGGAGGCGCAGGGAGAGGGAAGTGGAAAATAATAAAGCAATTGATTATTGATATGTGGCAACGGCAATTTATTGATGTAGAATCGATATCATATTACTAATTGTCAAAATTCTGTACAATTCAAAATTATTTTCTAACAATAAATATGTTACATATTGCAATTGGTAGAGTCTCTTTATTTTTTTCCTGGCGTACAAGTTATCGTAATCTAAACCATACTCGTATTACAATAATACAATAGCTAATATAATTAATTTTATAAAGACTAATGGCCGGTTTCACCAACGACAAATAACTTTTATTTGTCGATTAACTTTATTCACTGATTTAAGAATAGCATTTCACATCTAAAATGTCCTTTCACTTCACAAATTAGGTGATTCTATGCATAAAATTCAAGTTTTTCAACATAATTTGCCCGATAATACTATACTTTCAATATAAAAATGCAATTCCTGAATCAGTGAATAAAGTTAATCGACGAATAAAAGTTATTTGTCGTTGGTGAAGCCGGCCATTAGCCCTATAAAATCAATTATATTAGCTAGTGCCTAATTGTAATACGAGTATGGTTAATACGAGTACAACTTTTTCGCGTTCGAAGTATTTTCATTGAGACGTCTGTCATAATTCACAATCGAATCTCATTAGCGCAGCCCCTATACGAACCCTTTGATGCCACGACGGCAACTGAACTCACGAAAGACCCGTTCTTTACGTCTGTGATCCCGCGTTAGTCACCCAACGGGGTAAACAAATGGTATCGCCATCTTGCGGGTGAATCGATGAACTACTGTTGCCGCAAACTTTGATGCGCCTTATCACATGCAACCTCAAGTTAGCATCGCAGTAATGTCATGCAGGTTTCTCACAACAAGGCGTACTGTATTTGCCGTCGAATTAGTTCGTGAGTTTGTCCGCGAGATGGCGATACTATTTCGCACCCCATAAACCGAAGGCAAAGACGACGGAACTACTCTTGCTACCAATAACTTGGAAATAATTATTCAGAACAGCACGGATCGCACATAAATAGCGAAAAATGAATGAAAAGATATTTTCGACTTATTTCACAGACGCACCTTCATCATGTTTGCTTTTATCTACTTATACCTAAATAGATTCATCCTACGTTGAAAAATACTCCAAATAACATGTATTCCTTATCTGCCTCACGCTCAAGTCTTATGAATAAAGTATGAAGTTGAATATCGAATATGAATAAAATATACAATTAATGAAAATCATTGTTTAATGAATATATATATTCGTCTTAATATATAAATATACATATTTACAACCTAACAAGACATTAATCGTACGAATAAAGACGATATATTATATCGATCATAAACACGAAGACACATCATTATTTTTTCTTTTATCTCTCATATTACTGGCGTGTAGACAAAAAAAATCTCATATTATATTTAATTTACATAATTTGTGTATAGTAAAATATTACATATTATATGGAATAAAAATCTATACAAATTTTATACTTTTTATATATATATAATATGTATACATATTGTTTAACTAATGTAAGTGACTAGTTTTATGTTAAAAAACATTCAGTTAATGTTTATCAATATAGATATTATGCGCAGGTATATTTATCCGGTTAAAATGATAACGATAACGTGGCCCCATAAATTTCAAGTACCTTACTGAAAAGAAAAATAAAAAAATTAACCATTTGAAAGTCAATAATTTATATAACAGAATGACACTTATATTTATAACCGAATAAATCTGTTGATAATCTGGGCACATTGTTTGTTATAACGTTTATTATTCTGTTCCAAAAAATGATTGATTTTATGTATTTGATTTATAGAAGTATTATAATGTAATATATTTCGAGCTTGGAATCCCTTCTATCCGTTATTCAATTAGTCATGTTAATCACAATTCAAACACTTTCATTAAAGAGTAGTTGGTACATATAAACTATAAATGAGGTACATTCATTAATAGCTAAAGTTTCATATACAATAATATTAGCATCTTATATCAATATTAAAATCGTGTAGAATATGTGTGTGTGTGTGTGTGTGTGTAGGCGAGTGCGTATATCTTATGCAATGTAAATATATTCGTGCTTAGGGTATATATATATATTGTATATTAATACGTTTGTGATTTAAAGTTAAAAATGGCATTTGGTCCAAGTATATATATAAAACTTTTCACATATCTCTATAAACTTTTTTATTTAACATTATGTGATATATATTTTCATTATATACCTATATGTAAATATAAATATATATATATGTATATTTATATTTATTCATTTGTAACATTTAGAAATCAGCAACTATTCTCTTTTATATAGACAAACCGCAATTTACTCCGCATATTCATCATTCTCCTTCTCTTTCTTCTTCTACTTTTTCTGATCTTTCTTTCTCTCATCACTTCATACGACTTAAAATTACTCTTTTTTATTCATAACGAAAAAATGATTTACACAAAAGATCCATATATAGGGGATGAGAGAGACTTAATAAATACTAAATCTTTAAACGATATTAATCATATACTCGAGTATTTCTGAAATTGTTATAAAAATTTCGAAAGATTCATAGCCCCGATTACTCTCACCTCTTCTACATTACACTTTATAATAATAAACTCAATTTCAGAGATTTTATCTAGCTCATTTTGGTGCCTGATCTAGTCTTCGTAATACTATATATCGTCCTACACTCTTCTTTTTAACACATAACGAGGAGAATATACACTGCAATAATTATTCCTCATCAATAGCTGGCTGTACTCTTCTCAAATCCATAAGAACTCTTCGTTCCTTATGCTGATCGCGGTAATCCTGTTGAATACCGTGCAACAATCCATGTCGCACGGTGGCCTCGTCTCAGACTTTGCTCTCGGGGCCATCCGCAGTGTGTTTAAAAGAGTTGCGGATCTTACTGAGGTGTAAAGCACTTATGTGACCATAACTTTTGTTATACCAGTCAGGTGTGCGTCCCCTTAAAAACAATGATGATACAGATTAATGAATAAATTAATATCAATATTAACTTTCCGTTATGAATTATTTCACAAAATCAATATATTAATGAAACTCAGAAGGCAACTCACTTCGTATCCACTCTGGACAGATGCATGATGCGTGATTTTCCGCTACCACATGGCTCTATGAGATAACGAGAGGCTAACACAATTCCTCGAGTCCCACCAAGCATCACAGGTGCATCTGGATGTTCTACCGAAGTTTCTACTATCACACAAGCACCTTTGGGCAGATCGTTTCGCCAGGATCTGTAAAAAGAATGAAAAAACGATTTGATTAGATAAGAAACGATATGCAAGAAATATCTGAATTGAATAAAAACTATTAACGATCTTAGCTCACCTTAAAACGCAGTAATCCCTTGCCGGAAGAGGGCTCATATTTCCAGTCGCGTATTGAAATACTTCTACATTAGGATCCAGCTTGTTTACCAGTCTGTATTTCAACAGCTGTGGATCCCAGACGTGTCTCTCTCTTAAAACACGATGTAGTAATTCATTGGGTGGTGCTTCGACCTCGGTTGAAGCTCGCCATAGACGCAGCGGATGTCCGTCTCCTACTTTTTTGTAAGCAACATCTACGCCAGGATCAGCTGGATTGTTAATGCTCACCCATCCTCGACTTCTGTTGATTAGATAATAGAAGAAATGATTTATAGTAAAACAATCATCAGGCATTTAAATGGGTGCAAATGTTTAGATAATTATAGAATAAACTCACTTTTCACGAGCTTCCTTCAACAGTGCAGTTGTACAAGCATAGAGATAGCCTCGCCAATCTTGCTTGAACTCGGAACCAAGTTCTTCCAAACCGACTGGGACACTTTCTTCCATGTAGTTAAAATGGCATTGAGTTAACATGTCCGAAGAAACCTGGAAAATAGAAAGAAAAACGAGTTTTATACAACAGTTTGAAATTATTGGATAGAATTTACATTGGTAGAAAAGAAATCAGTTTCATTTTCTCACCATGAATAGTTCACGATGTGTTTTGATCAGGTAAAGAAGACAGTCGTTAGCGGCTTTGTTTTCTGATAATTCTCTCTGGTCAGGAATACCGACGGTCTTCCTTCTCCTTGGAGAAACGCTGTTAGATCTGTTGGTAACGCTTGTTGTTGTGTGATTGAAGTGAAACAGGCTCGGTGCAAGACACACAGCTAAATTTGAGGCAGTCATTTGGTTGTAGGGTGAATTATTAGCTACGTGATTCAAGAAGTCTAAAAGTGCTTCTAGAGCCTCACGATGTTCATCGGGTAGCAGTAACAGCACACACTGAACAGCTTCTGGTCTTATTTCCGCCGGAACGTCTGTGACATATAAGTAAAACAACAGTTATAATCTCCCCTTTATTACTCAGACTTAAATCGCGGTAATTTTCTTTAAACTCACGTTGGAATATGGCGATGAAAGTTTCAGACAGCTTGTTCGTCAGCAATGACTCTGGCAATTCCCTGAAATACTGTTTGACCAGGTCAGCGACATCGAAGGCCTGTTGTCCGTCAAAGTTAATACTGTCTCCCTGAGTCTCGGTCATGACTTTAAGAGTTTGAATTCTCGACCGAAGTCCACTCTTCCTGAATATTCCAGTTTGGTCGAGTGCGTTAGCTCTCAGCCACCTCAAAGCTACTTGAATACACTTTGGCAGAGCCTGTCCAGTCCTTTGGAGTGAAAGTAACAGAGGAACGCCGAACACAGTCTTGTCCTTGTAGTCTGGAGTCTTTATTTTTCTTATGAATTTAGGAAGCTCCCAATTCCAGCCAGTCCTATGCGTGGGACAGTACTTCTCCATGCAAGCGGTGAGCTTTAAAAGCGCCAGTTTTCTCAGGACCAGTAGCTGTCCGCAGGACATGGAGGCCATAGCTCTAGGGCAAAGGGGATCTGATTGTTCTGGATAAAGAGAGCCTCTCTGAAAACTGTGCCACCTTACAACGGTGCCTTTGTGTCTTGGTGACTCTTCTTCCTGGTCAGAGTCCCTGCTTGCAACAGTGGAGCTGCTCTCCTGGCTACCAGCAAGCTCTGAACTTCTGGACCTAGACTTTTCTCTGTAGATGGTGACATCTTTGGTCAAGGGAGTCTCTTCTCTGTAAAGATCCTCTCTACCCCTTCTGAAACTCTTGTAAAGTCTTTCGTCCCGTTTAGTAGGACTTGGCTTATCTTCTTTATATCTGTTTTCCTGGCTCTGGTTGAACTTGTCTCGATACCTCTGAGACTCTTTGCCAAGGTTCAGACTACCCCCTCGATTGTTGATGGGAATTGGATTGGAAGCCGATTCCTTGGGGCTTTGTGGATGAGTGTTGACATACTCAAGGACCTTTGTATGGTTGCTATTAGCGTCCTTGAAATATCTGTGTCTCCAGCTGGTGGGCTGGCACTCAGAGTCACTCAAGGCGCCTTGATCCTCTCGTCCACCACGATGAAGGAATCTGCGCGGTCTGTTCATCTTCGTTCGCGTTGGCGCAGGGACTGGACCACCGCCCTGTGAACCGTCTGAACAATAGCTCGAGGAATCGTCGCCAAAAGGACTCGGATTATTGGCAAGTGGTGATGCAGGTAGGTGAAACGGTGAAGAAGGTAGAGTCAGCGGAGACGGAGGAAGATGAAGAGGAGAAGCCGGCAGAAGGTCGTTGAAAGACACTGGGGCTGGTCCAGTCGGCGATACATCGACACAATTAAGATCCTTCATTTTTTGCTGCATAGAAATAACGTCGAGGACTTGAGGACCACTGATAACCACGCCTTCTCTATTCTGCCTCTTCCTTCGTCGGGATTTCAGTGATTCTACTCTCCTCAAAAAGGCCTTAGCACTGTCCTTCAGACGCTCTGAACCAGTCCTTCGAAATCTTGGATTAAGATCATCTGCCAATGGCCCAGGGGGAAGACTCCCGTATTTTAATGTGTCCAGCATGGTGTCGTCAGCTTCTTCGGCTTCTAGACGATCTTCTATTGAATCGTCCTCGTCCTCTGGTCTCGCGTTTTCGTCAGCAATTGCCTGAAGTTTTTCTACCGTTGCTTGGGTCACGTCACCGACACGAGACCACCTCCTTGTCTTCTTTTCAAATGTCCAGTTCTCGCTTAAAGCGCACTGATTGTCTTCGTCGGAATCGTCACCACCCTGAAACATGAGGGAATTCGAGATTCAAATATGAAAAAAAAAAATGTGATGTTCGAGTGGAAACCGAAAGGGAAAATTATACCTCTATATATGACAACCGGTAATTTGGCTCGAGAGGATATTTGTCTAGTCGAACAGTTCGTTAAGGATATAATACAGATGCCCGTGGGATGTGGGAAGGTGACCCGATCCTTGAGTAGAATAGAGATCGAACTCACGGAGGTCAATCCGAAACGGTAAATTGAGTATATAAGAAGAGTGGGAATCTTTAGTGCAAGTTTGTGGTTTCGGTTGAGAAATTGACTGTCAAGAACGAGAATAAGGTAGCTGAGCGAAGTAAGTGGGACATTTAAATATAGTTTTCGTTGCGGAAACTGCATCAGTGGCAATGGGAGTTGGACCATTAAGGAGAGACCATTAGATGTGTGTATATATATATATACAAGAAATCCGGTGTAAAGAACCGGGCGAGATGCAATCCGTGAGAAGAATCTGTTGCAGGGTGTAAGATTCGAAAATAGCACCTCCTATTCTAATAATATGTATAGTGATTTAAAATTATAACATTCAGCTTGAACTCGATTACTTAACATATTAAAAGCCGGGTGTGTTTCGTTGACGTTTAATTTAAAACCCGAGGTTTCGAAAAGTATATATCTCGAAAAAGAATCCCTGCCTCTTCACCTACGTCACTGTAACCATTTACGAAAAAAGTTTTCCAGGTCAACCGGCGTATAAATTTATTTGTTTTATTATTTTCGTTAGTTTATCATTTTTTTTTTTTTTTTTTAATCTATATCGGATTCAGAACTCGATTCTCTCTCGAGCTACATGTGTGCTTAGATTTCATAACGGATATACAACATAAGCATATTTTCTTTTTGTATTATACAGATATCTCTTTCTGCAGTCAGCGTTTAAAATTTACCTTACCTTACCTAGATATAGCTTTAGAATATTGCTCAACGAACCTTAAAGCATAGATGATTTTTAAACGCTCACATCAGAAATCATCTATATCTAACAAACAAAAGAACTAGTCCATATATACCTACGTCACTTCCGTTCGTTCAACTCCAGCAAACATTAAACCTCGTACTATGCACTACTACCTACTTTATAAAGTATAATTGTCAATGGCAAATTGCACCCGCCCACGCCCTGATACCACAATTCATGACGCGCATCGATCGACGATTATAAACTAAGAATATGAAAACGAGAACGTTCTTGTTTTTTTAGTTATTTTCTTGTTAACGAATACTTATGCAGTTGCTAATAGTTGATCAAGATGTCAGTGATTATTTGAAATAAATTTAACGTCGGAATGAGACTGAATTGTGGTGCTTTTTTCGATCTAGATTCTAGAGTAACCCAAGCCAGACTTTTAAGTGGTTTGTGCAGTCTCCGAATTTAACTGCGCATAGAATCGAGGTTTTTCTTAAGTATCTGTCGGTTACGATCGAGACCAACGCGTCCTTTGAACTGTTGCAGTAAAGTATTTTTAGTTAACTAAAACACGAATACTGCAGCACACTTCTCAGAGTGCTTCACCACCACATTTTCCCGATCCTCACACTGTACCATTTTCTCTTTTTCTATCTTTTTCTATCTTTTTCTCTCGTTTAGTTTGAGATGATCCTATTTCGGGATGGATCACAAGCCCCCAGCGTTGGTTCTTAGCTGTGATGCGGGTCAAGCAACTTCAGCTGCCTCCGAAGACCTTTTAACCATGACAACCCACACATCACACATAACACATCACACACAATCAAAGAGAGAATAAGATACACTCTCTTCGTCTCGTTAGGAAGTCTGACGTAATCTATATGTAGTAAGTTTTGATTCTGTGTACTCCTCATTGCAATACGTATGTACACATATACTATCATTTCATTGTGTGATTGGGCAAAGAGAATAATATATGGGTATGTTACACCAACTGGCAACGGGAAGTGTTGGGAAGTAAACGAGACCCAGACGACGACGACGGCGGCGGCGAGGACGACAGGACGATAAGAACTTATTAGCCACCACGGAATGAGATTACTCTACTTGCAAATGCAGTTCTAACAAGTACCGTTATAGCTATCTGTGCAGACTACAAACCTCTATATATACTATATATTCGTTCAGTATATTATATTATATGAAAAATAATTTACTATCACAGTTACGTATTATAAGTTTAGCTTCAAAGAAGTCGTAAATTTACTCCTTCAGTTATACCTCCGTCTCGATGTTCGAATTATATGTTTTTTATTATATTTTATTTTTATTTTTTCATGTAGGTATAGAACAATGTTTTTACTCGTTTTCTTCTTTTATTTCTAGAAATAAGAAACTACTTTTCAGCTTCAAAGAGAAATAGTGAATTTATATTTCTAGTTATTTGTGGGAAATATATAACATACTACAGAGAACGATCTTCTGGTTTTCTATTTTTCATCTTTTTTTGACTATTAAGATAGGATCGATTCGTGGTAATGATTAGAGGCAGAAATATGTCGCAGGTAGCTGGTCAGAGATCGCAATGTGAAATCTAGAGATCGTGGAAATTCCTTTATGACCGTTATAGAATATTGAATAAATATGATCGGTATCCGCGTTCTAACTAGAAGTAACGAGAGGCACCTATACATATCTATCTTATACCGACAAGACGATGACGAGATATTGAATACCGGACTCGCCAGACTGCTTGGCACAGGTTTTAATTAAAAAAAAAATAAATAAAATGAAATAAAAAAAAGTATTACGATTCGAAATCGAGAAATCTCCTCGAAGACTCGCGAGATCGTTAACGAGAAGCAGTTTTAAAACCGGCTGTAATACTCGACGGTAACTACACCTAATTGAAAGAAAATGAATAAAAATTGCAATTTTCTGTTCTTCAATGGACAAAAATAGGAAAAAAAAAAAAGACAGATTTGTATATATAGTACAGAGTCTCGGAAAATTATAGCGATAAGAAGAGTGTTATAAATACAGATTTTTCGATAATGCAATATTTCTTCTTTGAAACTGGAATGAATTTTCTTCGAATAAACTATATATACAGTAGCGGGTAAACGGCTGTTTCAACATACCGATATACCGGTATTTCTGCTTACAATATTAGCAAACTTTTTCCCCTAGTACGGAACCTGTTAACCTCAGATAGTCTTGTCTTAAGAGTTAAAACTATTGAGAAATTCATGAGCTATTAGAGTCGTTGATATTTGAAAACAAAACAAAAATTGAAAAAAAAAAAAAAAAAGAATCATCGCAAATTTTTGTCAAAATTCAAATAAATCGCTAAGTGAATTGTCTAATCGATTGATCGCGCAGATTTAGTGAAAAACTTTGACAATTTTTCATCGGATTTCCTTTTCATCGATCAGATCATTTCTTCTTTCCTTTCACAAATACTGGTACAAAGTTTATATTGAAGGTGGTTTTCTTCCAGTTAAAGTCATAAGCGCACCTTGATCTGACGTAAATACAGGTGGTGCAGCCGCGGCAAGGCATACCGCGAGCCGCGCTGTCTGCCGTTCCTGTCACACAGGGCTTCAACCTGTTGGCTGGTTGGTAGTTTTACGTGCGTCTGCAAGATGCGTAATTACGAGGTTTGACGCGAAAGAGCCGGTGCCGGTGCTGGCTGGCGCGTGACGAATGGGTTGAAAAAGTAAACCTAGCCTTATATATTCCTCCTTGTACAGAGAGAGAGAGAGAGAGAGAGAGGAAGGAAGGTTCTGCAGCTGAAGGAAACCGACAAGTAGCTCTATACATACATAGAGAAAAATGAACGGCATAAGAAATTTCTGCACCAGAGTATCGCTTCGAAGATAGAAGAAAGAAAAAAGAGAATAAAGAAAAGTGAATAAAATCGCTCGAGAATAAGAAGAAAGTTCTAATAAACTGAATATGACGAAAATTTTCATCGAATATAAAATGAAATTGAGAAAGAGACAAATTACCACTTCCGGTACGATATATATATCGTGATATATAAAGGGAGCTAAATGCTGATGCATTTAACTTAAAACATACGTCAAAACCTTTTACGGGCATGAAAGTTGGAGAAGGCCCTCTATATGATGATACCAGTAATCGTAATTGATTGAGAGAAAAAAATCATTTCTTGGATCATTCGAATGAAGCCAGGGGCTATTTTCTACATTGAGAAAGCTCGATGATTGAATAACGTATATAATTGACACAAAAAGTATCTACTATATCGATCAAACGTCTGTTCAATAACTATTCAACGATATAAACTACCCATATGTACATACATACACGTGTTTGAGAGAAAAGAAAAGAGAAGATATGATATGAATATCGCGACTTCCGTGTTTTGAAAAAAAAAAAAAAAAAAAGAAAAAAAACCCCTGACCTCCCAGCGTTTGATTTTTGCCTGAATTGATAGGGATGCGTGATTTCGAGTCTATAAATGAATATAATCAGCTGTAGACTACCCTGATCACGTGATAAATTTTATTGGTATTCTGAAAGCAGCTACAGAAGTCGCTGTATAAGAATAGCGAAAGACGTAGCTGCTTTCACCTAGTGCATAACAATGATCATGTTTTTAAACGTGTCATAAGACCCTTTACTCGATTGAATACCAATTAGTGTTATACTGCTGTAAGGAGGAACGGACATACCACGTTGCGCATAAACCGTGACTCGAAAAGAGAACTTTTTGTGCATAGGGTGGTTTCCTTTCTATTGAACCTTTTAGCCTACAGGATACAAGAATCCGCGATTAGCCAGCTAAGACCCATTTTTAGAGACTCAGAAAAATTCCTCGAAATTTTTCAACCGGACATTTACCCAAGGTTCGCTTCCTTTTAACGCTTAAAATCTTGCCTGAGGTATTTTCCATTTAAGAAAGAATTCTTGAAGACTCTGAGAAACTTCATTCACTTGAGGATTTTTGGATCACCATGTAATGTATAAAGTTTTCCTCCTCAAATAACGCTTCAAGGATACAAAGGATGAGAAGAATAAATCGGTAATTAGACCGCGCAAGCGTATAATGGAGAAATTGAACGAAGCGAAAAAGTTCATTGCGGTGTAAATTGTACAATAAATATGTTCCCGAATTTGAGACTTTTACCAAACTTTCAAATTTTTCTCTATCGTATTCGTGTTACGTGTTTGTATTATTTCGCCTTATTCAATTACAAGTTTTTGTTAATTTGGAAATTTGATCGTTCGAAGAACCGCAGGTATCCATTAGTCATACGCTAAATTTGGACAATCATTAGTCCACCTCTCTCTTTCTCTCTCTCTCTTCAATAACCAAATAAATTTCAAGGTTTAATTTAATACAATATATTTTCTCACCGGTTTGCTGTGGCTTGTCGTATGATGATGATGATGCGAATGGTGGGTGTCCAGCTTCATATTAGCGCAGCGATTCAAGGCGTGTAATCTCCGGAAAAGACTTTGGAGAGAATCTGTATCGAGGAAAGGGTGATCCTTAGCTACTCCAGAAACCTCGATCGGAAACTGGTAATCTGTAACAAAAATGGAATAAAATGTATCAATTATATTCGTTATTTCGTAGCATAGATCCGGCCTTATGTCGTTATCTTAAATTCAAATTCTCTCTCGAGTTACCATTCTATACCGGGTTTATTATACAGTATTTGAAAAGGCAACGTCATCTCCGATTACGGATGTGATCTTCGAGAGACCAGCAAACTGGCTAGACAAGGAACGATCTTTTGTCGACTTGCGCAACGCGCTCTACGACCCAGATCTTGTGATCCAGATCTTGATCTATGATCTTGGTGGGCGAAGCGTCGTGATCAAACTTCCATAGATCATATCCTGGCTAAATTTGAATCCTTCATTTCCGCTTGTTCGTAGATCCAGACGTAAAGAAAGAAAAAAAGTGAAGAATAAACGATTTCAGAGCCTCGGCAATTACTGGGTAGATATAATAACCCGTAAGATAATGTAGATTACTCTGTCTAAGCTCGATCGTAACTAATAACTGCAGCCTAATCACATAAGGCTGATTGTCAATCTCCTTTAGATGTATTAGCCAATACGAAAAGAGCTATTAAAGGCTTTGCTTTCTCGACATTCTAATTAGGTTTCAGGTACAGCTAAGTTTTACTTCCTAGTCAGTTCGTCGGCTCGACGAATCAATTAGCACCGTCATGTCATTAGAGAAGCGTATTGAAAAGGCTGGATCGGTAGATCGAAGAAAAAGTCGATAAATATAATTTCATCAGAGTAACAAGTGGTGAGAACTAACGAAACGAGTTCATTCATTTTTCGAGAGTAACAACTGCGTAGGTACTACGAATCGGCTATTTGGTTAAAAATCTGCGTAATTCGCTCGGCTGATAAATAATAATGAAAAATCCCTTTCCAGACGCGAGATTAACGCAAGACGAATGATTTCAGTACATGTAAGAAAACTCTGATGGAAATTGGGAACAAATCGAATCGATAAATCTAGTTTCTTTGATCTAGGATTGAGCGCGAGCGAGTAGGAAATATCTACATGCTTAAACGCATGCATATATCTATATGCTGGATGATATACGTCGCGAGTATCGTATTTATATCGTATTTATATCAAGCGTTGTGGTGGGCGCCCCGCAGGTTCAACTAGGTCAATTGGTTACTATTCATAGTTATAAGTTTCGATTATGTGTTTGACTTATGACTGGCAATTAACCGTGTGAGAAACCGAGACCGTATAAGTGTAAAGGCAGTAGAGTAATCAGACATCTAAGAATACCAAATTTGTCCGAGAAAAACAAATTTATCAATTTTGCAATTTTAATCGCAGTTGTTTGCGTTCAGACCGCTCAAGACTTGACCATCCGAGATAAACCCCGTATCTAAATCTTACCCGACTAGGTATACGCCCCGTTTTATCTTTCCACTCCGATATTTACCGCAATCTACGAAGAACACGAAATTTACAAAAAAAAAAAAGAAAAATGAAGTAGCGATTACGCGGAGGAGGATCGAGGTGAAGATTGCATAACTCAAAGTTTAAACCATCTCTCCCAAACGCAATATCGCCTATGTCCTATGAATTGGCTCATCCTACGTTTTATTATAGAGTAAAGATCGTATGGAGGCTGTAAGGATGATATTACATATCCCGATATGGTCCGCCGATTTCGTAAATCGATACCATATAGCTGTAGACATTGAAGAGTAATGATTGTGGGAATGGGATGAATGTGTGAATTTCTTCTTCATAATTACCTCTCATTGTAACACCTTGGCACCTTCGGCACATTCGTGTCTCTATTTTTGAAAACAGTATGTAAATTTTTCAGGCCTCCTTTAACGGTGCGTAAAATCCCGGTGATAATTTCATAGTTCTGAATTACGGCACTATGGTATACTATTTGGTAATAAAAGCGTAGATTCTTGAAAAGATATTACACGCTGGTTTATTAGTGTATACGTGACCAGGTAATCGTTAAACAAACACAGCTATCTAAACCGTAGACGTCCTCCTGTCAGTTAGGAAATAACATGATCCTTGATAGGTAAACGAACTTGTCAGATAGCTAGATGTTTGAGGTTTAAAATCGTGGAATATTCCGCTTATCTATTCAAACTGATATTTTCTGAAGAAAATTTACTCGTAAACAATTCACAAATGTTCGTTTACAAATTCATGCACATCTCTTTGTTCAGCTATAGGCTAAACACGATATAATAATTGTTCAATTATCTTCTAGTATATTTTATTGTTGATAAGTACGAGTGATTCACGTCACGATTCGAATTTCACAAGAATATTTAAAATCAATCGATTAGCAATCGTCTTTCATTTTAATTATTCATTATTTTTTCACTTGCACAGATAACACTGAAAATTGGTTTTCTTTACTTTTTTTTTCTGCGATATTCTTTGTTACGTATTATGTGACAAAATTTTGTTAAACAATGACCAGTTCTAGATATATTTCATCAACTATACGGTTATTGTACTTCAAATACGACAAGGTTCATGCTTTAACAGTTTGCTTCGAACTAGCGATCGCCAGCTTGAGCGAGCGTAAATGAGGACTTTGTGAAACCGACTGAAAACTGGTGGGGGAATAACCAGCTAACTTTTACGGTGGTGGGAGAAAAGTAGAAGCGAACCCAATGTGTGCACACGTATCTATACCTATGCATTCATGTATATATCTATACGATAAGTATATCACATAGCGAGATAACAAATGTCGAAGAAAATGGATTTTGCACACTTACTATCTTTTTTTTTTTTTTTTTTCGTTAATAAAGAACTTCGCGTCGAAATTTCCCACGAGGTATTAATTCTTAGATGATTTTTCATCTTCCTAGACAGGTAGAAGAAAAACTTCAGAAAACCCATTCAGTTTTCTGTGAATTTTCGAAACGGAATCATCGAGTATCTTGTCGGATTTCGAGCTGAATTTAATACGGGTGGATAATCCTTTCTAAGATCCCGAGTCCGTCTGTCTTTTCGGTACGTAACTACGTACGTATGTACATACATACATATGTACGTATGTACGTATGTCTACCCTACCACTGCTATTGGCAGAATACCAACAGATGTGTCAAAGACCTTTTCCTTTTGTTTTGGTCTTGGAAGATGCATGGTGGTGCAGTGGGTACGCCGTTATTTGGACAGAGTCCAGATAATCCATGGAAGGTTTATACCATAGTTGCAATTATTTACGATTAATCAAACCGCGGTGTTCTGTTAGATGTAACTGCACTAAGTATAGCTATAAGCCAAAAGCAATTTGGTACTTTGCCCAATTTTATCAGCCACCTAGGTATAGCAGGGGTGTAGGTATAGGTGAGAATATATATTTTTAGATTATCTCGAGTTCGGTTTTAAAATTAAGTCATTTATTCAACAAGGACGATATTATTTATTTATATCATTCTCGTATATATATATATATAGTTTTGCCGTTTGTAACGCAAAAATATCACCGAACGTTATGCAGCATACGTATACCAATATTATATTGTTCATCCCACGCAATATTATACTACAATTCGCACATATATACACACATACAATAACATTGAAATTTATTTACGGAACAACACGGAAAAGAACAGTTTCTAATTTTCCGAATAATATTAATAGACATAGAAAGTAGTCGCGTTGTACTATACTTATTGCCAGACTTATGGCCTCCGAATTCTTTCTTTCACATATCGTCTGACCCAAGCTAAACTCGTGCTAATTATCCATCAAATTATTTCTTAGCCCCGATGTAATGCGCGAAAAGGAATGCACCGTTAATTTTCAAGAAAGGAAAAGAAAAAGAAGTTTTGGATTTTTTTTTTTCGTGGCGAATTACCAAATTGATTCTCAAGTACCTAATTTAACGAACAATTTATAATAGATCTAATAATTCATCACGGTAGAACTTTGGGACGTAGAAATTAGTCATTTAGTCATCGGTCGACAGACGTCTCGTCTTATGTCCTCCCAGTATATTTAAACCGTTGGGGTTGAATGTTTTTTTCGTTTTCTGGGTGGGTTATTTTTTTTTTTTTCCCCGTTTTTTTATTCTTATTTTTTTGTTGTTTTTTCTTACCGCTCAATGTCAGTGCTTTAAATAAACAGCAAAGTACACTCGGAGAGCTTTCTTAGCCTACGTACTAATTCCCAGACTTACGAATCCAGCATCTTTTCTTTACCCCTTATTCCCTTACTCTTTGTCTTCGAGTTTACCAGAAATTTAAAAAAAATTTCTCAGTAACTAGAGTAGAGTGATTTATCATATATATTATTTAAACGAAATTTTTCAACTCACACATGATCTTAGTTAGGTTGTCAACTCTACCTTCTATACGTACATTAAAACGAAGTATATATAAATACACGTGGTTTTTCTTATTGCTAACTACCTACGTATGTACCACCTACCGGCGCAAGAGATGAAAATTATTCTCGAGTCGAGACCCTAAATTAATAGTAGAAATTTCTTGGTAAAATTCTATGTTCATATGCGTATACGACGATGCGTCACAAGTATATGAGGCTTCCAAGTTTGACTTAAATAAATTTTAACTCGAATAATCTGGGGCTAAATCGTGACAAAAATTATAACTTAAAAAAAAAAAAAAAAAAAACAAAGAATGAGGGAAAATCAAAGCTCTTGTATTCTTTGACTCGGAGTTTGTGAGTTGTGCTTCTAGGTATATGGTCGTGAGTAAGACACTTTGAATTTTGGTCTAGGATCTTGAGTCTAGACTTTAGGCGCCCTGGTACCTCATAGCTACGTGGTAGGCTGCAGTACGACCACACATGAACCGTACCTACCTACCTACTTAAGTAAGTCATGGATATACGGTTCCCCAGAGAAGAGACTTGAAAATATACTTGACCTCGGTGAGTCTCTGAAGGTACGTGTGACGTCGAGACGAATTCAAGACTACAGGGATTTTAGCATCGATAGAATTGACGCCAAGGATTTTCTTCTTCTTCTTCTTCTTCTTCTTTTTCTTCTTCTTCTTCTTCCTCTCATCTAGACATACGATAGCCGCGTAATTTGTTTGCCGTAAAACATCAAAAGGAAAAATCGTACTTTTGAGTTGAAAAAAATTGATTTCACAATTTTCTAAATTTACCTAAGTCGACGAAAATATTTTTCTACTCGAGTCTATCAGGGGTTGGAAAAAATCTACGAATTATAAAATCAAGATCTCCGACTCTCCGACTCTCCTCTCCCTCTCCCTCTCACCCTCACCTCCGGTTCAAGGGGGAATAAAACCTGACTATCCGGATGATTTAATTATTATTATTTATTATAAATTTTGGCTTTTTTCCACAAATGAAATTTTTTTTTTTTTTATTTCTACTTTACTTGTTATACCTACGTAAGCGGCGTCAAACCGTCTGCGGCAACGACAACCGGATGGAAGAAACGCTCTCTGTAATAAATTAACAAGACGTGTAAAAAAAGTCGTTTCTTTTTCTGTTTTTTCGTTTTTTATTTTTTTGTTTTTTTTTTCGGTAGTTTTCAGAGTCAGTAAATATCAACCTGGCTAATAAATCTTTGAAAATAAGGAACGCTAGCCGATGACCTGGAGTGTCCACGAGCGTTGAGAAAGAGGTTTTATTTATTTGACAGATTATTATTCCCGATTTTTCATCTTCATTTTATTTTATTTTATTTCATTTTATTTTATTCTCATATTCTTAGGCCAACTGATTCCGCGACGCTGTTATATATATATATATTTTTTTTTTCCAAAAATTATCACACCAGGTGTCAAGTGTATATAAGAGAAAAAAAAAAAAAAAAAAATGAATAAATCAGAAAATCGTATTTAAGAAGAATTATCGTACAAATGCAGAGAAACTATTTGGTTTTTTGATCGGCATGCGGAAAATTATATTCAAAATAAGAAGATGCAAAATTTCGAGAAGAATTGCTTTCGCCGATTATTATGAAACGAGTTTTTCTTAATACTGTTTCGACGAATTTTCGGATTTCTCAGACGAAAGCTGGTGCCCGGTGCGATATTCTCGTTGACAAATAAATTGACACGTCTACAAAGTCCGTAATGTGTTTAAATTTATAAATAAATACGTGGAACGATTTGAATTTCTGAGAAAAGCGAGAATGAAGAAAAAAAAAAATTGATCTCGATTCAATTTAACTTTGAGAATGAAAAAAAAAAAAAACTAAATAAAAATAAAAAATCTATAATCTATATACTTGTCGATTATTTAAATCTCCAACGTCACTCGAGTCGGTTACACATCTGTTGGCGGTTTATTCAATTTGACAAACTCTGGCCATGGCCTATTATCCAAAATCGTAGCCAAAAAGTGTTCCAAAGTCGGGGAGGTGGAATAAGAAAAATCGACGTAGCGGAACTGAGCCAGAGACACTTGCTTAAACTTTTAGAAATAACATCCAATGAAATTCAACGTCGTTAGTTAGCGATGTGAAACTCCCTGTTTGCACTAGCAATTATTATTATAAAGTGTGCAGTAAAAATTTTTACGCAGTTGCGAGGATATCTTCCGCTTACTTTCAAAGTAGAAAAAAAAAAACAAAAACAAAAAAAAAAAAAAAAGATAAAGAGCCGCAGCCAAGGGAAAACGTTGCAAAAAAAAAATAACTCCGAATATAATCACTGCAAATTTATTGCCCCTTATTTTCAAATTATTCATTTTAAAAAAAAAAATTTTATTCTCATTTTTTCCAAATACATATATCTATATATATATATATATAAAAATTTGTTATAATTTCAAATCTCCTGATATGAATGTTTACCTGAAAAATCCTAAACCAGCGTAACCTAGATCCGATCAGATATCGCTTATCTAAAAATGTATTGCGACTAACAGAAATATCTTATCGTGTAATATCAGCTTTAGACTCATTGATGAATCCCAAATAGTGAGTTAATAAGAATGAATGCAAGTATGTAAGGAATAGTACAGTCATCGGTTTAGCAATAATAATGAATATTGCCGGAAACGCGGATTGAAAATGATAAAAATTATCACTTTCAGAATGCGAATTGATGTTCTTTCGTTTCAGGGTATAAGATCAAGCGATTTAAAAGGAAAAAAAAATCGTCAAACTTGCGTTACGCAAGTCTTTGAGTTTGCTGAAATTCAACCGTATAGTGATGATAAAAAGTTTATCGAGGTCTTCCAAAAATAGGGTTTCAGGTATACCTATACCTATACCTATACCTATACCTACACCTACACCTACACCTCCACCCATTAACGTATAGCTATATTTCCGGAAATCTTAGCTGCAGGGACTAACCTTCACCCAAATAAATGACGAAACTAAATTATATTGCGGATGTAATTCCTCCGCTGGATACGATTTCACAATCTTTTAGAATAACTAATTTTCATTTACGACACGTCGTGGTTCAGGCTTCGATATAAAATGTGTTTGTCGATCTGAATCCAACTTCATATAGACAGATAAATAAATTTCTTCGATATAATTTTCATCGGGTAAATGGTGACGCGAGGAAAGTAAAGTACCTACATCTTGGTTTTTGACCGAAAATCACTTTTCCTCATTTCAACGAATCTATAAATTTTCGGGGATCTGCTAGCCGGAAAATAGAATTCTAGAAAGACAGAACTGTCCAACGAACTCGATAGGGAATCCCAGAAATGGCGAGATGAAAAAATCTGATTTTTTCAGAATTCTGCATTCAGATGACACCGATGAAAAAAATTGCCACATCTCGATCGATCAAAACGTTTGCTTTTAAGTTAAAAATGAAAAAAAAAAATTGCAATTTTAATTTCAGACAATCTAAGCATCTATATTCTCTGAAAAGTTGATAGAAAAATCCTTCAGTTTTTACGTCTCTTTATTACCTAGAAATTATAAATTAATATTCTATCCAACGCATCGACTGCAAATGCAATAGATATCTTCGTCCAGTATAAGACTGATAATTTGTTAAAGCAATTCTATGTCCCTTGGCAATGTTCCCTGTATAAATTTCGCCTTGCGCAGGTATATATACGGGATGTACGTGTCAAAGAGACTCGTGATACGTCAATTGCCAATCGTAGATACGTGTCAGTCATTCAGACAGAGGAACAGACGAAGAGACAAACGTGATGTCTCGTGAGCAACAAATGGCGTCATTTTATTGCTAATGATATAATTTTAGCGAAGATCTTATGATCTTTTTTTTCCTCATTTTTTTATTTTTATCATTACCGATTCACAGGTTTTAGAAACGGTATTTTTCCGAAATTCTTTATAACCGATTTCGAAGTCTTTTAAACGAAGAACATCAGAGGTTTAAAATTCCGAAAGCTATAGAGATCCGAAAGGCCAAAACTTCGAAACTTTAAATTCACGCACGTATTCCATATAAAATGAAAACAAAAAGATTTCCAAAATTCGAAATCGTCTGAAATGAATTTGGAACTTCGACCCGATCCCATAATGATAAATTCCCATTCTTCAAGTTTGTGAGAAACTTTCACTATACTATATGGCATTATTCTTGTACGGTAAATTGTCTGATATATAGAGTGCATTCGTTACGATATTGCAAGCTGTGCGGTTATAGTTAGTACTATATACATATGCTGCGGGGATAGGATATCATGAATTTCGTATAACTTATTATATTTATAAAATCCTGCCTATTTTACGGCGTTAATAAAAATCTAAAAACTGGTTTAATTGACGGGATCGAAGATCTAAACTGGCGCGTTAATACGGGATAAACGAACCGCGAGTTGACACGGTGTGACGCAAATAATGTTACATATTTCTGGTGTCCGTTCACCGACGTAAAACATGACTCATATATTATACCTATATGAGTATATATGTGTGTATATGAATCCGCAATTCGATTTTTTCAAAAATTTCTTATGTCAGAATGATTAGGACAGAGTGAACACTCCTCGATTGAAAATGGACAAAAATTACATTTTTTTTTCTCGGAAGTAATTTTCTTCGTAAAAGTTTTTTTTTTTTTTTTTTTTTTTTTTGAAAAAACCTATAGTATACACAATTTTTGTACAAACTGAATATGTGAGGTATGGGGGAAGAAAAAAAAAAATCTTTGGATCAAAGATCCTATCGCATTCCCATTCAAATTTCATACGAGGAGAATGCCTTTTTCTGATTTTTTAATGCCTAGACTCGTGTGTACACAGGTATACATTTACATACCATACAAGGGGAATTTGAGACTTTTGACATTTTTAACCCGCATCTACTTATCGTATTTTCATGCATACATATAGGTACTATACGTGCTACGATAAGTGATTTATAAATCATATGCGTATAGGTAGAAGTTTACAAATTGCTCGATAATATGGTATATAATACAGAATTTTTCAAGAAGTGAAAAACACAAGGCATACAATTTTTTTTTTTCTTCTTTCTTTCTTTTTTCTTCTCATTTTATCACTTTCAAGAATTTATCAAAGTCCTCGTTGTTATGGAAGCATTGAGTATTTCTGTTCTCTTTCAATTCGGTGTTGTTACATAACATTGCGGATGATACTTATAGGTACGTGGCTATGAAACGATTATTGTTGATTCCGTATTCCGTATTTCGATTTTTTTTTTTTTTTTTTTACGGTTTTATTTATTTATTTTCATTTTTTTGTTTCATCAAGACATGCGGTCTTCGACGTCGAATAAGGAGATATTATAACGTCAGCATATGTACGAATGATCGTACGAAGAATTCTTATTCCTTATTAAGAAAGATTTACGAAAAATACGCATTGTAGTCTGTAGGTATAATATACCAAGATTGATTTTTTTTTTTTTTTTTTGTGGCTTACGTAACTAACTTTCAGAGAAGAAATTTTTTTCTAATCAAAAAGTGTAGAAGAAAAAAAAAGAAAAATCAAAATGGAGTTTCGAAAATTGTATGAAATTGACCGAAGGCCATAGTACACGTCCTAGATGAGGTTTTTTGTTTTTTTTCTTTTTTTTTAACGAGTAGATATATACAGACAGAGGTATATGGTTAGAGAATTTAAAATGACCGTGAGAGTTGATAAAATATTAAATAATGAAATAATAATTTACAACACCTTTGGATATAAGTATATATATATATAGGTATATATTTACTGACTGTTAATTTACCTTCGTACATCTGAGCGTACTGCGGGAATCCAGCTGCTCTCAACCATTTGCAAGCCTCCTGAGCTTCGATTTCTGTAAAAATTCAAAATATAGATGAATCAGTCATATGAGTAGTTAATTCAGTAAATAAATAAATAAACAAATGTTGATTTTCGCGGAACTGTATAATATTGGGTGGTCCTTAATTTGATCAATTTGGAATTAAGGACCACCCTATTATATATATATAATATATATATATACACCTATGTACGTGAAAAATCAATAAACTAAAGAAAAATTTATTGATAACAATTTATATACGTTTAGTGTTGGACATCTTCCACAGCTTCGTGTATAACTACCTATAGGTATATATCTATATGTATATATGTGGAGATAATGTTAGGTATATATCGATGTTGCAGCGAGGTCGCTGTATCTATTCTTAGAGTAAGACTCTGAATCTGACTAGATCATATGTAAATGTATATACCTATATAAGTGTAAAGAGAGATGTACATCGAATTAATCTTCATTAGGCAAAACAGCGGTAGAAAGTGTTCGTTTTTTTTTTTTTTTTTATTTGTATTAGAAACTTGATATAATAATTATATTATCTCTACGTATATATAGTATATATATATATATATATATATATATATATATATATATATATATATATGATCGCGTATGTATATATGTATTGCGTGGTTTAAATGGATTATGAAAAATATAGAAGAATAAAATAAAATAGTTTCGTTTTTTTTTTTTCTTTTTTTCTTTTGTTTTCAAAATTTATTTCTATTTAATAAATGCACGCTTATATACAGAAGAATTAAGACAAGACGAAAGAAGAGAGAGAGAGAGAGAGAGAGAGAGAGAGAGAGAGGGCGAATGGAAATAAAAAGGTGAAAAAAATTCGATCTGATATCCTTTAATGAATCCTCTTGAACATCGGTCTAGTTGACGTTCTCCTTTTGTCTCGCCTCTACCCATACCTAGTTCTATTCTCATGCTGTGTGCACGATGAGATGATGTAGAAAATGATAATAAGACGATTCTCACGCGTTTATCTGGCTTTAGGGCTGATCGTCTTAATTTATATACTAAAAAGATCGAACCCTCCGGTCCCCTTTTGGCCCATTGGAATAGTCTGGGTCTACTAAATCGAATGAATAAAAGAACCGAGTCTACCGAAAAACCCTGAGGCTTAATTTTGAAAAAAAGAAACAAAAAAAAAAGAAAGAAGAAAAAGAAGAAAATTATACCCCAGATCTTTTCTAGATTATTTAAAATAATAATTAGGATTAAAAATTGATAGAATAAAAATGTCATTTAAATACAATGAGCTAGCTAGGTTTAAATAAAATATTATCTACATATAATCTAAGATCGGTATTACTCTTAACACCGTAGGTATAATACTTTCGCTCAAAGTTCATCATCCTTTCCTATATATAAATTATAAACACTAGTGTCGTCGACTAGCTGGTTTCTAAGATAATAATGATTGCCTTGCGGTAGGTCGAGGTCTGGGTGCTATATATGTCTTCGCCTTTATACTGTATAAGGCCAGCTTTGAGGTACACGTAGATTTAAATACATGCATCACATAGGTAAATGGACGAGACCAGATTTCGAGAGGATTAATTATAGACTAAAAAGAGTGAGAAAACGAATGACTAAAATTGAAAAAAAAAAAAAAAAAGGACAATAATTAAAAAAATAAAAAATCGTCTATTTCAGTTTTTATAAAATAATGAGAATGCATGACCTACTCAAACGGAATGCAATGGCAATTCTCGCCTTCCTATGGAGGCCGACATAATATTATTACGTAATTAAAGTCGTCGTCGAGGTACATCGCGTGAATTGTCCACGAATTATTTTATATACGAGGTAGTAAAAGCAAAGGTAAATATAAACCCCGGCAGATTTTTGTGAAAATTCGTAAACCTGTGTTTATAATACATATATATACCTATATATATATATGTATATGAAAGAGACGAGATAAAGAAATGACATTTTTTTTACATGGGGAACCGTAATCGTTTTTTGATCCTTCGCTATTTTTTTTCTTTATTTCTTTGAAATTGGATAAGCGACGAAACGATGAACCGTAAACAATAGATAATGTCCTTTATTATATGTACGGGTACGCGCCTACGCCTACGCAACGTCCCCGTATCACGGGTGTGTATACATCTAAAATTTGAATATTTAAATACGCCGAGTCAAGGGCCTAAAAATTGATATGCAGATTGGCGAGATAGGGCCATGGTTCCGAGGCTATGTAAATCAAGCTTTGCCCTTAAGTGGCTGAAATTAGGCTCCGATTCCTTTTCGTTACAGCGAACTCAAGAGATTGAAGAGAATGAGAAAAGAAAAGGAGAAGAAGAAATAAATAAATAAAAATATGACAAGAATTTCGGCGTGAAAATCGATGTCAATCTTTTTTTCTTTCTTTCTTTCTTCTCCTTCTTCTTCTTCTATCCTAGTAAGAACAAAAAATGACTTTTGTCTTGTAAAATAGCGCATAAAAATGATCACCGCGAGTTCTATTCGAGCGCGGGTGTATCGTAATGAGATAAAATATCCTTATATGGAATATCGGGCAATAAAACCTATCTTGCAGACTTCCCGACAATCACTTATATACGCCTAGAGATGTTATGTACATACAATAGGTGCATACCTATTTCACAGGGTGAATACAGAGAGAGTGAGAGAAAGAGAGAGAGAGAAAAACAGAAAGTCGAAAGAAACGAAGAAGAAAGAATAAGAATAAAAATATATATATCTAGATGCAACAGCCCAAGTATAAAGGCGTATAAAGGTTCTGAATGCAATCCTGCATTGGCTTTGCCTACCTCGAATATACTAGAACATATTATTAGACGCGATCATGCGATATATCAGAATATAGGTAGGCATTGTTTAATATTATATTTCGTAAAATATCCCGAATCTGAAAGATCGTGAGATGCTAAAATGATGATTAAAATTATCAACGAGTATAAAGCTATCAAAGAGTTCATTCTTGATTAGCTGAGATCGATTCCTATAGGTATAGGTACCCAGTTTTCTAATTAATCGAGCCTTTTTCCGATCTAGAACTCATTTACTGTATCTAATTATAAGTAATGCCCTAGTTTTCTGAACAGCTCTATCATTTCTCTCCCATACATATTATATACCTATATATTATATGTACTACGACATATCAATGTCTCCATGGTTTATGTTGACGGAAAAAAATATGACGAGTAATTATCAGTCTTCCATTTTTTTTTTTTTTTCCTTATCTAGCCGGTGAACTATTACCGTAAAATTTCAGCTCACTAATGCAGATAGATATCTATATTTATCTATCTACCTATATATTTCATAATTGAATTATTATTCGCTGTATAATAACGATTGTGAAAATCGCATCGAAAAGTTGTTGTTTTTTTTTTTTTTTTTCTCGGTTTTTTCTTTCGTCTCTTTCTGCGCGATCTTTATTCTCAAACAGAGAATAAGGGGAGGACAGGTATAGGTATAGAGTCTGTGAGCCCGTCAACTACAGACAGAAGGGTCATCCTCCTCTTCCTCCTCCTCCTCTTCTTCTTCTTCTTCTTCTTCTCCTTAGACACAAGAAGAGATATACCGCGCCCACATCTTACGTAGATGTGAGAACCTGATTTATAATTTTGGAAGAGGTATATCATCCATCTATCTAACTTAAAGGTAAGACAAGGCAGCCTGAATTTTACTAACGCTAACGATTCGAGGGCTTCTTTTTTTTGTCGTATCATTTCAAACGTATCATTTCAAAATAGTTAAAAACGAAAAAAAAAAATCAGTAATGAATTGTGAAAATAAAAACTTTCACAGCAGCGAGTTTCATGGTATATTCAATATTAAATGGAGAATGAATTCATCGTGTATATGAAAATAAATAAAAAAAATTAAAAAAAGAAAGGAAAAAAAAATTGACCACCTTGGAGAGTGGAATAAAACCCTCGTCAATTGACACATATATTCAGAGTTTAAAGCAACCCTATACGATGAGCAAGGGCACGTGTGTACCTACCTAACTACCTACCTACCAGAAAGTGTAATGTTACAGAGTAGGAAGCGCACGTGCTGACCTTCTGTTATGTGGAAAGATTGATCCGTTTAAAAATATAATAAAGAAAGAGCAAAATTGTAAAAAAAAAAAAAAAAAAAAAGGTAAAATAAGACGGAGGATTTTTTTGATTTAAGAAAAAAAAAAAATATTGTTTCTATTTTTGAAATCGATATACTCATGAGCTTAGAATTTGTTTTTTCTTTTTTTTTGGATTAGGAAAATAGGCGTTTTAACAAATGCTATATTTTGTTAGTGAAGAAAGAAAAGAGAAGAAAAAAATAAATATGAGAATATGAAAATAAGAATAAAATCTCTGGTTTGATCTTCAATGCCAAAGCCACAACTCGACGGGGAGCCATGAGCAAAATTGTCGTCTCATGCTGTGAGCGGCTATTCAATCTGTGCAATTTTCAACCATAGGCGTGTCGTTTGTCAACGTTATACCTACTCGTTTGCTCGCTTGCTCGCTTTGCCTCGCTTCCCTGCGCAAGGGATGCTGTTGAATATTTAGAAGGACCGTGTTGTAGGTGTATAGTAGGACCAACCACCCATCTCCCACAAAACAAGTTTCAAATATCATATATATAATACTTATATTGTCGTGAGAAAATTTTAGCCCATTTCGTTATTTCACAAAAAAGAAAAAAAAAGTGGGACCATTTTTCGTTTTTTTTTTCTCTTTTAGATTTATTCATATAAGTATTGTCTCACGCATAATTTCTTTGCGTTGAGAATATAGCGTGTATACAGGTAGTGGGAAAAATTAGCGAAGGATCGAGAGACATATGGGTTAAAGAAAAAGCTATAAGACCGTATTATAGCGCGTCGTGGGATAAAATTATTTGTGTTATAAAACCGTTATGAAGTAATATGTATCTCGTTGGTTATAATATAATCTAGGCTAGCGATCAATTAAATGTTAAATAAAATAAGTTCATAAAAATAAATAATAATAATTAACTTCGTGTCCGCACGCAATGCGATGGTGGGTATAGGATATACAGCTACTATAGACGCATCACGCAACTCGTTTCGCATTCCGCTACATTCGCATTGCAACTATACGAGTTGAATAATGAAAAAAAAAAAAAACAAAAAAAAAAAAAAACGAAACGAAATGACATGAGAGAAATGTAAAATAAAAAATGAAGAAAAAAAAAATTTTAATACACAGAATAAGAAGAAGAAGAAGAAGAAGAAGCGGAAATGCAGCTACTAGATATACCTACAGGAATACTCTCATAGAGAAATATTGATGAGCCACGAGGACTAGGAAAAAAAAAACGAAGAGAAAAATAATTGTAGATAAAAATAAAAGAAAAAAGAAGGAAAATACATCATTTTGATCTAGCCTTATCGCGTCTGACCATTGCGAGTTATTCACATTCGAATTATTCCCGCGGGGAAAATTATCATTCTTATTTTTTTTTTTTTTTTTTTTTTTTTTTTTTCAGGATTTGGAAATAATTGTGTGAAGACTGAACCTCGGTAAGATGAGTAAAAGTATCATTTAGATATTGTACATTTGATAGATAATAATTCGAACGGTAATTGTATAAGTCAATATGGAAAAAAAAATGTATTCATTTTCTTCCGGATGTTTTTTTTTTTTTTCTTTTTTTGGTTTTCTATAAGATCTTCAAATTTCAATTCTTTTCAATTCTTATCATACTCTGCGTCTTTGACTGCGGTAATAATTATAAATTGAAAATTTGTAATACATGTGCGTATATAAAATATTCAAACCCTTTGACAAGTTAATTTAATAGAGAATAATTTGCCCCTAGTTAGTATAACGAGGCTACAGGAGGAGGGACTCGATATTTTCGAAACTCCCACGCACAAAGTCATATTAGCCAGAAATTATTGCTAATTCAATCATTGCGAATCGGGTACGGGAAATGCAGTAATCCAATATACTCGAGCAAGTGTAGCTATAGATACGTATAAATTTTATTGAACGAGTTAGTTAACAGGATCTATCAATGATTTGCAAAAACTCGCAAATTCCCTTAAAAAAAAAAAGAAAGAAAAAATTAAATAAATAAATATAAAAAAAAAAAGAATGTTCACCTCTTAATTAGTGCTCTGGCTACTTGCAGTGGCGACGTATTTATAATTGATTGATTAACAAGTACGATAAGATAAATCCACACGGTTTAATTTATTTATTTATTTATTTACTTATTTATTTATTTACTTATTTATTTATTTATTTATCTATTCATTTATTTATCTATATATCGTTCGAACTAGACACAGGATATAGAGAAATAAGATCAATTAAGAAGAGAAGAAAAAGGTGTCGATGCAAATACCAACCGCGTTGAATAAATTATAAGTAATTAAGTTCATTAGCAGACCGACCAACATCTTACATGACTACCTCTACTACCGGGTTCTTAGTTGCGTGCTCTACGCGTATTCAAATGAGATTCTCTATCCGCTCTCAATCGCAGTTTATATTGAATAGAAAATTTATACCGAGTATCTATACGATTCTGGATGTTGCAGATCGAAAAATCCGTTCAACGAGAATCAACTCTCGATAAATTCTGAGATGAAATACGCGAAAACGAAAGAAATGAAAAATAAAAAATATGACGTAGGGAAAGAAAATTTGTATTTTTTTTTTTTTCCCTATAGTTTTATTTGAAATCGAGTTTGAAATTTTGTTTGAAAATGATGTTATTCAAGCGAAGGAGTTGCAAATGACAACTTGTTTATTGCGGTAACACCTCACTTTGAAAAAAAAAAAAAAAAACCAAATTCAAAAGTTTAGTTTTCGCTAACATGTCTACACTTCGGTCTAGAGTCCAGAATACATCGTTAAAAATTCGATATTCCTTGGGATTTTAAAACCAGCTGAGGCGATTGCCTACGAACGTTTTGTCACGTAGGCAGTTTTCCGCTTTCCATGGTGGATTTAAAGTGATCCACATACCTTTCTAAAATCAGCTGCTACAGCTATTGAAAAAACTAAAATAAAAATAATGAGAAAAACACGAAATTTGGGGAATCGTTCTTTCTTCTTCTTTTTTTTTTCCTTCATTCTATAATTTATGCAGGCCAACTTGACTTCGAAACTGTTGCCCTGATCCAATTAAGAAAGAAAAAAAAAAATATATATATATATATGGGTCATATCCTGTGTAGAATAGATAAATATATGTAAGTTATTATAAATATGTCTTTTTTTTTCGACATATTTTTCTCTTCTTCTTTCTTCTTCTTCCTCCGGCTATCCCAATAAACGATGATGACCCAAAATCCATTAAAGACATAAGCGAGCTGCACCGTGCGTCCAGAAGTTAAGAAAAAGTTTATAGACCTATATTTATAATACGCGTAGGTATGTACTAGATAAGAATGATATATATATATATATATTCGCTATGACGTAGGTGTGGTATACGAGTGTCTTTTTCTCCGGTATAATATTTTATTTTTTCCAGCAGATCATCTACCCGGAAAAAAATAAAGATTTCATACCACTTGAATTTCGCTTGATGAAAACTAGCGGAAAAACCTGAGTGCTGCTGCAGCGGTCTAAAATACTAAGAAATTTTATTACTCTTGTAATCCCTTACCGAGGGTAATAAATTAAAAAAAAATAACATTTTAGGCCGTTCAAGGGGTTGTGCTATGAAACTACATCGATTAATCAGAAACTTGATATTTTTTTTTTTTTCTTCACGACGTGACATCGCGGGGTGCTGATCATAGAGTAAACAATTAGTCGGATTAAAGAGAGAAAAAATGACCCAAAATTTAATAGAAAATTATAAATTGATGATAAAAATTAGTCGGACGATGCAGAGGGGTTTTGCATCTGTTTTTTTAATATGAAAAAAAAAAAAGTGCCCTCTTTGCTTCGGTCTCTCTTATTCGCTATGTGCGTCAAGACATGCAGCGCCACGAGTGACGAAAAATGGCGCAAGCGGTAGGAACGGGATTTGGTCTGATTGGGTAGAATTTCTTGGCGCGTATATGCAGTTCGAAACTAGCCTATACAAGTGCCGGATTTCCCTACTAAAAATGTTATTTACCACCACTGCGAGCGCTAGCGTCGAAACTCGCAGTCTCCCAAGGTCATGCACACAGCGAATAGTACACGATACGGCAATGGTCAGATCTCTTTGTTCTAACGGAAGCTGGAGTGTGTATATGTATACCTGTATATGCCGATTAAAATTTGAACGAGTTTAACGTATTGAATTTCATACGTGCGCGGTGCGCAGTCAATGATGCGTCAAATTTAATCAGTCGACAAATACATACTGAAGTATGTAACATATATTATACGTGTATAGGTATAATTATTACTAAATGAATTATTATGAAGACCACCCGCAGAATAGACACACCCTTAAATTGATCCTGTAATATAATAGTCACTGCGTATATGATTATTTAATCAATTATTTGTTTCATTGAAATAGGTTTATAGGCGCATACACATAGCTATAGAAGACGTAGAATCGAGATGGATTTTAAAGGGTTAAGAATAACTCTGGACTTCAGGCAATCTCCGGGCTTCTATATTTGTTTCGGAACACTTTACGATCGGTTTACGTTATACGGTTATAGTAAAGATGTAGGAATAAAGGTGGGAATACCTATGATCTATATACGTACATATCTATGTACATGGATACGTGTCTAACACCAGCGGACCTGCAGAGATCGACTCAACGAAAGTTAACTTCCTTCTGATCTTTAAACTATTTCGTAGAATTTTTTTTCACTCTAAAGAAGATATTATTCCTTTATACATACTATACATGTATAGAAGTTCGATTAAAAATTTTGCTGCATCAATTTTTATCCATAGATCGATGCTCAAGTGGTTTTTTCTTTTTTTTTCTTTTTATCATTTTCTAAGGAAAGATGGAAAAAAAAAAGAAAGAAAAGAAAACGGTTTATTCACACGTTATAAAATTGATATTCTTTATTTTTTCTTTACCTCTACCTATATATTATATGTATATGTACACATGTATATGTATATGAATAGGTATATAGCGGCCTGTGATAAATGTTGCGTAAAACTTTCAAAGGGGTTAAATAATGTCCGCTTCGTTGAGGGTTCGCACGTTATTTTAAACTTTTTTTGTTTTTATATCTAAAGGGTATATTATACCAAAATTGATTTTACAGACAATATACGTTGCGAGATTTGAACGAGAGAGGAGAAGACATAAAAAAGAAAAATTAATCTAATTTCGTATAAATAAATGAAAGAAAATTAAATGAATATATGAATAAATTGACAAATTAGGGTATATAGTGAGTATATCAATACCGCGACGATGAATAATAATCGCGCTCTTATAGCCTAAATGAATTCGAAGTTTTGACGAGAAACTTCAGTCATCATAAAAAAAAGAATCTGTACGTTACAAAAAACGATAAAAAATAAAAAAAAAAATAAAAATACAAACCAGACGTATAATATGTATGCTGCAGTTCGGAAATTATTACTAATCTAATATTTCAAGATTCGAAAAAAATTGGAATGGAAAATTAAAAATGAAAATAAAAATGAAAAAAAAAAACTGAAAATAAATTTGTTTTGGTATTTGCATATTTTTGCGACAAAGGTTACCAAAGGTGGTCGAGCAAATCCCTATGTTATAACATACGACACGCGCTTCGTTAAACTTTATCTTTGGTTCTTTAGCGACTGACCTATTGAAAATCAATCATGCCTTTAGCTCTAACGTACAAAGCATGAGAGCGAGAGCAATAGCAATAGCAATAGCAATAGCAATAGCAATAGCAATAGCAAAAGCAATAGCAAAATCAAGAGCAAGCAGAAGCAGCGATAGGGTTCTGGTCATCGTTACACGCCTCATTGCAGATCGGTCTCTGTAGCCTCTAGGCTCTCGTTGGATATAGATATATATATATTGACCCGGCATTTCCCCGAAGAAATTAATTACGCTGGTCTGATAATCGGGGATGGGAGAAAATACCAACGCCTGTATAAAATAACGTAGGGACGCGTATAATACGTATAAAATCTCATAGTTTAAGATTTTTTTTGAAAATTATTACTCTTACGATAAAATATATACTGAGAATAATAGAATATAGTCGAAGCACGTGTATTTTGAACAGGGAAATACACCAGCTCGTTGGAGTCGAGATAAAAATCTGAAAAAAATTAGGGAATTGTTTTTCAATTATTTGGAGCCGATTTGGGGGTTGCTTGATAAAAAATTCGTCCGAGCCCTGATAGAAAAAAAAAAAAAAAATGAAAAAATGAAAAGAAGATATTTTTCGGCAAATAACGATGCGCCAATAGATCGAGTGGAGTAACGGCTCGTAAAGACGAATGGTAAAATCAACAAACAATCAAAGTTTACTCTTTCCTGTCTACCGAATCTCGACGTGCAGTCGATTTCTGTGTACATAGTTACCTAAGTACCTAGTGTGTAGTAAAAGCAGGGAATATAAGCCCCGAGAATTCGATAAGTAAAGATTCTCTGCGTTCTCGTGTCAATACAGTGAACGAGAAAAATGTGCGAATTTGTGAATTCTTTGCTGCAGAAATTTTTTTACACACGCATTAGTTTCTTTCTTTCTTTTTTATTTTTTTTATTTTACATTTCTTCAATACATCTTCGAGGAGTTTAACGATCCGCACAGAACGTGAAAACGAGAAGAAAAAAAATGAAAGAAAGAAAAAAAAAATAAAATTTAATAACATTTTTCCTTTTAATTATTCTGACGTAATTTATTCCACAGTGTACGTCTACTAGTTTCTAAAATATATGTATACTATATGCGGAAGAGAGAATGATAGTGTGTTTCAATTTTTTGTATAAAAATTCGGATCTAAAACATAATACAAAACCGTGTGCATCATTCGTCTATGACGTCAGGCAGACGGGGGTAAAAAATCCATCGTATTAAGCATTTTTTGGTAGCTTTTCTTTTTTGTTCTTTTTTTTTTTTTCTTTCTGTTTTTCATCGAGTAGGTATATTTTCTCAACAATGCATCAACCCCATATTTATAAAGCGCAAGGCTTATTATTTCTGTTAAGAGATCTATTTCGGTTTCGGAAAATTTCAACGAATATACTTAGATACCATATTTTCAAATCTTTAACCATTATTATTTCCTCGTTTAGTATTTTAATATCACGTTTTACGTACGCGTCGATGAAACCAAAAGCCATATCAAATATATACTGGGGCTACTTATTTAATACCATAAAAATTAACGTAAAAATTTCTTTTCCTTTTTCTCGTCATTATCAAAAGATAGAAAAATATTTTATTTCATATAAATCTATTTTTCTCATTCCCAGTAAAAACGTGAGAAATGGAGAAAAAAAAAAAAAAATGGGGTCTTAGGTGTGAAGAGATTTTTTTTTTTTTTTTTTCTTTCTGCTTTTCTTAAAATGATCGTGAGTATTTCCAGCTCTTGTGAGAAATTTTGACTTAACGTTTCGACGAGTCTTCCGAGTTTTTCGAGAGTTTATTTATACATATAGTAAACTTGTGTATGTGGATGATACCTATGTACTCGTGGGTATAATCGCACGACTAAAATGCGACGCGTATATCTCACATAACATATATTAGTGTATACCAAAATTCAGTTTTTCTTAGTTTTCTGTTTCTCTTTCTGTCTCTCTCTCTCTCTCTTTTCACCAAATGACATGTTTGCATTGGTAATGGATGCCTCGACGTATTTTTCTCCCACATATACATATATCTCTGACTAACCAATTCTTTTACGAGAACAGACCATGGGAATTGATTTTTATTATCGTGTGAAAAAAGCGATTATTATTATTATTTTCATTTTTTTTTTTTTCGTTCACCGTTCCCACCAATCATTGGCAGGACTCTTAAATTTACACGGAAATTATAATGCTCGTAGGAAACGAAGAAACAAGAGAAGAAAAATTATAATTTTCAACAGATTGTTCAGTTAGAAAAGAGAAGAAAAAAAAAAAAAAAAAAAATAGCAGAAAAAAAAAAGGAAGGAAGGTTTCCTCCCTTCAAATCGTTCAGAAATATCAAATCGCGACGTATAAGACGTATGTGAATTGAAAATTGTTAATATCATGAATGATTAGAGAAAATCAAAATTTCCTGGGTGTTAACAGATGCATAATGCGTCTTTCCATGGGTGCAGGTGCATAATTTGAGCAAGTAGTATAGCTTCTTCAAGTTTAAAATAGCGTCAGATGCGTCAGGTCGTCGACCTAAGACTACGCGTCTGACGTCATTGTGACGCAGGATATGCATCGAAGTTCGACCTCCGTCGTAACGAAAGGCGAAAATTATTTTAGCTTTTACAATAGCGCGCAATTAGCGAGGAATCGGAATAATAATAATAAGAAAAATAAGAAGAAGAAAAAGAAAAATCAGACAATGAGCATTAGAGCAACGATCCTCTTGTCTCGATTTATTCACCCAGTTTTCTTTATTTTTCTTGTTTTTTTTTTTTTTTTTTCATATACTTTGCTTCGAGTGAACGAAATCGTTTTTGTGGTGTTAGGTGTGGGATATCAAGGCTCGTGGCGGGAATAATTAGTCCGCGATTAATGAGCAAAATGTAAAAGATAAGATAGGAAGGTCGAGTCCAGACGCTTATACCAGGTCTGGAAATCGGTCCTTATCAGAAGTTCATTATTAATTCATTCGTTATTTAAATTTAATGAAAACCACCAAATTATCGATAAAAACTATATAGCCAACTAATTGCAAACTATCTAAATCGGGTTTTTAGACAGCTTAGATACAGGCAGCTCTTCCTTTCCTTCGCTCTATATCATTGATGAATTTTTTTTTGTTTTTTTTTTTGTGACGAAGTGGAGGAATCGTTAATCAATCAAATTTTCATCCTAACTAATGAATCATTCAATCCTTGTGATCGGGGAGAAAGATAAAAAATAATAATAGAAAATCTTCGGCGTGTTGCAAAATTCGTGGAAGAAAACTATCTAGAATGCAAAAAGGGATAATGAGATGAACAAGTAGGTAGTAACTAGCAACCCACGAGCTGAAACGATCTTAGAATATGAATGCAATGATTTGTGCCCCTTGGGGTCGTCGCTTGAGGAATGAACGTACCTACGTGTATGTATATGTATACATGGGTATATGTAAATTAATATTTATACATAATGGGTTAGTATTTGTTAGTAAAACTCACTAGCGTATTATACGAGCCTAGGACAACCGTTTTAGTATATACGGTAGTATAGTGCATAGTGGGTATATGAGATACAGAAAACATGAGCTGTTTATCAAATGGGGTGCGACAGCGTGAAGATATTTGTCGGGATCTTTGAGTCCCCTTTTTGAAACCGACTCGAGAACCTCTCACAATCAGTCTTTAGGTCTTTCTTTGAGAAAACCCGAGATCTCCTTCTCTCCTTTTTTCTCATACTTATACTTCTTCGTCTCCTTCTCCCTCGTCTCGTCTCGTCTCGTCTCGTCCATAGACGAAAACGACCTTGTCTGGTACGCAGGTAGAATGACCAGGGGATATTTTTCTTGGGGCTATTAAAATTCCTAGTTGTAAATTTATGCGTCAACCTCATCTTCCTCCACTTCACCTCATCACGAACAGCTAGCTATACATCTACGTGTGTACTTTGATAAGGGCGATAATGTATCGGTTAAAAAATGATAAGATAACCCAAAGAAGAAGAAGAAGAAGAAGAAAGAAAAACAAAAAAATCTTGAAAATTATTCTTAAGAGTATAAGGAGCAGGGTTTTTAATCCGTGAAGATTTTTATACGACGTTGAGAAATCGCTGGGTCATGGGTCAAATATATCCTGGAGCAATGATCAACCGAGACTCATTGAAAATTAAAGACAGGGTTTAAATTCCTGCCAGTCGCGGGTCTGGAGAGATGAGACCGGACTTCGTAGATAACATCGAGAAATTGTTTTCTGTTCATCTTCTCGAATGAAGATAAACAAATTGTTTTAGATAAATTATCTGCGCTATGAATCGAGAGGTAATTCCGTGCTGTTAGTGTTTAGATAAATTGTCAAAATTTAATGTACCGAGAAAGATGGAGATTTTCATAGCGCGTGAGAATATCCTCTGATCTGATCTTGTCGGTGCATCTACACGTCTTCGTTATTCGCTAGTTGAATAAAAGGCATAAAACTAATGCGAGTTGGGACTTTTCCGTGCATCTTGGTCAAACCATGCGGGATGATCACACCGCAACCCGGGGTAAATTTCACTTCGGAGAACTCCGAAGCTAAGGCCAGAGATAGAATTCGAACAGGCTTCGGTCGGGTAACTGAACCCGACAGAAGACCAGCAGTCATACTGTATATACGCGTATAATAGCTGAACCGCGTTCAAACTCTCTCGTAATTTAAATGGGCTTAAAAATTAATCATCTGGATTAAAAATTCGTAATAATTAATAACGGGGAAAGAAATAGAAAAGAAAAAAGATTCATTTAAAAAATGGTTTAAGAGATCATCAAGTAGTAAGATAATATTGTTCCGTCTTGTATTCTACGATAGAATCTGGTTTGTTAACTATTATGCGTTGAATAACAAAGTATGTAACAGATGATATGCTACAATGCATTTCTATTCAGAAGTCAACTCACTTAACCCTTGCTAACCAAAGTTCACAATCTCTATACGGTATCTTACAATGATTATGTACGTTCGTATGAACCTCGCGATGGCACGACTCCTCCGTACTATAGCAGACAATATATTACAAATCCAATTACGTACACGAGGCTTTTATTGGCAATAGAATATTTAGAGTCTGGATCATCGACGCCTGGGATAATATAATCGCGACAAAAATTTGGATTTTTAATTAGCCGATTTTTGTAACGAGATAATCGGGAAGACTCGGACCTCTCGTGATACAACTCATTCAATCCGAATCCCTCCGATCATCCAGAGCTTAGTGATTTCACTTAAATCGCAAATTACACCGTCTGCAGCTATATAAGCGCACGCAAACGAAAAAAAAAAAAAAGAACTTTTTTCACCCCTTTTTCTTAAAGCGAGTAAAGTGCATATAAACGTATATGGTTCCTTCTCTTTTTTAAATACAATATACGACAGGGATGCTGCAGGAGTTTCTCTGATCCATCATCCACGCCTATTATTACATTCTAGATGAAGATCATTTCTCATCTTTTAGTGACCATGAGAGTCAATAGGTTGATAGATCTCTACGAAGCTCACGATTTTTAAAGACCAGGTTAAGCTGGGTTCAAGTTTTTCCTATCAGGGCCGGAGGATATCCTCCGAATTTTATTTCTGAGAGCTGAATTTTTAGTGGACATTATTTCTCATGTATACACGGTTCACTTTCTTCTATTGTATATTCTATACCGGTATTTTGATTTCTGTATAAAACTAAGAACGTAAGTCTAGCAGAGTATAGCAGAGTATGTAATATTTATTTATGAGCCATCCACAATCTGAAGTGCAATGCATAATGTGCATAGAAAATTACTGTCTGCAGTTAGGTAGGTAGGTAGGTAGGTAGGTATAGCCCGCATGTCACCCCGGGACAAGACTCCGTTAGTTGACACTGAACAGCACTGACATACATTTTCATTTGCCGAGTCATTCGAAGAAGATTATAATTTATGGATTGATCGTTAGTGCATGCATACTATATATAGGTAAGTACTATACGTATAGGTTTATTCATACGGGTCAGTGTCAAAGAATAATGACATCATGAAGTTATCGACTGAAGTAGATAAAAACTAGGCATCCGTAAAGAGGGTCTGAATTAGAATGGACTATTTTTTTTTGTCTTCACATCCTAAGAAATAGACAAAAATTTTCGATTCTCTTTCAGCTTTCGCCCCGATCTGAATTTTCGGAGTATTTAATTTATCTGCATTCCGAGCATATATACAAATCCAGCGTTTTTTTTTTTTTTTTTCTTTTTCTTTTTTTGGATCTTATAAAAAAATTGAACGGTAAGAAAGAAAGAAAAAAATTGTAAATTTAGAAATTGGAAAATAAATAAAGGAAGAAGTAGAAACTGACTTACTTGATTCACAACGTTTCGAGAAAATTCTAATCTTTTGTCTAATATTTTCCAAATAAAATGATGCAAAGATTTGAGTATGTCGGTCGGTTTATTTACTCGGTAATTGGAGGTGGCTAACTCTGTTTACTTTGATTCAGCCTTCTCGAGTACTAGAGTCCAGTGACAAGGTATATGGCTATATGCATATAGGTATATACATGAAAAAATCGTCACCGCCGTTATTTGAGTAATATAAAAGAGTGTCTGGTTACACGGGGTAGGTAAAATGGAGAGGGACGATTTTCTAAATTTCCAAAAATTGGTAAATAAAGATTGAAAAAAAAAAAAAAAAAAAATGAAATAAATAAAAAATATTTATGAATAATTTGGAGCAACTATCGTGTATACAAATTTAGTACAAATAGTCAGCTGTGAGAGATCATAAAATTAATTCATAATCGCGTTATACCCACTTTCGAAGTATATAAAAGAATTTTGAATCACTACCGCTTCTCCTCCTGTAGTTAGGTAGGTAGGCAGGATAGGATACGTATATATATGCATGAAGACGCGAACAAACGTGCAATTAAGTTAAACATATAATCCGTCCGATTACCGTAATCTCTGGTCAAGACCTTCGACGGACCTTATACCATACTAGAAGGTGAGATCGAAAGAGATTTCCCAAGATTTTACTCAGCTTCCCCCTTTGCGCTTGTTAAGGGTATTATAAGGATTAAATAAGCCACACCTTAAGCAGATCCCTATATTTCACTTTCAGGAAAAAATTATTCCTTTTTTTTATATACGTATATATTTTTTTACCCGCGCACGAAAAATCGAACGTAAAAAGAGAGAAAAAAAAATAGTGTTTAAAATTTTTTTAAATTATTAAAAAATTATGAGTCCTATTTTTCATCGTAGAATCAGACTTTCAAATCGATAGAGATATGAGCGCCGAAACTTTGCAAAATTTCGTATTTTTTTTTATTTCGTCGTTTCTGAGTTTCTTTTCTATAATAAAATTGGTACTATAATTTTACGGATACTATAGGCTCGAATACGTGAATTATATTATTTGAAATTATTGAAAATCATATTTAGATCGAAGCGAAAGAAAAAGTTTGAGTAATAATAAAGAAAAAACGTGTAACAATAATTATTTCGAAGTTGAAAATGAAATTTTGATCAAACTTAAATTTTCCCTGCAGTTAAGAGAGACAAAAGCGTGAGACTAATATGTTTACGGATTTTCCCGTGACTCATATCCCTAATATGTAAAATAAATAAATAAAACTAAAACCTATACGTATACCTATTGTTGGTAGGTGACTAACTTGAATAAGGCAATGTATTGTTGAAATTAACGACCTGGCCCACAAAACCGGATTGTTAAACATAGAATTTAAGAAACTAGTCCTAACCGCGTATAACAACTAGTGACTAGTCGTATATATATATACATATATATATATATATATATATATATATATATATATATATATATATATATATCTAAATACCTACTATATTATATGTATTTACATGTGTGTACTTGGGTACTTGGGTGGGTACCTTCGTTTTCACGGTAGTTTATTCGAGTTTGTATCACAGGAAGCTGGTAAGTGGATGACGTTATGAGACTGAAAATTGTTTCTCGTTTAAAATGAAAAATCTGGTAATAACACCCTTTGGAAATATACGAGCTAGCCACACATCTCTTCTCAGGTGCAGCACATTCATCAATGTATTAGTTCATGTTCATATTCATATTCATATTCATATTCATATTCATATTCATATTCATATACCTGCATGGATATGATATTCAAGATTTTTTACAAGTATACAACACTTCAAGTACGTTCCTTACATGTATATAATAACGGCTTATAAAAGTAGTTGAATTTCATTACCCGCATCAAACATTTTTAATTCATTCATTTGATACACATACATATATAAATATTATATATATTTATCACGATCGTTAAACGTTTATGCAGAGTTATATGTTCAACGAAATAAAACATTGTTAGTTAATAATTTACGTATTAATTTATTAGTTGATTATCTTTATTGTTTTCCTATAATATTACTTGATTCATATGTGAGATGAGTCTCAATCAATTCTTTAGGAAAAGAGAAAAACGAAAAAAAAAGAAATTGAAATAAATGGGTAAAATGATACAGAATTGTATTTTGTATTTTGAATTTTTTTTTACGCAATCACAGACGAAATTTTCAAACAGTTTATAAAGCCTTTGTGTATTTGAATCAGTTGAGAACGGCGTAGGGTATCTAAAATGTTTATATACATATATATGTATATATACAGTATACCTTGAACAATAGCTGATTATTGTTGATAATTTACGCCCCAGTTAAGGCAATGCCCTCGTAACGCAATGCCACACCCGCGTAACTACTCGTCTCTCTTCGCAAAGCATCGCTGGTCGATTCGTTAACGAAGCATAAATTAGTCCCTCGTTAAATTACGGTATAGAAAAGATACACGGACGCAAAGAGCGAAAGAATATTACAACAACAAAAAATAAAAATAAAAATAAAAATAAAATAAAAACAATGAAAAATAAAATAAAATAAATTTTATACGACGATTTTATATCACACTTTCTTTCCATTTTCGTTTTTTATTTTCATTTTATTCTTTTTCAATCAGGTATACATACGTTATGTATTTTGTTTATTAACTGATTCGATTTGTTATAACAGCTGTCTTTAGACAACCTGAATAATAAAATTTAGATTTCTTTTTCGCGAGTGGACGTTGAACGTATAATTATTAATTTAATTTTTTTTTTTTTTTTTTTTCAGAATGAGAAAACAGGCCCTTCATTCTATTAAATAGATATAAGAATTTATACATATATATATACATATATACGTATGTATGGTTATAATTAAATTGCGTTTTCATTAGCTATGTATGTATACCTATGTATGAATGTTACACATATGTTAAAGCTTTGCGAACCTCTTCATTTCGTCTCGGGGCAACTTCTTAGTCCTTATAGTTTACCCTGGTACGAGAGAAGCGAGCTTCATGAACTCACGATCAGCACCACGCACGCACGCACGCACAATACGCGCGTTGTTCGTCGCATTCCAAAGTCACACGCATACTAAGTTTATGAGTCGAGTTACGTCTGCGAGTAGGTAGTACATACATATATATAGGTACATAAACGAAACAGAGAGAGAAAGAGAGAGAGAGTGAGAGAGAGCAAGAGCGCGAAAAAAAATCTATACATGAATACGTAGCTAAAATAAAAAAAAAAAAAAAATCAAAAAAGAGACACGAACATTAAATTGATTCGGGGTTTTTTTTTTTTTTTATTTTTTATTCTAATTGTTAATCATTCTTAGTTTTAAATTTGTTCTATAGAATGAAATTTAAAATTCTTACAATAATTCGAAGGATATGTTAACCTACTCTATGAACATTCGATAATTATATATATTTATTTATTTATGTATCTATCTATTTATTTATTCTGTTATTCTGTTATTTTATAGAAGATTGTTAAATTGCTTCAGAAAACGTGATTAAATTTTTTCTATTCGATTTTTTAGAAAAAAAAAAAGAAAAAAAATTAACATGAAAGCTGTAAATCCCGTGATATCACAGTTCCTAAATGTATATCTATAATGACAAGACTTTGAACGATCGGATCGTTCAAACATCTATCCTTCACCTTTATAGAGTAAATAATTTTGAATTCAAAGAAAACCAAGAATAAAAAAAAAAAAGAAAAAAAAAAACAAAAAAAAACGATTCAACAATATGAGTTTGTCTGAATATAATAAATGGAATTTGAATACACCTATACTATACAAACTTTGATAAAAGTAACTATATAATAATCAAACGAGTAGACACTTTGTGGTAATTATAGCTATATACATACTGCAGGTATGAAGTATGGATTTTTGAAAAGAAATTTAAATATTTTTCATCCGAGGTGGGAGTTTCGAGTTTCGAACGAATGTTACTGTTTTAATTATTATTATTATTATCATTATTATTATTAATAATAACTCTTTTGATATTCAATTATAATCATTCACACTGCTTCGCAATTGTCAACGAAGAAATAATACAGACTTATAAGTCTGTAGGAATTTATCAACGACCTTACGTATTTCATTATTTATACGTATAGTAGGATATTATACCTATATACATAATTTTTATACAATAATTAATTCAGTCTAACATACTGATACATAGGCGAATGTATACATAGGTATATGTAAATAAGGGAATATAGAGGATGAAAATTTGGTTTTTTATTTTCTTCCTCGACTTGCAATTCGATATTCGCAATTCACAATTCACAATTCACAATTCACAATTCTAGAAATGTTTTTTCATGACATTTTTTATGTATATGCAGTACTATAACATATATTACCTTATGTTACACCGAAAAAGTTCGACAATATTAAATTCCGACTCACTCGTCTCGTATAGGTGTATGTATGTATGTATACCTGTATGTAATATAAAAAACATCTGCGCGTTGAAAATGAGAGAGACAACATTTTTTTTTTTCTTTTTTTCTTTTTCGAAAGAAACCACAGCTGACATACGACTACGATATTATTTCACGTATATATATATATATACTTATACATGTCCCTGTCTCTATCCCTCATCGACTGCAGAATTTTCGTTTATACACCTACAGAACCATTCGAAGCAGTTGTTTCCACTTTTACCGGAAGCAAACATATACGTATATATGCGGCAGAGAGAAAGAGGTGTAACTGTATATGTGGGTACATAAAATGCATTTAAAAAATAAATACATACACATTCGCGCGGTTTCAAACGGTTTTACGAAACAGCTGCAATGAAGTCACCTGGTCTCGTTTAAACAGACGATTAAATATTGTTTATCGATCTTTAAATTCGATACTAGAAAAGGTAGAGAAAGAGAGATAGAGAGAGTACCTATGTTTAAAAAAATTTCAAAGATTGATGAGATTTTTAAATAAATATGAAATTATTTAATTAATCAATCGAATATGTTGCATGGAACCGATAATAACGAATTTAAAAAGTGCAGGTGACTAATGTTAGTATCAACATTAATCATTATATCGCGGATGAGGTAAAATGAAATGATGGTATTAATCATTTGAGAATAGGATAAAAAATGAAATTTAGCAATGTAGTATAATATAGGTAGAAGAATTTATCATCTCTCTAGTAAATGAATGATTCGAAAATAATTAAACGTTGGATAAAAAATGTTTATTTTTTTTTAAAATTTTTATCAGATACTTGTTCGATCACTGAGAGATGTTACGAATGAATATGTTGTAACAAACTTATGAAATATGTTATTATGTAATAAATAATACTTGACCTACACCATATATGAGAGTAATGTTAATGAAGTAAAGAAAAACGAGTGTAGATATTTTTTTTTTTTTATTCTCTCGATAGAAACAAAAAATGTAGAATATCCTTATTAGAATTGGGAATAAACTGGCTGTGAGAGCAATGATTCTATGCATCTGAACGCTCAGAGATGTATAGAGAAGAAAAAAAAAATACACTATATAATTGTTTGGTATTTACCGCGATTTAGAAACAACATACTTTAGATAGCATTAGATCATTTCTATACCTCGGAATTGAGAAATATAGGCCACAGATTATACACATATGTATATATGCGTATGTAAATATAAAGTAAGTTTCGTGCAACTAACCAGACAATTTACTCGCCTATCGATCCTCATTCTGAATAAATATACCTGTGTATGCAGTGCTACTTGTATGATGAAAATTTTTTTCGAGATTTAATTAAAACTAAACACCTTTTATGTACAAATGATGATATTATATAAGATACAATTCGTTAGAATTCGTTAGAGAATAATGTTATGTAGAGGTGCGAGATGACATAATGTCGTATTAAATAAGGTGTAAAAATTAACACCCGTCTATCTATATCGAGGAATTTGACCGATGTAAAAAAGAAAAAAAAATAAATAAATCGATCTAACTGGAATGAGGAGGAGGCAACAGGCACCGTTGATTACAACGTGTCAAATTACAATACCGATCACCGATGAGTGTGTATTAGGTAACCGCGAAGATCTCTAGCGGCCGAACATGACATATTGTAATTTAATTAACACCGTTGAAAAATGACGCGAATAAAAATGAGAAGCCGATAATTATTGATAAATAAAAAAACAACCATCTACAGTCTTTGGTTTCTCGGTAAATATCGATGAAACGTATATAAGGTCTGATATCGAAGGTAATTAGACTTTAATTACTAGTTTGGCAATTGAGAAAGCAGAAGAGAGCAGATCCTCGAGTATAAAATGAAAAAAAAAAAATATATATATATATATATATATCTACACTAAAGTCCGTTTTTGAAAAAGGGAGATTTTGGAAATACGCTTTATCGCATAGTGCCACTAGATGGCAGACTTGGACAGTAGTGGTTCATCCTAGATATCTGCAATTCGGATTACAGCCGAGTAAGAGATATTGCCTATGCGCAGGCTCTAACTCTCGATAGTGTATAATACGTGAGTTGTAAACCGAACTAGAGATTGACTGAATTTTTTTCTTTTATTTAAAGACTTAAATTTGTCAAATGTTATTTGCAGCTGTAAAACTCGTTATCAGATATTGTGGATTGGTGATTTGAAAGGTAAGCTTTATAAAGAAGTTGGTTTTAAAAAGGAAAACGAATTTATATTTGGTTTAATAATTTTCATTAACAAAAGAAACTCATTTATTTTCGCGGTTTATTCAAGCTAAAACCATCAACGTTTCAAACCACGATACGTAGGTATATAATATACAATATTATATATTTACTCGGTTTACGGAACGGTGAAATCAGAGAGAAAATTATAAAATTATTATATCATGTTATGTACTAGAAATAAAAGTTTTTCGTCAAAGGCTTGTGAATATAATATAGTACAGGCTCGAAACAAGGTCTTGTACTTTTAATGACTGTTTTTCATTCGCTTTAGGTAATAAGAATTAACATTGAAAAATATGATATAATTATATGTAATTAAATAAAATGATATGAATACAATTACGGGCGAAATTTAATCGCGGGAATTCAATCACGATCGTTTATTGTCGGAGTAAACTGGCTACCTGACTTTCTGACTCAATCAGAAATCGAAATTGAACGTCATTTTATTACAGGGGAGAGAAAGAAAGAAAAATAAGAAATAAAAAAAAAATAAAATCATCAGAAAAGGGGAATCTGAATTTTGAGATACTAAAAACCCGGTGAAAATGAAAAAGAAAAATTTCTAAAAACCCACAATTCTTCGCGTTTACCTCCAATTACAAGAAACGTGGGTATGTACTACACACGTCGTCAATGTGGTTTGGACAGTGTTTAACTATTTCAGAAAGTTAGAAAACCATTCATTAGTATGTGCACGTCACCTGTCAGTACCAATCGTGTACCTAAATCAAACAATTTTACTTCGTAATTAACAGCGGGATGTAATTATTACCTGCGCTATAAATGAGTTACAGCCAGGATTCTATTTACCGAATGGATCATACCCTCAGTTGAAAAAAAATTAATCATTAAAAAATCAAAAAGTATCATTATTTATTATTTTATTTAAAATTTAAAGTTTTTTTATTTTATTTTGTATTTTGTATATCATTATTATTATTATTATTATTATTATTATTATTATTATTATTTTTTTTTTTACCGTCAATGATGGCGATCCTAGAAGGCTGAGTATTGGAGCGATTGAATCATGAAATAAGGGGCCCCAATCCATATAAGGTAGTCAAATTGGTTGTAGCTATTAAAGAATGGTTTGATTTGAGACGTTAAAAATATCAAACGTTCTTGATTTTGACATAGAAATTTATTGCGGACTGACAAGTGACATATCAAGATAATATAATGAGATAAGATCAATAATTCATCATGAAAATAGAAATAAAGTAAAAAAAATTAAGAAACGAATTGAATGTGTAAAAAAGAAAAAAAAAAAAAAAAAAAAACAGAGTTATATTTTAATGCAAAGCTGTCCACGTTGTTTTTATTTTTACAAATTTTAAACATTACTTAAATAAATTGAGGACTTCCGAAGCTCATATATTATTCATAGATTGAGGACAAATCTTTCCCATCGAATCATCATTGTTTTTCAATTTTCTATAATTATTGGAACACGAATTGGATTTGAATTTTCGATTTTTTGTTTGATTTTCTTTTATCAACGAAAAAAAAAAAATAAATGAAGAAGATAGATATCGCGGCGAATCGGGATATAAAAATAAATCAATATACCGTTTAGAAAAGACAATTAAAAAGCTATAATACATGTGTTCAAGTTCGAAAAGTTCAGAGTTTAAAAAGATATAAAAATCCTTAACAATAACGCCCCGTCGTCGTTGTTGATGATGTCTAATGTCTTCATTACGCTATAAAATAATGAATTGTGGTAAACCCACTGTGCAAAAGCTATGTGCATACGCATAATATAAACATATACATTTATTGCGTACATACGTAGGTGTAAATCGTTCGATTATTATCTTTGACGAAAAGGTCAGAGATAGATGGAGAAAGAGATAAATTGACATGGTTGTAAAAAAAAAAATGGCAAATTTATTTTCTTTCTCACACGATTCTTTGCTTATTTATTTATGGTACTTTTAGCGTAAGAAATTGTAAACTGAATTGTTTAGCTCTTTCGGTATTGCTGCGAGGGGTAGTAGCACACATATATCTATGCATATGTATGTACATACGTGCATATGCATTGTGGCTTCCATAAGCTCGTGCTCGAAAGGAGTAAGAACGAAAGAAAGTAGTAGTGTGCGTATAGATATAGGCATCGCGAATATATACGAAGCAAAGTTGTATAGTATAAACTTATTTAGAGAAGTTTTAAGAGCTTATAATAGATGGAAATATAAACTGTGGTGGTGGTGGTGGTGGTGGTGCAGCAGCAGCAGCAGCATCAGAAGCAGAAGCATAAAGTCTTTGCATATGGTCGCGCCCCTCTTTCATACGACCGATACCCTACTCTCCACACATCGCAGAGTTCGCGAATATATATAGATATATGATATACGAAGCGAAATTTCGTCTGTAGAATTGTTTGCTTGTTTGTATAGAGAAACGTGCCTTTTGCTTGCGACTAAGTAGTCCTTGGTTTAGCTATATCGATACTGTCGAAACTGACCAGACGACTCAGGGCTTATTTTAGAAATCACGTATGTGCAGAACCAATTAGTGTAAGTGCCGTTTTATACGGCGAGGGATAAGAACACACGAGGTTACGCGATTTTAATAAAATCAAAGATGCTATACACTGCGACTGAAATATTTTACCGTAAGATACCAATTTTGCCATTTAAAAAAAAAAAAAAATTTTAAGTTTAAATATAGTTCGAGAATCGCGATTCTCGATTTTATAATTTGACAAAATTGAATATTTCCTAAAAATTTCTGATTTGACAAAATTATATCCCAGAAGTTTCTATAGGGTCTCGGTTATTTTTTCATATTTATTATACATTTTTTTTCCGTCTCTTTTTTTATCTTTTATAAAAATAAAAAAAATTATGTCAAATACGTCGGAAGCTGATCTGATCTGATGATGCTGCTGCTGCTGCTGCTGCTGCTGCTACTGCCGTTGCTGCTTTCAATCAAACTTTGATTGAATTCAAAGGCGAAGATTGAGTTGATCTGCCAATCGGGAAACTCGATATAGGAATAAAAAATATGGATAAGAAATATTCGAGTATCGGTATATAATATATTTATATGTAAAATAATACATCGCGTTTGATTATTTGTACTTTGATTCTTCTGTTTTTTTTTTCAAATTATTTCAATAATCGACGAAATCGTAGTGCACGATAAATTTTTCTTTTTTTTCTCCTTGAAAATAAAAATTTCTCTGCTATGTATTATGTGTATATATGTATACCGAGAATTGTGCTGTAAATAAAAGTAAAATTCATTCCCCCGCAAATCGAGTTGCTATATTTAATCCACGGCCAATGTGAGAGAGTGTCTGACGCGTGGTTGCTATACAAAAGTATAGACCTATTAATTTCGTAAATCCCAAGTCTTGGACGGCGCCAGACTCCAGGAATGTAAAACATAACCGATAAAGCATATGCCTATGGCCTGCAGCCCCGATATGTTTACAATCGGTACTACTTCCATCCACCTTATATACCCTAAAACCGTATTTTCATAACAGAACGTAATCGTTATCGTAATTCAACTCCTACTGCTGCATAAACGGGAATTTGATTGATTGTCGTGATTAAAATAGTCATAACAGAATCCAAAAGGAAAAAAAAAAAAAAACAAATTTCATGTAGGTACCGTTGTCGGATAGACATTAGGAAAAAGAGGGGTGAATTTCTCGAATTTTCTTTTTCTCTCTCTCTCTCTCTCTTTCATTATTTTCTTCGATATTGAAGAGAAATTCGTAAGCTCGGATCAATGACTCTCTCTACTCTCTATATTCCTATGCCAATAACTCAAGCGGAATTGATTAACTCGCAATTCGTAACAGACGCTGTTTACTCGTGACCCAATGTCAATTAGGTTCAAAGCCATTCTGTGTGAGGTTATATGTATACAATAATGCTACGTGATGTCGCGTAAACCTTATCGATGCAGCAAAAAAATAATAAGAAAAGAAAAGAAAAGGAAAAAAAAAAAAAAAAAAGAGAGAGAGAAAAATAGTATACAAATAAATACATCTAGCTATATATCTGTATACCTATAATACATAGGTATAACATATATCATACAGCTATGTATTAATAAATGAAATCTAATCTCCAATCTTTCCATCGATTTCATTTATTTATTTCTTTTTTCATTATTTTTCTTGCATACGCATATTTTGTATAGAAAAATTTCAAAGAACAGAACCCCCGCGAATAGTGGATAGTAAATTATTATTGTTATTATTTATTATTTATTTTTCTCTTTCGCGTCTGCACGAGGTAAAAATCGCGATGTATAGGAAGTACCTACATTGTGTCATTGTTCGAATAAAGCCAATAGTTTTCAATTAAATTGATGAAAGATAAAAACGTGTACCGGTTAATGAACTAGGAGATAGAAGATGAAAAAAATTTTAATAAAAGCTTTATTGAATGCAGTTTTTCGAGTCTATATATAGCTTTACTAAACATAGCAGATAAACGCGAAGTATTGAATAAAACGAATGAAAACGTGTTAACTTCAGTTGTGTCTATTGCAAATATCGAGGGGATTTTTTTGTTCTCTTCTTCTGTTATAAATGAAAAAACCGCGTTAAATTCTCGTGGATTTGTAAAGACTGGATGAAAAATCTGTCCCGGTTCGAATATACATACCCTAAGCTCTGAGATCGGGGTGGGACAAAATCCTGAAGCAGATTTTCTTTCGCCTGATGTGAATGAAGAAAAAGGGCAAATAAATTAATAAAATTTCAGTGGTTAAGCTCGTCGGGACGTGATACGCGGTCAGGAGGGTAGACGGGCACTAAATCCACTATCGCTGATATACCTAGGTATATATACTATATGTATGTATGTATATATATATATACTATAGGTATAACGGGATTGAAAAGAAAAAAAGGTTAACCGAAAACGATTTAAAATTGCTTTCTTTCTTGGGTAAAAGGCGAAACACGTACCTACCTACCTCTATACCGTTCGTATATGAAAAACGGATAAACTGATTCAAATCAGGTGAAATAAGAGAGTGGCGAGGCGAAGGCTGCAGGAATTGTGAACCTTTCGAAAGCGACGAGATCTGCACTGTTGAGAAATTCGATAGAATGTGTTTTTCTTTTTTTGTTGTCTTTTATTTTTCTTACAACGAATGAAGCAATTTGTCAAAATATCGAGGGCTGGATACTTGAGATGGTTGATGCTCGAAAAGTATCGGAATTTAAAAGCCAAACGATTTTTTTTTTTTTTTTTTTTTATATATCGGACTTTTATTTTATATCGAGATTTTTATTGCTTCAAAGGTCGCTGTTTGAACATTTTTTTTTTCACTTTCTATTTCAATCTTGTTTTTTTTTCCTGATCTTAAGACTGAAAGAAAATTTATACCTTATATGTGAATGTAGGAATCAAGATAAATGTAATAAAGATGAATGTGAGCGGAGTATATACATATATAATATATATATAAAAGGGGAAATCGAATCGAAAGACGAGAAGCGCTTTCCTCAATCTTAGAAAATTTCAACTCCGTTTCTTCGATGTATGATTCGGTGGAAAGATTTTACGCGGTGTTAGAAAAAAACCAAAAAGAAAAAAAAAATAAAATCTTTTTATACTAACGGCTACACCTACCACGCGTGATATTCGATTAATGTTTGGTGTATCGTCGCAAGAGAAGAAAAACTTCCATTAATAAAATATTGAATAAATAAATTGAAAACGAAAACTGGATGAAGTTTTCGAACCCGGTTGAACAGACGAGTTACGCACACGACTCGTAAATCATCCCGTTCAAAGCTACGTTTTTTTTTTTTTTTTCCTTTTTCTTTTATCACAAAATCGACACCCCGAAGTAAATCATTCCTAATTCTCTTATAGACAGATCTATTTTCCGAAAAAAACTGAGACGAAGTTTGATAAACGAAAAAATTGTGGCCCTTATAGTTTTTGAATGAGAACGATTTGTAGCGAACCAATCGCTGCTCGCCGTTAACGTAACGGTCGCGTAACAGGGCTGACGCCGATTGGTCAACTTTAATTGTCTATAAT